>CM067364.1:27862635-28002220 GCA_034401795.1 Chaetoderma sp. LZ-2023a
GACATTCAATTAGCAAAAATAAAACTCGAATTTCTTAACTAAATTTACCCATTAAAGACTCAATCTATAAGGAGTATAAACATAACCTGTTAACGACTGTCTTAAATCTAATCTGACTTAAAGCTGTTACTAGGTACGGCATTACAACTGTTTTCTGTCAAATTTATTTAAAGAAAATTCAATATAATATTTACTAGAGTCACAGTAAAATTGCTGATTCTGGTCTGTATGAGTGCAATGGTTAACCAAGGAAATTGCGGATGTTTTCAATTTACTCAGTATTTGAATTTACATCCAGTCCCCTCAAAACGAAACTATTTTAGAAATGAATTCATTAACATGTTTCATAGTTAACCCTTTCACACTCACGTCAGCCAAAAACAGCTTCTGCAATGCTCTTGGTAAATGTCCATTTGCGAACAAAGAAGACTATTTTTGAAAATCTACCACTGGAATGACAGGCTCGATAAACGAGCCAGTCATTCCAGTGACAAATTTCAAAAATAACCTGTTAATGGACATTTCTCATGATCTTGACCTACTTGTTCATTAACCCTTTTATCAATGAATTCCCCATATCTCAATTTCAAGACAATAATACAGGAAAGCTGTTGAATATTTTGAAATTAATATGACTGGAATCTATTGCTGAGTTAAGATTTAAAATATTCAACAAAATATGCCATGCATCATAAAGGATTTATTTTCCAGAGATTTGGCAGTGAAAGGTTAAATCAACAACAGTTTAATTCTATTTACAATCTTCATCAAATCAGTCAATTTTCTTTATTAGTGGAGTCATATTAAAAATATGAGTCGCTAAATATTTTGAACACAGTTTTATTCAGTTATAATTTCCTAAGGCAGCAACAGATTTCAATCAAATATATGTAATGTACGTGCAATGATCACAATTATATTTACTCCAGAACGAAAATTGACAACAAATCAATGAAATAAAACGTCTAAGGTCTGATGGAGTCCAGAACAACTCTATCAAAACGCATCAATAATAACGCACACTACAGAGATAGAGAGAGATGGTCACTCCGCTCACACGTATATTACAGTTCCTTTCTGTCTTATGCGTAACGATAAATTACAGTGAATAGCATAAAGCAATGTGATTTTCCATTTCCAATTTCCTCGTCCTACGAATCAGAAATAATGTCACCCGCGGAAAATATCCACAAGTCGTAGCAATTTGTTTTGGCAAACGGAACTGCCTTGGCTCCAGGGCGATGCAATAAGGTGCCTGCTTGTCTGCGGGAACACGGCACGATTAAAACAACTTACGACGCTATAAGGATGGATACTACGCACTCGCGTCGTGGGCTATGATTATTATTCGTTGTGCACATGAAGCGTGCTTAATAGAGCGGTTGTCGTGAACTTGGAACACCGTCTTTTGTCATTACTGCCGCTAATCAGATGAACAGACTTGTACACTTTATTATATATCCTGACCGCAATTAATTAAATGTCTGATTCAGATTTTTTACGCTTCAATGATCGCATAACATTTTAGTAATCACCATAATCATTTTAAAAAGCCAATCAGGGGAACATAGAAAAATTTTGTAAGCGTATCAATGAGGTTACCACGGTTGTTTAGAGTTCTACATAGAGCTAGCAGTATCAATGGATGCTTTTCAAAAATATATTTTTCTTACTCTATATAAATGTAGTTATTTTCTGTGAGGAGGAGTTATCTCCCATGACATCCAGTAAATCTGAGTTATTTAAACTTAGGGCAATTAGCACATGTAGTGTAAATTACATTTAAATTTCTGTAAAATGACACCAATCCAATTAAAGCTGAATTAAGTCAGATTTAATTAACCCATTAAAGTTCAGAATCTGAAATAACATATAATCTTTTAATGGTCCAAAACAATTTTGATCTTCTCATAAGAAATGTCCATCTGCAGACATAGAGAAGAGCTTCGCATGGCTCAGTTATCGTGTCAGTCATTCCGGAGTAGTTATTTAACCCTTTAATGGTCAAGAAAATCTAAATATTTCCTTATTGAATGTCCATTTGCAGGCCAAGAGAAGACTATTTTGAAAATTTACCACTGGAAATAAATTTAACGTAAAGTTAATTTTAATTTACCAGTAAAGTCAACTGATTTTCAAAATATTCAGCTTGTTTCATCTTTTGCTTCCAGAGTTTAGGATTGCATTGTTAACTGTTCCTGAAGTATACAAAAATTAATGCATAATTTGATTACCTCTTTAATGGCAATGCCAGCCATTGCAGTGGTCTACAGGAATGTAAATTTGCAGACTGAGAGAGAAGAAAAAATTTTAAAATTGTATCACTGAAATGACTGGAACGAGAATCGAGCCAGTCTTTTCAAGTGGTCAATTTTCAAAAATACTCTTTTCTTGACTCGTAAATGGACATCAACTAAGCAAAACTTTAGATTTTCTTGAAAAATCTGAATCATTAACCCGTTAACACTCAAATTTGTTCATTTGGCAGACCAATAACTTTCTTGAAAATGTACCACTGGAATGACTGGCTCGATTATCGAGCCAGTCATTAACTGTGGTAAATTCTCAAAAATAGTTTTCTCTTGGTCTGCAAATGGACGTTTCTCAAGACTACTACAGTAGCCGTTTTTTTGCTAATATGAGTCTTAAAGGCATATGATAAATGGATGACAGACTATATGTTGCAAAACATTATTAAGACCTCATGATTTAAACATATGTCATTCATTCACTCAGTGTGGCAGCATAAAATATTCATAAGCAAAAAGCCAGAAATCTGACATCATTATAGGGATTAATTGCTAAATCTGAAATTACTTCTAAACGACAACAAAAAACATTTTGTTGCTGACAAAAACATGAATACAGCTTTTATATTCACTATACAGACCAGATACATGGTTTAAACAGTGTCTATATGACTTATTCAGCACAGTATTTTGAAATTAATAGACCTTCCCATATTAGTGTATTTTGGGAAAATACCTTCCCAGAATGCATTGCGCTTACCACTTCTGGGTGGCAAACGCGATAGCCGACGCGCAAACAGCATTACTTTACTATTAGAATCATATACAGTGCACTTTAAGCAGTTTGTATGGAGAACTAATTTCATAATATTATTGACATCATACAATTTTTTATACATTTCTGTATTAGTTTTCATAGTTTTGTACAATTTATTACGGCTGATTGTAATTTTAAAATAACCCCTATTGTCCACTTGATCTAATGAATTTAGGTATAATGGTGTATTTTATATACGCAAATAACCAAAATAAATTTTACAAAAATGTAAAAAAAGAATGCATTAATGTTTAGGCAACTTAATTGCACTTTTCCAATGAAGTAAATAACATTGTGAATTTAGTTTATCATAGGAACGGTGTATTTTAGGGCAATGCTTGTTGTCATCTTTACCAGCCAGCAGTTGTGCTATGAGCGTTGAATTAGGGGAATCCCTGCATAACAACTTCAATTCAGGAAAGGGGTATTAACCCTTTAACACTCATATCAGCCAAAAACGGCTTCTGCAGTGGTCTTGAAAAATGTCCATTTGCAGACCAAGAAGACTATTTTTGAAAATTTACCACTCGAATGACTGTCATTCTAGTGGTAAATTTTCAAAAATAGTCTTCTTTTGGCCTGCAAATGGACCATTTTCTATGAGAAAATTTATATTTTCTTGAACAAATTCGTGGGTTAAAGATATTGATAGAAATATAAGAGATGAAAATGTGGGTTAACCAGGCTTTTGAGAAATTTCCTTTTGCAGATCAAGCGAAATTTAAGTAAGCTGTTGAATATTTCGAAACTAATTTGACTTGGGGCTACAGTTGCTGCTTATGGCAGCAAACAACTCCCAGTCAAATTTTTCTCAAAATATTCAACAGAATATTTATTAAAGTAAGATATTTAAGCGACAGACCAGATCCCTCTATTCCTTTGCTGAATACTGTTGCTGTCTGTTCCTAAATGTCAGAATTAACATATGAAAGGGAATGGAATTCAGGAATTTGACATATTAGTGGTGAGCAATTAACTGGCATTCAGAATTATCAGATTATCATCCAGATAGACAAAATGCCTGAGGCTACTTGTACAATTTGAAAGACTTCCCTCATGCACTGTGACTTATTTGATAGGATCTTTCCAATAATAAAATTCTTATTAACCCTTTTAAAATACTCAAATTTGTTCAAGAAAATTTAAATTTTGTCTTAGAAAATTTCCATGTGCAGAAGAATTAAGAAGACTATTTTTAAAACGTACCACTGGAATGACTGGCTCGTTTATCGAACCAGTCACTCTAGTGGCAAATTTTCAAAAATAGTCTTCTCTTGTTCTGCCCATGAAAAATTTTCAAGACCAATGCAAAATTTGTTTTTGACCAGCTTAAGGGTTAAAGGGCTAAAGCATTAATGTGATAGAATCTAAGCTTATTAGCAATAGATATAGTTACAGGTTAAAGCCCTGGAGATAGAAAACTCCTTAGAGACAAAAGATCTATTCTGTCTGACACAGGGTCATTATAAGGTTCAAACCCTATTTTAACCCTCGAATTTGTTTTAAAAATTTAAATTTTCTCATGGAAAATTACCATTTGCAGACCAAGTAGGCTATTTTTGAAAATCTACCACTGGAATGACTGGCTCGGATATCGAGCCAGTCATTCCAGTTGCAAATTTTCAAAAAATGTCTTACCTTGGTCTGCAAATGGACATTTCTCAGGAACACTGCAGAAGCCGTTTTTGGCTGACATGAGTGTTTAAGGGATAAGGTTCAAAATTGACACTGCTGATGATGGGCCATCAAAATGTTGTCACTAAAGGGGGTGGGGTGGGGGTGGTAGAGATCAAAATGTTGTCACTAATGACAGAGGGTGGCAGAGATCAAAATGTTGTCACTAATGACAGGGGTGGCAGAGATCAAAATGTTGTCACTAATGACAGGGGGTGGCAGAGATCAAATGTTCCCACTAATGACAGGGGGTGGCAGAGATCAAAATGTTGTCACTAATGACAGGGGGTGGCAGAGATCAAAATGTTGTCACTAATGACAGGGGGTGGCAGAGATCAAAATGTTGTCACTAATGATAGGGGTGGCAGAGATTAAAATGTTGTCACTAATGACAGGAGGTGGCAGAGATCAAAATATTGTCACCAATGACAGGGGGTGGAAGAGATCAAAATTTTGTCACTAATGACAGGGGGTGGAAGAGATCAAAATTGTGTCAGTAATGACAGGGGGTGGCAGAGATCAAAATGCTGTCACTAATGACAGGGGGTGGCAGAGATCAAAATGTCATCACTAATGACAGGGGGTGGCAGAGATCAAAATGTTGTCACTAATGACAGGGGGTGGCAGAGATCAAAATGTTGTCACTAATGACAGGGGGTGGCAGAGATCAAAATGTTGTCACAAATGACAGAGGGTGGCAGAGATCAAAATGTTGTCACTAATGACAGGGGTGGCAGAGATCAAAATGTTGTCACTAATGACAGGGGGTGGCAGAGATCAAATGTTCCCACTAATGACAGACAGGGAGTGGCAGAGATCAAAATGTTGTCACTAATGACAGGGGGTTGCAGAGATCAAAATGTTGTCACTAATGACAGGGGGTGGCAGAGATCAAAATGTTGTCACTAATGACAGGGGGTGGCAGAGATCAAAATGTTGTCACTAATGACAGGGGGTGGAAGAGATCAACATTTTGTCACTAATGACAGGGGGTGGAAGAGATCAAAATTGTGTCAGTAATGACAGGGGGTGGCAGAGATCAAAATGTTGTCACTAATGACAGGGGGTGGCAGAGATCAAAATGTTGTCACTAATGACAGGGGGTGGCAGAGATCAAAATTTTGTCACTAATGACAGGGGGTGGCAGAGATAAAAATGTTGTCACTAATGACAGGGGGTGGCAGAGATCAAAATGCTGTCACTAATGACAGGGGGTGGCAGAGATCAAAATGTCATCACTAATGACATGGGGTGGCAGAGATCAAAATGTTGTCACTAATGACAGGGGGTGGCAGAGATCAAAATGTTGTCACTAATGACAGGGGGTGGCAGAGATCAACATGTCATCACTAATGACAGGGGGTGGCAGATATTAAAATGTTGTCACGAATTACAGGGGGTGGCAGAGATCAAAATGTCATCACTAATGACAGGGGGTGGCAGAGATCAAAATGTTGTCACTAATGACAGGGGGTGGCAGAGATCAAAATGTTGTCACTAATGGCAGGGTGTGGCAGAGATCAAAATGGTGTCACTAATGACAGGGGGTGGAAGAGATCAAAATGTTGTCACTAATGACAGGGGGTGGCAGAGATCAACATGTCATCACTAATGACAGGGGGTGGCAGATATTAAAATGTTGTCACGAATTACAGGGGGTGGCAGAGATCAAAATGTCATCACTAATGACAGGGGGTGGCAGAGATCAAAATGTCGTCACTAATGACAGGGGGTGGCAGAGATCAAAATGTCAACACTAATGACAGGGTGTGGCAGAGATCAAAATGGTGTCACTAATGACAGGGGGTGGAAGAGATCAAAATTTTGTCACTAATGACAGGGGGTGGCAGAGATCAAAATGTTGTCACTAATGACAGGGGGTGGCAGAGATCAAAATGTTGTCACTAATGACAGGGGGTGGCAGAGATCAAAATTTTGTCACTAATGACAGGGGGTGGCAGAGATCAAAATGTTGTCACTAATGACAGGGGGTGGCAGAGATCAAAATGTTGTCACTAATGACAGGGGGTGGCAGAGATCAAAATGTTGTCACTAATGACAGTGGGTGGCAGAGATCAAAATGTTGTCACTAATGACAGTGGGTGGCAGAGATCAAAATGTTGTCACTAATGACAGTGGGTGGCAGAGATCAAAATGTTGTCACTAATGACAGGGGGTGGCAGAGATCAAAATGTCGTCACTAATGACAGGGGGTGGCAGAGATCAAAATGTCAACACTAATGACAGAGGGTGGCAGAGATCAAAATGTTGTCACTAATGACAGGGGTTGGCAGAGATCAAAATGTTGTCACTAATGACAGGGTGTGGCAGAGATCAAAATGTTGTCACGAATGACAGGGGGTGGAAGAGATCAAAATTTTGTCACTAATGACAGGGGTGGCAGAGATCTAAATTTTGTCACTAATGACAGGGGGTGGCAGAGATCAAAATATTGTCACTAATGACAGGAGGTGGCAGAGATCAAAATGTTGTCACTAATGACAGGAGGTGGCAGAGATCAAAATGTTGTCACTAATGACAGGGGGTGGCAGAGATCAAAATTTTGTCACTAATGACAGGGGGTGGCAGAGATCAAAATTTTGTCACTAATGACAGGGGGTGGCAGAGATCAAAATGTTGTCACTAATGACAGTGGGTGGCAGAGATCAAAATGTTGTCACTAATGACAGGGGGCGGCAGAGATCAAAATGTTGTCACTAATGACAGTGGGTGGCAGAGATCAAAATGTTGTCACTAATGACAGGGGGCGGCAGTGGGGCTTTATACCCTTTAACCCTCCAATTTGTTAACACAAATTTTTATTTTCTCATAGAAAATGTCAATTTGCAGGCGAAGAGAAGACTATTTTTGAAAATTAACCACTGGAATTATTGGCTCGGTTATCGAGCCAGTCATTCGAGTGGTAAATTTTCAAAAATAGTCTTCTCTTCGTCTGGAAATGGAGACCACTGCAGAAGCTGTTTTTGGCTCATATGAGTGTTAAAATGGTTAAAACTTGAGCTGGCCAAACAACATTTCTACAGATGTCTGGAGAAGTCTGTTTATATGTAGACCAAGAGGGTGATTTTGAAAATTGACCACTGGAATGACTGGATCATTTATTGAGCCAGTCATTTCAGTAATAAATTCTATAAAATAATTTTCTCGGTTTGTAAATTGACATTTACCATGAGAAAATTAAATTTTTTTTAACAAATCTGAGAATCAAAGGCCGCTACAACAAACTATTTGCTTTATATGGTAAATGTTTTGTGGTCAAATGATGGCAGTAGCTAATAGACAGATGATCTTATGAACATCCATCACAAAGCACTATTTGGTTCTTAGAAGTAGGTGTCCATAATAGACAGGTGTCACTGCATGAGTATTAACCACGATTGCAACAAGGGGAATAACTCACTCATTAAAGTAAATTACCAAATATCTGAAATGGAGTGCATTTTTGACAAACTTTTGATTGGACTGACCAATTTGGTTGAAATTCCCCTGACTGAATGCTTTCATCAGTGGCTAATAACTTTTAAAGTCGTATGAAATCAAAATACAAGGAATGCAGAGTCTAAAGACTAATTAATATTATATTAATTAAGAAATATAATATTGCTACAAAGAAATAGTTCAGCATGTCACACATATGCCCCCTTGCCCCACCCACCCTACTCCATATCAGGCAATTTACAGCTCTACAGTTAAAAAAATGTTTTTATAGACGCTACAGTTGATGAATACTAACTGAGCTCTTTTCAGTAGCTTAAATTGACTGTATAGAAAATGTGAAAAGTTAATCCAGGCAGATCTTTTAAATTTATATACTCCATTATTCTATAATTTAAAGATTTTTGAAATGCATAAATCTTTGTAAATGTAAAACTAAAAGAACACACGATACTTCCACTTTTAAAAAATAAACATATTTAATTTATATTATTTAATAAGAATGTAAATCTATTGCAAATAAAATCACATACTAACACAAAATATTTCTGTTATTAAATATATCCGAGAAAATAATAATAAATCAACAAAAAAAATAATAGAATCTGTCATTTCTCATAACCTAAATAAGAAAGCACACAGGATCCTAATATTCTTGCATCTGCTCTGATGACAAAAGGATATATCCACCTTCAATAATGAACACAGTGATGGTTTGATTGCGGTACTGCTAATGTACTACACAGGAAATATGATTCACCCTTTCACTGACAAATCCCTGAAAAATTATATTCTATGCGATATAAAACTTATTCTACTGAATATTTTGACTAGAAGCCATTGCTGCCTAACAGCAATGACTTCCAGTTAAATTAATTTCAAAATACTCATCAGTTTTCCTGTACGGGAGCATTAAAATGAGCTATGGGGAATTCAGCAGTGAAAGGGTTAACACTTTAACACTCAAAACACCTTCTGTAGTGGTCTTGTGAAATGACCATATGCAGACAGCGGGGAGACTATTTTCGAAAATTTACGACTGAAATGACTGGTTTGATAACCAAGCCAGTCATTTCAGTGGTAGTTTCCAAAAATCGACTTGTTGTCGCCTGCAAATGAAAATTAATTAAGCATCTATTTTTATTTTCTTGACCAAATTTTATCATCAAATGGTTAAAACCATCCTTGAAAGACTAGAAAAAGCAAGCAACTGATGGTTTTAACTCTTTAAATCAATGGTCAAGCAAGCCACAACCAGCAGAAATGACCTTTTGCAAACCAAGTGAAGCCTATTTGTAAATTTTATCACTGAAATAACTGACTAGATAACTAGAGTCAGTCATTCCAGTGGTGAATTAAAAAAAATAGTCTTCTGTTACCACGCAAATGGACATTTATTAAGCACAAATTTCAATCTTTAAAACAAATCTTTACCACTAAAGGGTAAATTTGAAGCCTTATATTCCTAAGCGCTTGGGGACAATGCATTCTACCACATCCCCCAGATCAATCAATTAGATAACGCGTTTCATACTGCTTTCCCTCGAAGCGGATTTCACGTCAAGAACGACATTAAATATATTTGGAAAAGAATTTGAATGAAAATTAATTATTTCTGCAAAAGAATATTTTTCATTTTTTTCAGGAGAGAATTTACAATTAATTCTGTGTTATATAGTGATTGAGATATATGTGTTTATGGAGTGAAGAGGGTTAAGGAAACAGCTGCTTCCTTGCTGTTCATAGCAATTATACTACTCACTGGTGACACTTTGACCGTCTGGCTACTGCAAGCCTGCAGACAATAATTTCGATGAACAATAACTCTGGACCAGCTGAATATTTTGAAAACAATTTGACTGAAAGTTGTTGGTGACTAAGCTAAATTGTTTTCAAAATATTCAGCATACCCCATGAAAAATGTAATCCGCAGAAATTCAACAGGCAGACGGTTAAAGCTCAAGCTGGTCAAAAATGGATCCTGCAGTGGTCTTGGAATATGTCCATTTGCAGAACCTAAGATTATTCCAAAGAATAGAAAACATTCATTTGCAGACCAAGGGACAAGAATTTTTTCAAAATTTATGACTGGAATGACTTGTTCAGTTGCGGAACCAGTCAGTCCAGTGGTCAATTATAAAGCCTTTTCCTGGTCTGGCAATTATGGCCATTTCTCAAGACCACTCCAGAGATCAGTCTTTGTGGGTGAATGGACACGATTGATTAAAGATGGCTTAGCAAATGTTCATTAATTCTGCTGGTCAACTTAAGATAATTTTTTTTTAATTTATCACTTGAATGACTAATAACTAGGTCATTGAACCAATAATTTCAGTCATACAATTTTTTTAAATTGTCTTCTATATACCTGTAGATAAAGATAATTCTCAAGATAATTGCACAGATCGGCTTTGGCTGGCTTGAACATTAAAAGCTGTTTTAAACCATGTGTTCAGCATGAAAATTACTATATAGACAAAAACACAAAGGAAAAAGATACTGTATGCCTCTGACTCTCTCTGTCTTTCAGATTCTCAGACTTCCTTTCCTGTCACGTGAAGTGAATAGCATCTTGTGAATAATTGATGCTATCATGAATGATTATTTGTCCGTGCAGACCCAGTATCCTTCATTATTAACGATATGGTTATTAGCCTGACTGAGACTTATTAGAGGAAGGTCACACATAGGGTTGATTCAACAGTGAAAATGCTTTTAATATAATTAATTATTAGCAATATTTTGAAGAGGAAAAGAAACTTAGATTAATGAAAATTTAAATCAATCTCTCACCATCAGTCTTTCACCAATGAATTCACCGTATCTCACTTTCAAAACCAATTATACATGCGAATTGTTGAAAATATTGAAATTAATTTGATTGGAAGATGTGGCTTCCAGTAAAATTAATTTCAAAATATTCAATAGAATGAGTTTTATATCGTTAAAAAATTACTTTTTCAGGGATTTGTCGGTGAAAGGGTTAAGCCGGTTCAACTTAACAGATACAACAAAATAGTTTATGATGTTAAAAATAATTTGAAACTAATTTAACCGGAAGCTGTTGCTGAGCCTATTGTAGCAACAGCTCCGGCCAGTCAAGTTAGTTTCAAAATATTCGACAGGTTACCTGCATTGTTGCCATTGAGATATATGGGGCTCTCTGCAGTCAATGAATTAGGAAAATGATACTGTATGCCCCTCTCTCTGTCTTTCAGATTCTCAGACTCCTGATTTCTCAGTTTTACTAACCCTTTAAAACCTCAAATTTGTTTTAAAATTTTTTAATTTTCTCTTAGAGAAAATGTCCATTTGTAGACCAAGAAGATTATTTTTGAAAATTTACCATTGGATTGACTGGCTCAGTTAATCGAGCCAGTCATTCCAGTGGTAAATTTTCAAAACCAGTCTTCTCATGGACTGTAAATGGACACTTCCCAAAACCACAGCAGAAGCCATCTTTGACCAAGTTGAGTGTTAAAAAAGGGTCAACACACAAGCCAGTCAAAAAACACCTCGCCTCTCCAGTGACCTTGAGGAATGTCCATTTGCAGACCAAGAAAACTATTTTAGAAATTTTACTACTGGAATGACTGACTCAATAACTTATGAGCTTATGACCGAGCTTATGATTCCAGTGGTAAATTTTCAAAAATACTATCAGCAAATGCATAGTTTCTTTTCAGAAAGAATAAATTTTCTTTAACAAATCTGAGCAGTAGAGCTAAGTGTGATGCTATAGTTGTCACTCACACAGCTTTACCAGAAATGCAAAAAAATTGGACAGACAGACAGATGGACTGAGCCACAGATAGACTGAACGAGAGACTTATATTCGTCGTGTCACAACTAAAAATACTAATAAGCTGAGGGTAAGTATAATTACACACATGTTACATAATGTCAGCTAATTAATACACTCCTGCTAATATACATTAACATCTTAATCAGTATTGGCATGCAAATGGCCACTGCAGATGCAGGTTTTGGTCAACTAGAATAGTTAACCCTCGTATGAGCCAAAACCAGCTTCTGCAGTGGTCTTGAAAAATGTCCATTTGCAGACCAAGAGAATACTGCTTTTGAAAATTTACCACTGGAATGACTGGCTCGATAATCGAGCCAGTCATTCCATTGGTAAATTTTCTAAAACAGTCTTCTCTTGGTCTGCAAACAGACACTTTCTATGAGAAAATTGAAAATTTCCTGACTAGATTCGAGTGCTAAGAGGTTAAAACAATGACCTAAATGTACTCACTGAAGAGTCTGCACTTTAGATATAAAACTAACTTTTAACGTTTAATTTGGTGTATTTTCTAGCAAACCAAACATTTCTCTGCAGGTGTATGTATATATACAGATATAAAATTTCTTTGTAAATTCACTGAATAATAAATACAAGATGTTGGAAATTTACCAAGATGATCTCAGTTGTACGCTATACTTAATCTAACAGTGTCCCTTGTCCATATTGTAAGGTCACGCGGTCACAGTTCATCTGTTCTGCGACTTAAATTTGCACATCAGCTCATTATGGTTTGTTTCAAAAAAGTATATAAGTATTAAGTAATGATTAGAAACATTTACATGCCATCAGGTAATTATCCCCAACACAGTTTGAGGAAAAAGAGGGAGGGATAGAGGGAAAGGGGGAGGGCAGGAGAGAGAATACATCAGAATAGATACATAATTAGTCAAACAGCAATGAAGATACATTTTCAGAATGATCTATGATAACGACCAGACGACACGAAGGGAAGCGTAGTAGGATGAATTTTTTACAGCCAATGCAAAATCATTTCATGATCTCATTAAAGGTATGGGTAATTCTCATCCACCCTTTAAGAAACCCTTTTCTTCTTGGAACCGTTCTCTTGTACTACAGGTTCTTGCTTGGAAACATTTGAACCCTTAGGTTCTGTTGGTTTAAATCATCTCTCTCAAAGCAGTCTTTTTATTAGCAGTAGCATCAGCTAGCCGTCTCTCGGAAAGTCAGGCCTTATCTGCTGAATCGGATAGATTTCAAATTACAGGTAATAGCATTATTCTCTATCTGAGGGCTGAATTTCTGTCCAAACTCAATCAGTCAAATTCTTGGGTTAACCCATTATAATTCATAAACTTTCTTCCTTATCGCCAGATGACTGTCTGGTGCCCTGTTAGGGCTCTTAATGTTTACAAACTTCGTACTGCCTCCAAACGATCCGACGACAGACATCTGTGGGTTACATTTGCAGAAGGCGTTGATCATCCTGCCTCTTTATTACTATTTCACATTGGATCATTGATACATCAAAATTTCCCATGAATTATCTTCCATGTCTTCTTAGGGTCGTTTGATGACACACTTTTCCTTTCCTTCTTTCTTCTGTACCCTTTCTATTAGGGTTACTTTTGAGAGTAATTCTGAGGAATTACTGTCATTTGTAATATCTTTCTATACTCATTATTACTAACTTCGTATTCATTCTTTCTATTTTTTACATCAATTCTGCAAAAAAATTTGCCTCCCTCCGGGATTTGTTCAGTGTTGAAATCTGTATTTGAGCAATTGTAATGCAAGGAGGTAGGTTGTAATGTAGTAACAACGACCAGACAACCCGAAGGGTCTGGTCTTATGTTTTACTAATTACATATACCTACCTCCCTGCATTACAGCCCATCTCAAGCATCCCCTCTGTCAAATTTTTTTGTTTGTTGGGGAGGGGGTTGAGGCTTCATTTAAATGGTCATATCTTGTGAGAATAGTCATATTCAGGAAAGATATTCATTGTATTCTTCAGCCTTTATGTTATACCCAGATATGTCAGAATTCAACATGGGTATTTCTGAAAGAAATTCCCCATCATATAATGTAGAGAAATTAGGTTAATTTCAATTTCAGCTTTAGTCAGATATTCAGAGTCAAGTTGTGATAGGATCATTTGCCTCTTCATGGATCTGCCTCAAGCTGGATTATATGACTGGACACGTCGAAGGAATGAAGTCTTGGTTGCTACTAACAAGGTCATGTGCTAGCTATCAGCCAATGAGGTTGTCATTGTGCTTAATGACCTACTCAGTGGCACTGGGTATTGGATTAACCCTCTTCTTGCCTCATTCTGAGATATAGCATTCAAGCAAATTACTGTGGATCTCATCATTAGAGAGAGTATGGAGATACCTGAAGGAGCCTTCAGTCACTCTGTAACCACAATACCCAGCAAACATTGGCTGTAAAAAATTCATCCTACTTCGTTTCCCTTCAAAGACGGAAAGAGCAATAGTAATGCAAGGAGGTAGGTTGTAATGTAGTAACAACTGAATGGATCAGGAACTTAAAGGACAGAATATAATCCTTGTTAGTATGTGGTCTAGTCAACCATTAAGTGAACTGCAAGCATCATTAAGCTTCATTAACGCATAGTATTGTTAAAACTTAGTTGCAGAGTTCAGGTGAATAGAGGAATCTAGTTTATCGATCAATCATATGACGTCATAATCAACTACATGTACGTCACATGTAGGCTGATGTCATAAACAACTACGTCATGAATGACACGATTAGGTCCGTCATCAATACTTAATAGTCTGTCAAGTTGTACGAATTGTATATCTTTGTTATTTAATAAATATTTTATTGAATATTTTGAAATTAATTTGACTGGGCGTTGTTGCGGCCACAGGCAGCAGCAGCACAGTCAATTTTAGCTCCAAAATATTCAACAGATTACCTGCATTGTTTTCAGGAAAATGAGATTCAGGGAGTTCAGGTTTAAGTTCAGCGATTTGAAAGGGGCATCAACAAGTGAATTATTTTAACCTTTTATCCCTCGAATTTATTCAAGAAAATTTCAGTTTTCTCAAAGAAAATGCCCATTTGCAGACCAAGAGAAGACTATTTTTGAAAATTTACCACTCATTCCATCGGTAAAGTTTCAAAAATAGGCTTCTCTTGGTCTGCAAATGGACATTTCTCAAGACCAGTGCTGAAGCTGTTTTTGGCCGATATGAGTGTTAAAGGGTTAACTCTTGAACACTGGCATTATTTTATTCCATAGAATTTACAATGGACCTTTCCGGTTTTAGTTATGCCCCACCCATCTCTAGCTAAGCTCCACCCAAACCTCGCTCGTGTTGGGATCGATCGATCGCTGAACAACCCGAGTATCAATTTCCAAAAAACTACACAGGCAAGCTGTTGAATATTTCGAAACTAATTTGACTGGGTGCTGTTGCTGCCTAAGGCAGCAACAGCGCCCAGTCAAATTAGTTTCAAAATATTCAACAGTATGTTTATTAAATTGCAAAGAATTACAAAGACATACAATTCAGACATTGTGTCAGAGTATTTGAGATTTAGTGACGGTCTATATGGGAACCCTTTGACATAATGATTGTGACGTCATCATACACTCGCTGGGCTGATTATGACGTCATATGAGGTCAGATGAGAGATGGATACTCTGGAAAGGTGAATTGCTTGCTACTGTGAGTATCGATATAAGGATAAAGTCTAAGTCAAAATCTTATATTTTAAGTCACCACGTCTTGTTAGTGGCCATGGCAATTGCGGAAATATGAAATTTCGGTCCAAAGTTGGCTAGAAACATTTAGATTGTCCATCTTCAGATATGTCTTCAGCCATCTTGAATTATTATTGAATCACAGTGTGCTAAGTTAATGGACCTTTCCAGTTTTAGCTATGCCCCACCCATCTCTAGCTAAGCTCCACTCACACTTCACTCGCATTGGGATCGATCGATCCCTGAACTCCCTGACTATCAATTTCCAGAAAACTATACATGAAAGCTGTTGAATATTTCGAAACTAATTTTACTGGGCGCTGTTGCTTTACTAGCTATACAGGTAAGCTGTTGAATATTGTAAAATTAGTCTCAAAATATTCAACAGCATCATCATTAAATAGTAAAGATATACAATTCGTACAACACTTAGTCCGTCACCAATTATGCATTTGTGACGTACTGATCTACGTCATTCATGACATCATTGATTATGACATCATCCTACATGTCATGTAGTTGGTTATGACATCATATGATAGATGGATAAACCGGAAAGGTCCATTTTATTTGAAGCTAAGATAAAGACCAGTGCTTAAAATCAAATGGAAACCTAATAACTGGAATCAAAGACAGGTATAGCTTCTAGTGTTGTTCCGATTAATCGATTTGATCGATGATTGGTCGGTTTGTATGTTCAATCAATCGATCGATCTTGATTTCATTTTGGTTGTTTATAAACTGACTTTATTAATGTATTTTAACTGGTCAAGCTAGAAAATGAATACTTTTTTGGAAAATAATTTAAATTTAATTGTTGCACCTATACTCAGGGTTAGTCCAAGACATTAATTCTTTCAGCACTGAAATAGTATGTTAATTTCAAAGCAACCATACGAATAACATGTTGAATATTTTGAAACTTATTTGACTGGAAGATGTTGCTGCCTAAGGCAGCAACAGCTTCCAGTCAAATTAGTTTCAAATTATCCACCAGGTTATTTCTTAAATTATTCAGAATCTGTCATACCTGCGACTTGGTTTGAAAGGGGTAATTATCCTTGAACAAGCAATAATTACTGCATTCAAAATGGGTAAAAAATGAGAACCTATTATGATCAATCAATAATTGATCATCCGTTAGTATATAAAACCTATCATTGATCACAAAAATAGTACCAATTCCCAACACTAATAGCTTCCAGCATCAATTTTTCGCTGCGACTAAGTCGATTGGTTTGTTAGTTGGTCTGTTGGTCCAATTTTGTTACATTACCGGCATTATCACGTCGTACTTGTTAAATTCCACATCAGAACATCTTACATCAACCCCAATGAGACATGGACTAATTTTGGATTTGGCATGCAGCCATGTGGAGAGCTTGTACATCTGACTGACCTCAGCCAGATCAATTAATCTGTCTGTAGAAACAAATTAATTACAGAGTAAACCTGGAATAGCTTACTTAGCGCTGTCACTCAGGTAACCTCTATGCTGCTTTAAATTTAATGGCTATAACCTTCCAGGTAGCAAGTTTAGCCTCTTATCAAAATGATATTTCTCAAAGCTGTTGCTGCCTTAGACAATAGCTTACAGAAGTATTATTTTCAGAATGATTACACACTAGAAGAATATTTATAATGGTCATGAGACGACTTGAGGGCAACTAATCTGGTGATCTAATACTGCAATTAGTGAATTATCTTGACATCAGATATACACCTACTAGACTGAGCACAATCATGCTCTTGCTAAAAATTATGTCAGATGTGACCTTAGTTCGTATCAGAGATAAAATTGACATATTTGCAGTTCTAGAATTAGGAGTTCTGCAAGATGGAATAGCGCAAGCATATGCTACCATCAAGAGACCACATCGCTGCCATCAATTCACCTTTCCAGAGTATCTATCCATCATCTGACCTCGTATGATATCATAATCAGCTCAGCACGTGTATGATGTCACAATCATTACATCACAAAGGGTTCCATATAGACCGTCATCAAATCTTAAACAGTCCGACACGTTGTATGAATTGTATGTCTTTGCAATTCTTTGCTAGTTAATAATCATGCTGTTGCTGTCCTCGGTAGCAACAGCACCCAGTCAAATTAGATTCAAAATATTCAACAGCTGACCTGTGTATTTTTTTTTGGAAATTGATAGTTCAGAGCGATCCCAACATGAGTGAGGAGTGGGTGGAGCTTAGCTCAAGATGGGCGGGGCATAGCAAAAAACAGAAAGATCCATTCCTCCATCAAGCTGATTGTGATGATCACAAATAACACCTAGTGAGACACGTACTGACACACTCAAAATTAACCCTTTAATGACTAAATTTGATCACAAAATCTAAATATTTGCTAATTGAATGTCGATTTGTAAGCCAAGAGAAGACTATTTTTGAAAATTTATCATTGGCATGACTGACTCGACTGTCTTCTCTTGGTCTGCAAATGAACATTTCTCAAACAACTCCAGAGACCGGTTTTGGCCGGTTTCAGAATGAAAGGGTTAACAATTTGCGCTAAATTGACGCTTTCTAAAAACACTGACATAGATCAATCTGATCAGCACAAGAAGATGATTTATCACACAGGCTCTTCACCTGTCACCTCACTGTGACAGCTCTATCATTTGTTCCAGAACATTTAACAAACCAAAACCCTCCAATCTCAGTGGTAGATATGCCACTAGATGTGGAATATGCCGATGCTGCTGATTTTGTCGATGAAAAAAATGGTTTTTATTAATAAATTGCTTCCAATAGCAGCAACTGCTAAATACTACGACCTTCCTCACAAAGATGATTAAAGATAATCACCTATATGATAATAAATTGAGCACTTCAATCAGTCACTCTGATTATTCATAAATAGCTAATACAATCTATATCGATTTGACCACTAACAATGACAGAAAGTGAATGTGTATCTGATATACACTAAACATCATCTGGTAGTCAACCAAACGCTCAACATTTACTTATTTACTCTGGCCATGTGTTTTTATTATCAATGAAGGTGAATTAGACCAGATTACTAGAAAACTATTTGAAAATGAACCAGAATAATAAGAAATGGCACTCTCAGGCCGTACATTTTTAGGCTATTTTTCATTTTATTTTGCATATTACAGCAAAGAAATGGATTCCTAACTTACTGAAACCTGGGCCATTCATCCGTTAAAATCAGAGTTCGATTCGATCTGTCAATAAGTTTCCTGTGCCGAACCGATCGACCAACAGACAGACATGCAGTCACCCAAATGATATACCTTCTTTCCCCTATTGGGAGATGGAAACTGTCAAGTTTGAAGTGTTCTTGAAAGCTGTTTCTAAGACAAAAACAATTTCAAGCAACACTTACTGAATAATAAAATAAAATGGATGTCAAATCACTCATTCGACATTTTAGAAAGTGACAAATTCAAAATTCGGAGCTGAAATAATATGCATACAATCTTTGCTTTCGAAATCCATCAAATAAAAAAGTTCAATATGGCAGCCGAATGCTCGAATTTGATTGGCCGCTATCATGATTTTTTAAATCTTGAACAAATTTGAATGGGCCTTTAAGTCCCTAATAATATCTTCCTGATTTTGACACGATCCCTTTCATCAAATCAGTTGTTTTGTGAAAACTAAGTCATCCAAGATGGCCACCAGGCAAATTGACCAACTAGATTCTCTCTAACAAATTTAGTTCACCTCTGGTCAATGATGAAGTTTTATGAGTTTCACGTTAATTGGTCTGAGCAGCTTCGGAAAAGATGTTTAAATGTGCCTGTAATAATAAAATCCAACATGATCACATGCAGTTTGCAGTCAAATTATTTCGAAAATATTCAACAGCGTACCTGTCTTCAAATTGAGCCACTGGAATTTCAGTGTTCAAATGGTTATTGAGAAAGCTAATGGATCTTTCCTTTTTTAGCTATGCCCCGCCCATCTCCAGCTAAGCTCCACCCACACCTCGCTCGTGTTGGGATCGATCGATCTCTGAACTCTCTGACTATCAATTTCCAGAAAACTATACAGTAAGATATTGAATATTTTGGAACTAATTTGACTGGGCGCTGTCAGTCAAATTAGTTCCAAAATATTCAACAGCATGTTTATTAAATAGTAGAGATATACAATTCGCACAACGTGTCGGACTATTAAGAGTTAAAGATGGGCCTAATAGAATTATTTATAACGTAATGATTATGACGTCATCCTACACACCATTTAGCTGCTTATGGCATCACATGACGTCAGATGATAGATGGATACTCTGGAAATGTGAATTACTGAGGCTGATGTAGCTAATTACTGTCTTCAATATCCAGCATTTATTGATTCTAGAAATGAAGTGGTTGTATTCATTATACCATGACTGAATGATTGATTGGACAGGCCATATACTGTCACGTTACATCCGAGTTACAATAGCTAGTGCTATTAACCCATTAACACTGAAAATTTGTTGAAGAAAAACCTAACTTTTCTCATAGAAAATGTCCATTCACAGAACACACAAGTACTATTTTTGAAAATTTATCACTGGAATGACTGGCTCGGTTATCGAGCCAGTCATTCCAGTGGTAAAATTTTCAAAAATAGTCTTCTCTTGGTCTGAAAATGAACACTTTTCAAGACGACTGCAGAAGCAGCTTTTCGCCAGCTTCAGTGTTAAAGGGTTAATTAGTATGTGTCACCCACACGCAGACATGTCAGTGTTTATCTTGTACATCCCTAAGGGAAAGCTTATTAGAGATAGCGTAGCTTATTATATGAATGAGCATATGGGCCAGACCATAACTATTTAATGCTGATGCTGACCAAAAATGCCTTCTACACTGGTCTTGAGTAATCTCCTTTTGCAGGCCAAAAGACTAGTTTTGAAATCTTTAACCAATGGAATGACTGGCTCGATAACTTCACCAGTCATTCCAGTGATAAATTTGTAAAAAAAAAATCTCTTGGTCCGCAAATGGATGTATCTTCTATGAGAAAATTTAAATTTTCTTTAATCATCTTGCAGATTACCCCTTTAATACTCGTATCAGCCAAAGTCGGTTTCTACAGTGGTCTTGAGAAATGTCCATTTGCAGACCAAGAAGACCTTTTTTTTTAGAAAATTTAACATTGGAATGACTGGCTCGATTATAACCAAGCCTGTCATTCCATTGGTAAATTTTCAAAAATAGCCTCTTTGTCCGCAAATAGACATTTTCTATGAGAAAATTGAAATTTTCTTGAACAAATTCGAGAGATATTGTTAAAGGGTTAGTTCCAGTGTCACTGAAATTAAAATAACGATCACGATTGGTTCAAAATAATATAAATGTTAAATTTTTCCACCGCGAATGCCCATTTGCTGGCAACAAGAAGACTACGTTTGCAAATTTACTGATGGAATGACTCTGTTGGACAAGTCATTCCAGTGGAAAACTTTCAAAAATTAAGTCTTCACTTGGCCTGTGAATCGAAATCCCAGAAGATGACTACAGAAGCCATTTTTGCAGTCCTTTACCATTTACTAGCGCAAATTAAGAAGCTGTATTTCTTTCAGCTCTCCCTGGACGGGAAGGCTGGACCTTACATATACAATATGTACACATATTTATATTCATGAGTGGAGGGGATTGTCTATATTTTCCAACAATCGCGTGCCAGTCATAACCGAGAGGCAAACTCCAGCCACAAAACTTTCTCACAGGATCGTCCCGTGAAATCAATTCTGCAACATTGTACTGCACTAATGCTGATGGCACGCATCATCCGGCCAAATATTATTGACATAATAATCCATGTTGACATATACGAAAACGTGCACTGATAAACCCTGTAGCCATCAGTAGAAACATGATTGAAAACGCACAAAACCATCCCGCTAATCCACTTGAGCGTTATTACGGAATCAATATATAATTCTCAGGTCACTGCAATCAATGTCTTTTATTCATTTAATGGTCAGCCTGGTCAAGAAAGTCAAAGATTTAGCTTAAGCTTGTTCTACCTTCTAAACGGCTGCCTTACATCGCTTAGCTTAGCCCTTTAACACTCCTGTCAGCCAAAAAAAGGCTTCTGCAGTGGTCTTGGGAAATGTCTATTTGCAGGTCAAGATAAGACTATTTTTGAAAATTTACCACTGGAATGACTGACTCGATAACCGAGCCAGTCATTTCAGTGTTAAATTTAAAAAAAATAGACTTATTTTCGTCATTTTTGGTCAATTTACACCATAGTGGTTAATAAATGTTGATTTTCAGGCTAACAGTCTTCTCTTGGCCTGAAAGAATGGCCATTTATTTTGATCACTGCAGAAGACATTAATGGCTCTGATGGCCAGCTTGACCATTAAAGCTTGGCCAGCTTGACCATTAAAGTTTAATCCTTTAACCCGCAGATTTGTTCAAGAAAAAATTTCATTCTGCTTATTGAAAATATCAATGGACTTTTCCAGTTTTAGCTATGCCCCTCCCATCTCTAGCTAAGCTCCAGCCATGCTTCACCTGTTGGGATCGATCGATCCCTGAATGCCATGACTAGCAATTTCTAGAAAACTATATATGTAAGCTGTTGAATATTTTGAAACTAATTTGACTTCCAGATGATGTTGCTGCAGCAACAGCACACTGAGTTAAATTGGTTTCAAAATATTCAACAGAATGTTTATTAAATAGTAGACATCTAATTCGTACAACAGTGCTTAGTCCGTCATAAATTAAGCCTTCGTGATAAACTTATCTACGTCACTCATGATGTCATTGATTATGACATCGTCCTAGATGTCACGTAGTTGATTATGATGTCATATGTTGGATGGATAAACTAGAAAGCTTCATATTCAGGCCATGCAAGTGAAGATTATTTTTGAAAATTTATCACTGGAATGGCTGTCTTGGTTATAGAGCCAGTCATTACAAGGATACATTTTCAACCAGTAATGTGGTTGCGATGCACCAATGAAGCTCGACTTTACGACTTTGCAATGAACTATGAAGCATGACTTCAAACATAAAATATAGAAGGCTTATCGATACCCTTATCAACAAGCGGCCCAAAGGCATGTCAGGTTTACCTAGACCATTAGCATTTGAACCCTTTGTATTTAAATACCAGTAGACATGATGGATGACAGAGCATGAAACTGTAGAAATTGACGACCCACTTCGTGACTGCGAACCATGGAGGTAATGTAAAATCTTGGGCTCACTGCTTTGCAGTATTGCTGACATTACTGCACACTGCATCATGGGTAATATAGCTTTCCAGTCCTTCTGGAAGCTATGGATTCATAGATCAAAGATGCCCTTGATAAAGAGGCTACATTTATACAATGCAACCTGCGTATCCATGACGCTGTATAACTGTAACAGCTGGGCAGCTCCAAAGGCAGCTCTAGACAAACTCGATGCCTGCCACTGCAAACACCTATGCGCCATCACTGGATACCGATGGCCAGACTGCATAATTTCCAACGATGCGCTATACAAGATGTGTAATACATCGCCGCTGTCTGTAAAAGTCACCCAGCAAAGATGGTCCATGTGCTAAGGATGCCAGAAGAGACACCAGCAGCGAGCCTTGGAATTCGCCCTACTCGGAGCCAGCAAATACAAAAGACAGAAGAGGATGTCATTGAGTAAATCTGCTAAGCGTGCTATGAGGTGCCCACAAGAAAGCAGGATTCGGTACACTCAAGTCAAGAATGGACCTGAGGAAGTTAAGGATTTCGGCTGAGGACAAGACACAGTGGGCAAAAGCGAAGAAGGACTGATGTTTCTACTACTACAGCCGCAGAATACAGTAACCATAGACATGATGGATAATTTTCGAAAAATCCAAGATGGCCACGAAAGAAATTGAGCAATCAAAATTCACGTTGGATATGTTGATGCCTACCTCCATAGGATCATTCCACCCAAGTTGTGTTGAAATCGGGCTACTAACTAAGGAGTAGCCTTTTAAATGGTTCTGGAAAATCTTTAAAAAAGCCAAATGGCCACCAAAAAATCGACCACCAAAAATTCTGAAGGGAAGTTCTAGAGGCTACACCTATAGAATCCTTACAACCAAATTTGGATAAAATCCACCAAGCGGTTATGACATTTTGATAATTTCTGCTAAATTGTTCATAAAATTTATGATTTTCACCAAAATTTGATCCACTAAAATTATGAATAGGTGTTCTGGAGCATACCATGATAGGGTCTGTCAAACCAACTAGAGTTGAAATCTGTCAATCGGTTAATGAAGAGTAGCGCTTTGACAATTTCCGGTAAAACTTTCATACAATCTAAGATTTTCATCCCAAAAAATTTACCCATCAAAATTCTGTATATAAATTCTGAAGCCCATTCCAGCCAAAGTAAGTTGAAATCTGCCAAGCAGTTAATGAGGAGCAGCGTTGTGACAGTTTTCGCTAAATTCTGTATATATGTTCGGAAGCCTAGCTTGTAAGTTGAAATTCACCTAGCGGTTAATGTGGAGTAGCATTTTGACAATTTCATGTAACTTTTTTTCATGAAATCAGATTTTCACACAAAATAAGAGCTCTGCAAATGGCGCATAATACCCCGCCATGATGACAAACCAATGACTGAGAGATATCAGAAAATATTTATTTCTTCCTCAGACCCATCAAACCAGTCATCCTTATGAAGTGTCAAAGCGATCCGTTAAATGGTATCGTTCGGAAACCAATTTTCAAGATGGCTACCGCTGATTGGCAGCCATATTGGATTTCGGATTATCGTAAATTTTGATAAGTTTCTTCATCAGACATATTCCAACGACCCTAGGAAGTGATCCGAAAAATGGTAATGGAGATATAATCCAGAAACCAACTTTCAAGATGGCAGCCCATGGCTGGTGGCCATCTTGGAGTTTGGATCATCGTCAATTTCGAGGTTTTTTCTACAGACCTAATCCAACCAAGTTTCAAAGCGATCCAATAAACGGGAACAGAGTTATCATCCGGAAACCAATTTTCAAGATGGTGGCCATCTTGAATTTCAGATCATTGTCAATTTCAATAAGTGTCTTCTCCACACCTAGTCCAACCACCCTATGAAGTTTCAAAGGTGATCCGATAAATGCTAACGGAGTTATCATCTGGAAACCAATTTTCAAGATGGCCACCGGTGGCTGGCGGCCATCTTGGATTTTGGATAATTGTCGATTTTGATAAGTTTCTTCCTCAGACCTAGTCCAAGCACTCTATGAAGTTTCATAGCGATCCGATAAAAGATAACGGAGTTATCATCTGGAAACCAATTTTCAAGACTGGCAGCCATATTGGATTTCAGATTATCGTAAATTTTGATAAGTTTCTTCACCAGACATATTCCAACGACCCTAGGAAGTGATCTGATAAATGGTAACGGAGATATCATCCAGAAGCCAACTTTCAAGATGGCAGCCCGTGGCTGGTGGCCATCTTGGAGTTTGGATCATCATCAATTTCGAGGTTTTTTCTACAGACGTAGTGCAACCACCCTATGAAGTTTCAAAGCGATCCGATAAACGGGAACAGAGTTATTATCCGGAAACCAATTTTCAAGATGGCCACCGGTGACTGGCGGCCATCTTGGATTTTGGATCATCATCGATTTCGATAGGTTTCTTCCCCAGACCTAGTCCAACCACTCTATGAAGTTTCAAAGTGATCCGATAAACGGTAACAGAGTTATCATCCGGAAACCAATTTTCAAGATGGACACCAGTGGCTGGTGGCCATCTTGGATTTCGGATCATCATCGCTTTCGATAGATTTCTTCCCCAAAACTACTCCAACCACCCTATGAAGTTTCAATGTGATCCGACAAACGGTAACAGAGTTATCATCCGGAAACCACTCTGCCGCCCACCTGGACAGCGCCATTACATAATACCCCGATAAATTTTTTTGGCGGGGTATAAAAATTAAGCAATCAAAATTCTGTATACAAGTTCTGAAGGTGAAAGCATTAGGGCCATCCCAGTCAAAATAGGTTGAAATCCGCGAAGCAGTTAATGAGGAGTAATGTTTTGACAATTTCAGGTAAATTTTTCATAAAATCTCAGATTTTCACCCGAAAAATTGACCAATCAAAATTCTGTATACAAATTCTGAAGTTTACCCCAATAGGATGCGTCCAGCCAAATTAGGTTAATGAGGAGTAATATTTTAAAACAAAACTTGACAGTTAGTCACCATGCGTATCACTGACCTTGACATTTGACCCCAACATCATTGTGTGTTGCTGTGTCATTATAAGGAGGCATGTGTCCAAGTTTGGGTCTAATAGGATTAACGAAACATGAGATATAAACAGAAATGTGGAACTATAGAGAAAATATTAAAGTTGAAAAAACTAGGTTTTTACCAAGGTCACAGTGACCTTGACCTTTGACCTTTTTACCACATGGTCATTGTTAGATGCCGTCTTATTATAAGGAAGCGTGTGCTCAAGTTTGGCTCCAGTATAATTAACCAAACATGAGATATAAACAGAAAACTTGAGTCAAACGGAACATGTTAATGTTGAAAAAAGCAATGCTTTCACCAAGGTCACAGTGACCTTGACCTTCTGACCCCAACATCATTGTGTGATGATGTGTCATTATAAGGAAGCATGTGGCCAAATTTGGGTCCAGTATAATTAACCAAACTCGAGATATAAACAGAAAAATTGAGCTAAACGCAAATTGTACGACGACGATGCCACCGCCAGACAACATGCAGGGTATCACAACAGCTCGTTTTACTTGGTAAAGTCGAGCTAAAAATAGTCTTCTCTCATTCAGCAATTGGACATTTTCCAAGAACACTGAAGAAGCTATATTGGCCGTCATGAGTGTCAAAAAGTTAAGCCGCTTATTATAATGTTAGAATTTCGGTTTCACCACTCCGCTATTTGCATAGGATTAGGTAACTTGTATTTGTATCCATGTTGAAGATGCTTACCTTTCAAGAGTAGAAACAGAGCAGCTTGTCACAGAAATAAACGGTTCTTTAACCCTTTAACCCTCGAATATGTTCAAGAAAATTTTTAATTTCTCATAGAAAATCTCCATTTGCAGACCAAGAGACTATTTTTTGAAAATTTACCACTGGAATGCCTGGCTCGGTTATCGAGCCAGCCATTCCAGTGGTAAATTTTCAAAAATAGTCTTCTCTTGGTCTGCAAATGGACATTTCTCAAGACCACTTTAAATGATTCCAGATATTTCCTCGACGACTGAGCCAGTCATTCCAGTGGTAAATGTTAAAAAATACTCTTCTCTTGGTCTGCAAATTTTAATTTCTTTGAACGAATTTGAGGGTTAAAGAGTTATTAGTATCACCATGACAACCTACTGCATGAACCTTGAGTTTACACATATATATTATCTGAAGAAGAATCAGAATTTCTAAAACCAAGATAACAAAAATATCACAAGAATCAACAAGGAAATGACTGATCACATGACAGAATTACAATAAACTTCCAAATATACAACCATATAAAGTTTAGAAGCG
Source organism: Chaetoderma sp. LZ-2023a (assembly GCA_034401795.1). NCBI lineage: Eukaryota > Metazoa > Mollusca > Caudofoveata > Chaetodermatida > Chaetodermatidae > Chaetoderma > Chaetoderma sp. LZ-2023a. Next base: position 27,889,834 of record CM067364.1, read on the forward strand.
GACGATGACATATTCACGCTGACAAGAAGGCAATGGATGGGGTGTTCTGTGATGAATTGTCTTCTGGATACAAGGAGTGATGTTCTTCGCCAAGTATTCAATCTCAACACAAACTATACGGAAGTTGAAGGGGATCAGACAGGGAACAATACAGGGAGTGACAATCAGGAGAAATGAATCACTGTTGATTAACAGGTTTCACTCTACATTTATATATATCTGAAGAAACTTAGTTTTATGGGAACTAAATTTAACTAATGATATGAAATTATTTAAAACCGGTTTATCCGCAGGTGGTTGCTGCCTAATACTGCCTTTAAGACAGCAACAATTTTCCGCTAAATTGTCGCAAAAACTAATCAGCGATGATTTATAGAGGAAAGCATGTTACAGTAAAAGGCAGAATGATCTGAATGGAGTTGATTAATGAAGACACTCAGGCTATTGTATATCTCTACAGGACCAGATTCCAGAACATTCAACCGTTAACCCTCGTATTTGTTCAAGAAAATTTCAATTCTTTCATAGAAAATGCCCATTTGCAGACCAAGAGAAGGCTGTTTTTTGAAAATTTACCACTGGAATGACTGGCTCGATAACCGAGCCAGTCATTCCAGTGGTAAATTTTCAAAAATAGTCTTCTCTTGGTCAGCAAATGGACATTTCTCAAGACCACTGCAGAAGCCGTTTTTGGCTGATATGAGTGTTAAAGGGTTATACAAGATAGTTCAAGACATTAACCAAGTCGTGATTCTGATTGTATCCTGTATATGGTCAATATACATCAGACCTCTCAACTCTCACGCATTCAGCACGAGACTCACACATTTGGCGTCAATCTCACTCTCTCATACAGCTACATGCAAATCTCAGGCCAAATTAAAAAATTTGTTTCGTTTCCTGTAAACCTCCTGGATGAAATTTTTCTTTTTTTTTCACCCGGCAGGGAATAAAAAATAATTTTTTCTACCCAGCATAAATGTTAAAACATCTATACATTTGTCAAGCTATACAAATTACAATGTTTTTAAGGCCATTTTGTGTGCAATGTGAATCCCTTTTGCTAATTGTGACCTGAAAAACATGACAAATTTGAAAATTATAACCATATTTAATGGACATCTAAGTCAAATATCTGAAAAACAAATATTTATGAGCTTTTTAAAATAAATTAATAATTGAAAAAACAATTAAACTTCCTCCCTCCTTACTGAAATCTTTTTCCCCCACCCGCTTTGTAGAAAAACCATTTTTTTTTATGAATGGCCTCATGTATCTGCCATTTTTATTAAAGTGTGCTGATGCTTATAACACAGCATTTACTGTAAAACAGCGAATATCATACCTCAATTATCAGATTATCTGACAAGAGACTGTTGCTCGGTAACCATGACTTCCATAGTGCCATCTTAACCCTTTACTGGCCATACCGGCCAAAACTGGCCTCTGTTATGGTCTAGTGGAATGGCCATTTACAGGTCAAGAGAATTAAATTTTTGAAAATTTACAACTGGAATGACTGGTTCGATAACTGAGCCAGTCATTCCAGTGGTGAATTTTCAAAGAGTCTTCTATGAGAAAATTAAAATTTTCATGAACAAATTTAAGTGTTAAAGGGTTAATTATTTATCTATTTCCACTCTGTTTTCAATATTCTATCTTTTACTTGTGTCGCTACCAAAGAAACTGGTGTACATTTTTCAACAACTTTGGGTGTGGATGTTGCTGCTGTCCAACATCTTACAGCAAAATTGTGGAAAATTAAACAATAGATTAATCTTCTTAATCTTTAAATTTAATTTGAATATTTTAAATTTTGACATCAGTGTGTTAAGGGTTAATGATAAGCTCGCCAAAAACGTCTTTTTGCAGTGATCTTAGGGAATGTCTATTTGCAGGGCAAGAAGACTTATTTTTTAAATTTATTACAGGAATGACTGCTTGATAACCGAGGCAGTCATTGCAGTGGTAAATTGTCAAATATGGCTTTCTCTTGGCCTGTAAAGACATTCAATAAACAAATATTTAGATTTACTTGACCAATCTTGACCAGGAAAGGGTTAAATAATAGCATCGCTGTTACTATATTTGCTAGCCTCATTATCAACATATGACCAACCTTGACCTCACAATTAACCACCAAATTTTTTATGAAAATTTAAATTTTCTCAAAAAGAATTTTCAATTGCAGACCAGAACATTAATTTGTAAAATTTACCACCAGAATGACTGGCTCGGTTATTGAGCCAGTCATTCCAGTAGTAAATTAAAAAAAAATAGTGCTCTCTTGGTCTGCAACTGGACATTTCCAAAGACCACAGCAGAAGCCATTTTGGCCTGCTTGAGTGTCATATTAGGATCGCTGTTACTATGTATAAATCCATGCAGTATACACGACTAACCTGATTATCAACATCTGTCCTTCGCTTGATTAAATTATTGATTGGTCAATGCGCAGATTAAATCTTAATGTCCAATCGTATTATTCTGCTGCTTTGGTCAATAGTTTCGAGAATAACTGATGAGTTAGAGGGCTAAAACTGCTTAACAGGTCTTCTCAATGTATTAATAGTTCACAGTTTATCCACATTATCCGAGTCAGTGGGTTCTTTCCGAAAATAATTCAACAGATAATTATTGTTTTCGCCTAGTGCCTTAAGAAGCAACAATCTTGAGGCAAACTTGATTATCGAGCCAGTCATTAGTGGTGAATTTTCAAAAATTGTCTTCTTTTGTTCTGCAAATGGACATTTCCCATGCCCACAACAGGCTGGTTTTGGCCGATTGACCATTAAAGGCTTAGAGACACTCTGGAGCTCTGAGTGATAAGGATAAATCTGACTGTCAAAATCATAAGAATGATGAAAATAATGCTACAAAATTTCATTATTATTTGTTTTTCCTGGATATCCACAGATTATTTTAGCGTGGTTTTTGAAAAAAAAAATTAAATTGGTTTGGCCTTACATTGAAGGGGGTCGAAATTAAAGGCCTTTCTACATGCACAAAGCAGGTAAAGCATGGATGGTGCACGTGCATTTGCAATCCTCGGTGCACAGGATATATGTGCATTTGTAATCAGAGTGCGCGTGCATTTATGCCTGACATGCTATAATGTCTATACATACGTGTGCATGTAGATATTTTGCTGTGCGGGGTAAACTCCCAATGTTACATGCACCATGTGCCTTTAGAACAAATTTACTATTTCTGTATCCACGCAATCTAGATTCAAACTAATATCCAAATACTCAACAGTTATAATGTCTAGACGCTGCTCAGCCCTGAAATTAATTGCCATAGTTAGATTCAGGAGATCAAAGATCTGCTTTGAAGATTAAATCAGGTTAATTTCATGAGATGAAAGAATCATATATATATATGGTCATAGGCTCAGAGACACACTATATATATATATATATTAAGCCTTAACCATTTAATGGCCATACAGGCCAAAACCGGCCTCTATTATGGTCTAGTGGAATGTCCATTTACAGGTCAAAAGAATATAATTTTTGAAAATTTACCACTGGAATGACTGGCTCGATAATGGAGCCAGTCATTCAAGTGATAAATTTTCACAAATCGTATTCTCTTGGCCTGTAAATGGATATTCAATAGGCAGATATTTTAATTTTCTTGACCAAATTTGACCATTAAAGGGTTAAGCACTCATTTGCTCAAGAAAATCTTAATTTTCTCATAGAAAATATACATTTGCAAACCAAGAAGACTATTTTTGAAAATTTACCACTGGAATGACTGGCTCGGTTAGTGAATCTTTAGGAAAGTTGTCCATTTGCAGGTCAAGAAAGATGTCGTCAAAAATTTACTACTGAAATTAGTGGCTAGAGCGAGAGTGAGGGAGATAGAGGGAAGAAGGAGGTGGAGAGAGGGGTGGGGGGAGAGCGAGGGAAGGAGGGAGATAGTGAGAGAGGGAAGGGAGAGAGAGAGAGAGAGAGAGGGTGGGAGGGACAGCGGGGAAGAGAAAAACCAATTCTTCAGGATTTCAACATTTGGCATTCTCCCAACCAGTTTGCTACATTAGCCGGGCTCTCTGGATATACACAACCAAACAGAACACGCAGCTGCAAGCACGTGCAGGCAGGCACACACTCGCTCATTCATTCACTCACTCACTCACTCACGCACGCACGCGCAAGCGCATGCGCATAGACATAACAATTACAATAGCCTCACGCCACTTCTGGTGATGCAAATAATCAGCTGTTTAAAACATTTAATAGTCAAATTTGTTCAAGAAACCGTCATCAGTGGATCAGTTATCGAACCAGTCATTAGAGGTAAATTTTCAAAAAATTCTCTTGTCTGTAAATTGACATTTCTCAAGACCACTGTAGAACTCGTTTTGGACGACTCGAGTGTTTATAAAGGTTAAGCTCCAGGTACAGTACCTGAGAAACAGGTTAAAGTCAGGTGTCCTGGATCTAAACATCAAGCATTCAGCTCAGGCCTAATACTACATGCCAGTGTATAACTTAGGCAAACATCATCAACCTACATAGTCTACATGGAAAACATGCAAAACTACATAAATAAAAGTTTAAACACATGCAAACATTCAAATTAATAACAGATACTTTGCAAATGGACTCACACACTTATACATAGCCTCACGCACGCAATCCACAAACATAGACACATACTCATGTAGGCACGCACGCATGCATGCACGCACGCACGCACGCACGCACGCACACAAGCTCACTAGGCTTGCGCGATTATTGCTTTGAGTCATCGCAATCTATTATTTAAGAATAATCGTGATTACTCGATTAATCAGCTTGGGTACAAACCTACCCTGAATTACCAAGACATAACAACAAAAGAATATCAATTATGGGAGCTGCAATGGCATTTAGAAAAGTCCACTTGCAAGCCAAAAGAAGACATTTTTTGAAAATTTATCACTGGAATGTCTGACGCGATTCTCGAGCCAGTCATTCTAGTGACACATTTTTTTAAATAGTAGTCTCTTGACCTGCAAATGGATATACATTCGCTAAGCAGAATTTCAACTTTCGTGACCGATCTCATTAAAAAATACTTAAAAGGTTGGAATTGAACTATTTTATGCAGCAGTATTTCAATTACAACCTTTTAATTATTTTTTAATGAGATCGATCACGAAAGTTTCCATATTCATAATTATTCGATTATATAATTTTTAATCATATAAATTCACGATTTAAATAATAATCGTGATTTTCGATTTAGTCACGTAATCGTGCAAGTCTAAAGCTCACATCAATCGGCCAAAACGGGTCTTTGCTTTCTTTGGTCTTCAGAAATGTACATTTTCAAACCAAGAGAAGATAAGTTGTGAAATTTGATAACTGGAATGATTGGATCGATGACTGAACCAATCCTGCCTTAGTGATTACCCCGCAAATGGTCATTTCTAAAGGCCATTGGAGATGAGCCACGTTTGGCCGACTTGAAAATCAATTGGTTAACACGGATAGTCTCTCCAGCAGATTGGTAGTGCCCAGACCCCAAAAAGGTTACATATAGGTTTGTGTGATTATTGCTTTGAGTGATCACGATCTATTACTTAAAAATAATCATGAAATTTACTCGATCAGCTTGGGTATAAATTACCCAGTCATAACACCAAAAAGCATATCTATGAAAAAAGGTGTAATGGTATTTAGAAGTCCATTTGTAGGCCAAGAAGACTATTTTTGAAAATGTATCACTAGAATGACTGGCTCGAGAATCGAGCCAGTCATATTCTCAAGCCAGTCATTCTGGCGAACCATTAAAAAAAATAGTCTTCTCTGGCCTGACATACACTCACTAGAAAAATGTAAATTTTCATGAACATTTGCTCAGCACAAACAGTATTAAAGTATTCACACCAGAATGCTTGAAAATAAAATTGCTTAAATTGTCTACCTTTAGAGGCTTAATTTGTGTACTTCAGTGTAATTAAATGAAATAACTCTTAGTATATGGTGATTTCATTACGTATAAATTAATAGAATTTTTTAACTTCTGAAATTGAATTTGAGACACGAGTCCCTAATTCAACATCGCAATTGAAAATATTGTAATAATTTGTATGAAATAAAATCATCATATGCTAAGATTTATTTCGCATCATTACATCGACGTACAAAAATTAAGCCTCTAAAAGTAGACAATTTAAACAATTTTATTTTCAAGCATTCTGGTGTGAATGCCCACCTATAACCACCATCTAGTGTACATACAAATGTCTACGGCAAATAAAACCTCAAAGGTTTCAACATTTTAAATCACCATAATTTCAATACTTTGAAGATCAAACAAGAGCTATAGGTCTTTAATCTAAAGTTGTATACAATTCATTTTCAGATCTTAAATCGATACTGATAAATGGAACATAATGGACCTTTCCAGTTTATCAATCAATCATATGATGTCATAATCAACTACATGATGTGTATGATGATGTCATAATCAATGTCATGAATTACGTAGATAGGTTCGTCACAAATTCTTAATAGATGATGGATTAAGTTTTGTTGTACGAATTATATGTCTTTACTATTTAATAAAGATGTTGTTGAATATTTTGAAACTAATTTGGCTGGGTGCTCATGCTGTCATAGTCAGCAAGAGCACCCAGTCAAATTAGTTTCAAAATATTCAACAGCTTAATTACATTTTTCTGGAAATTGAAAGTCAGTCAGTTCAGGGATCGATCTATCCGAACACAGCGAAGTGTGGGTGGAGCTTAGCAAAAGATGTGCAGGGCATAGCTGGAACTGGATTCCTCCATTGTAAACATTGGATGGATTAAAATCCACAAATTTATTCTTCCCCATAAATTTCAATACTCTGTACATCTAAATAAGTGCATAAACTACTGCCATAGGCAGCAACAGTGCCAAGTCAAATTAGTTTCAAAATATTTAACAGCTGACTTGTATAGTTTTCTGGAAATTGATAGTCAGAGAGTTCAGAGATCGATCGATCCCAACATGCACAAGGTGTGGGTGGAGCTTAGATAGAGATGGGCGAGGCATAGCTAGGACTGGAAAGGTCAATTGATGCAGAAAATATGCAACTATTATTACCCGACTACATGATCTGATTGAATAAGATGAAGCGTGAGAAAAAACTAAATTGATTAACACAAAAAGCTTCCCAAGGGGCCTGTATCGCTCACCTGGAACATTGGCATTTCAACTAATCCTTATTTAGTTTTACATCGAACGAAGACACCACCCAAAGGGAGAATCAGAAGGCAGTCTCTTACGGCAGCTGGTTTCTTAATAAAATTCCATATACATTGCTTAATTACATTTAGCAAATGAAGAAAATAGTCTCTAAAGGCAGTTGCCACAGTTAAGAATTTTAAATGGTTATAAATAATCACAATGAGAATGTCTCTAATGATTACAGATTCTAAATCTGTCTAAGGGTTGAATAACATCCCATAACTTACACACTCCTCCTCCAAACAGGGAAATAAATACACTGACAGACATAGAACAGTTAAATATTAATATACTTACACGATCACAGTAATTTGGTTCTGATTTAGAATGTCTTGTCTACCGTTAGCAATATCTACACAAGTATTAAGCCAGAATACTTAGAACTGAATCAGACATAACAAAAACACTGTTGAGTAACTCATTAACTCAAAAATCTTGTTGAGGAACTAACTAAACAACGTATACATACATTAAGGCTCAAACTTATTTTTAATTTTCATAACATGTATTAGCAAACAGGATCTACTTTCACCCTTCAACACCGACGCCTGCCAAAAATGGCTTCTGCAGTGGTCTTGAAAAATGCCTATTTTCAGAACAAGAGATTTTTATTCATGGTTCTGTTGCTATTCGAGCGGTAAATCTTTAAAAAATAATTTTCTCCAGGCCTGCAATTGGCACTTATGTCATTCAATAAGCAAATATTTTAATATGTTTGACAAAATGTTGGCATTATATGGTTAAAAGTAACTTTAAACTTCCTCAAGTTATTCCATTGGAGTCACAAGAAATCTCGTAACCCTTTCACCAATGATTTCCCCCATATCTCATTTTCATGGCAACAATACAGGAAAACTGTTGAGTATTTTGAAAATAACTTGACTGGAAGCCACTGTTGCTGCCTAAGGCAGCAACAGCTCCCAGTCTAATTCAATTCAAAATATTCAACAGAACAAGTTTTATACCATAAAAGATGTACTTGTCAAGGGATTTGTCGGTCAAATGGTTAATGCATTAACTTATGCTATTCTAATTACAACGCTTAGGTCACAGAAAATAGCTAATTATGCAGCCGCGACCAAATATGGCTTAACCGTTTGCAAATCTAATGACAGTCGAATTGTTTAGAAAATATTTAGTATGTTTCGCATTGATCAGTAATTATAGAAACAATATTGAGGGAATTCAGGTAGCGCAGGTGTAACAACATTTATTCTAATTAATAGTCTAGGTGTACCTGAGCTAGACATGAAGACATGAAGTAAATAAACGCTTCATGCATGGGTGACTTCGTATTGTGCATTAACCCTTTCACAGATAAATTCCTTAAAAGAGTATATTCTTTATGATATAAAACTTAGTCTGTTGAATATTTAGATATTAATTTGACAAGAAGCTTTTACTGACTCAGGCAGCAAAGACTTCCAGTCAAATCAATTACTAAATATTCAGAAGTTTTCTGATATGGCAGCGTTCAAAATGAGATATGGGGAATTCATCGGTGAAAGGGTTAATATAATAAATTTTACATGTGTCTGATGAGAGAGTACAGGTCTTTTATTTAATGCTGTCAATATATAGGGACAATATATAGTCAATTCAGTGAGAGAGGATAAGGTGCATGGTTCAGTGGTTAGCGATCCTGGTTTGTGTCTCTGTGCATGACTGGAGCATAAATAGGTACTAGTATGAATCTCGGTAGGCTAATGGACTAAAGGACGTGACGGTTTATAGAGCTGCGACCCGCAGCTACCAAGGTCAATAAAATCTCAGGAGCTGTAGTTGAAGAGCGAACAGTAGGTCAGAGTGAGGTCACACCAGTGTTTCACATGGCATCTAAATTTTGGTGGTCCCAGGGACCCAATACCTTGAAATCTGGGGGTCCCAAGCTAAAATCTGGGGGTCCCAAAGTGAAAATCTGACGTTTCAATGAAGTTTTTCTCCTCTGTGTTAAAATTAGAAAGTAGCATTAACTCGCAGCCATCAAATATGCCGATCTCATGCTAGATTTGGTGGGAATTTCTGTGTAAAAACATACAAAATTAATTAATATTAAAAATAACGCAAGATTTTCAGGCATCCCATGGGACCCACTGTCATTACTTAAAGGGTGTGAGGGGGTCCCAAGTTGCATTTTGAGGGTATATATACCCCCCAAAAGGACCCTTATGACAATCACTGGATCACACTGACCTACTTTTATTATGCTACATACCGTAAGCCTGCAATGCATGCATTTACACCATGTTTGATTACTTTATATAATTGAAAAACTCTTGAAACTATAGTCCAGAATAACTACAATGTAACCAATGAACAAACTTATGGACTTTTAGCTATGCCCCGCCCATCTCTAGCTAAGCTCCACCCACACCTCAATCGTGTTGGGATCGATCGACCTCTGAACTTCCTGACTATTAATTTCCAGAAAACTACGCATGTAATTAGCTGTTGAATATTTTGAAACTAATTTGACTTGGTGCTGTTGCAGCCTATGGCAGCAACAGCGTCCAATCAGATTAGTTTCAAAATATTCAACAGCATGTTTATTAAATAGTAGAGACATACAATTCGTACAATGTGTTGGACTATTACGAGTTAAAGATGGGCCTAATGGAATCATTTATGATGTAATGATTATGACGTCATCCTACACGCTGCCTAGCAGATTATGAGGTTATATGACGTCAGATTGACAGAGAGATACCCTGGAAAGGTTAAGTCATTGACAAAGGCAATTCTTTTAATGGAAACATGGGCAATCTCTTTCACTCTTCCTTGCCTCTCTCTACCCAGGAGTATAAATTGGTATCAATGTACTCCGGTAGCTACCTACCAATAGAGCGATTCATTCCTGACTATGCCCCACCTATCTCTAGCTAAGCTCCACCCATGCTTTTCACGCTGGGATCGATTTATATATACGTTGAATCCTGAATTCCCAGAATCCCAATTTCATGGTTTCAAAATTTTCAACAGAATATTTATTAAGTAGTAAAAACATACATTTCATACAACTGACATACTATTCAAGGTTCATGATGTGCTTACATGTAGTTACATTATTCCTTACGCAATTTGATTGTGATGTCAGCCTACATGTGACGTGTCATATACTTGTACTTAACCGACACATCAGATTCATCCATTGTGAATGCTTTGGGAGATTATGTAGACCTGGAGCCCATTCCAAAGGGAAAACGGTGCAGAGCGCACTGCAATATTCAGAGAGCAGAGAAAGCTCCTCCTTTGGAACGATACGTTTTGTTAGAGCGCTCTGCTATTTTGCTAAACACGTTTTGAGGTGACTTGCGAAAACAAAACATTGTTTTTTATCTGTGATGTAATTGAACGCGAAGCAAGGTTATATGTCTATATACATCATAAGCGTATCATGCATAGGATGCTGGGGAAACACTCTTTTTAGACATTTTCGTTCTGAATAGACTATTATAGAAACAGACCACTCTAGAAGACCTACCGTATTTATTCTAATTATACCGCCAGGCGGGTAGCAGTCACCAAAGGGGCGGGTTAATTAGGGTCGAAAAAGTTTGAAAAAATACCACAAAATTAGAACAGTTTTCTCAGTCACCTTGAATCAGTACATAATTATAGTATTCTATGCAATTTCTGCTAAATTTGCTCAAATATTCATAAAAACTACTCGTTTCACATTAGATTTATTCAGAGGCTTTATTTAGGACATAAAAGTGACATTTAGCGAAGTTAGGAACAAACAACTTATCCGTTGTTAAATTGGATGGAGGTGCATTTGTGATGCGTTCACTGACACATCGGAAAATATGCCATAGCCGTATCTTGACGCATAATTCATGTTAGCAGCTCCATCACTGAGCGGCAAGATACTGATCAGAAACAATTTATTCATTGATCGAATTGACTAGAGGCGCATTTGTGATGCGTTCAACGTTACATTAGAAAATTTATAGCCGTATCTTAGTGCCAATTCAACAACAGCGTTAGACGCTCTGTCATTGAACGACAGGATAAGCTCATGAAAAGAGATGTTTTTGCGCATGTATTCACTAAAATGATCGAAATGTTGCTGCATGCTTGGTTTTTTCTTGGTGTTTTTCTTCTTTGATGACTAGATGACAGCGGAAGATTCTTACTATTGGTAATTTGGGGTTTTTCTACCGTTCTCAAAAACATGGGGGCGGTATAATTGGGAGGGGGTGGGAAAATCTGAATAAATACGGTACATGTACCTTTTGAAAGTATTGTTTGCATCTGCTTTGGAACATAAGGCTGGTATAAATGGTATCTAGAAAATAGGGACTCACTATGCCCGCATAAACAACAGCGGAGATCACAGACCATCAAGCCATAAGGCTGGTATAAATGGTATCTAGAAAATAGGGACTCACTATGCCCGCATAAACAACAGCGGAGATCACAGACCATCAAGCCATAAGGCTGGTATAAATGGTATCTAGAAAATAGGGACTCACTATGCCCGCATAAACAACAGCGGAGATCACAGACCATCAAGCCATAAGGCTGGTATAAATGGTATCTAGAAAATAGGGACTCACTATGCCCGCATAAACAACAGCGGAGATCACAGACCATCAAGCCATAAGGCTGGTATAAATGGTATCTAGAAAATAGGGACTCACTATGCCCGCATAAACAACAGTGGAGATCACAGACCATCAAACCATAAGGCTGGTATAAATGGTATCTAGAAAATAGGGACTCACTATGCCCGCATAAACAACAGCGGAGATCACAGACCATCAAGCCATAAGGCTGGTATAAATGGTATCTAGAAAATAGGGACTCACTATGCCCACATAAACAACAGCGGAGATCACAGACCATCAAGCCATAAGGCTGGTATAAATGGTATCTAGAAAATAGGGACTCACTATGCCCGCATAAACAACAGGGGAGATCACAGACCATCAAGCCATAAGGCTGGTATAAATGGTATCTAGAAAATAGGGACTCACTATGCCCGCATAAACAACAGCGGAGATCACAGACCATCAAACCATATGTTTTTGGGAGCTTCCTTTCTGATTTGGTGGATGAATAGTCAAAATGGCCTCTGCAGTGATTTTGAGAAATGTCTACTTGCAGACCAATTAAAGAGAACAATTTTATTTAATTTACCACTGGAATGTTTGGCTTGATGATTGAGCCAGTGACAGGCCAGCATTCGTCAATAAGTCTTCTCTTGCTCTGAAAATGCGCATATTCTGTGAGAAGACTGAGATTTCTTGACGAAAACTCACCCCTGGCTAGTGCTTCATCAGGATTAATTTCAAAATCTGTTCTGAGAACAAAATGCATTTCATGTGGTACCTGATTTTATTTAACAATTTAGTGGTCAAATTTGGTCAAGAAAATTTAAATATCTGCCTATTGAATGTCCATTTACAGGCCAAGAGAATACAAATTTTGAAAATTTATCACTCAAATGACTGGCTCGCTTAAATGGTTAACTTATGATGATCTACATCCCTACTCTACAGATATCTAACTCTATGGTTTTACCGGTTACCACGTTGATGTCAAAATTATTGCAGTACACAAAATGCTGGTGTAGATTTTGGAAATAATGTTGCTGAAAACTGTTGCCATCATATACAGCTAACAGCAACAGACTTTCCAAATGGAACACCAGATATCACATGACAAAAACTGAGATTTCAGTGGTCTATTGGTTAGCCAGCCCATTAATCCTTGAAATTCCAGTGCCTCGATTTCAAGACAACTCTGCAGGAAAGCCATCAAATATTTAGAAACTAATTTGACTGGAACTTTTTAAAACAAATTTGAGGGTTTGTTATTGGGTGAAGAACATTACTGCTTTAACTCTGTGTTCTGAGTGTACGTGTGTGGCATGTGTGTAAACAGAAACATTACACTTTATGCTTTCTGGAATGTATATTGTCACTGAATCTGTTTGTCAGCCGCCAGGTAGTACCACTCTAATCATGTGGACAGTTTAACCCTTTTACATTCAAATCTGTTCCAGAAAATTTCATTTTTCTCATAGAAAGGGTTCCTTTGGAGACCAAGTGGATTATTTGTGAGAATTTACCACTGGAACCAATACAGTGGTAAATTTTGAAAAATAGTCTCTTGGTTTGCAAATGGACATTTCTCAAAACCACTGCTGAAGGTGTTTTTTGGCTGAGATGAGTGTTAAACAGTACGGTTAAATACTTGGGACAATATTTGAAAAAGCATCCTCATCAAACACCATTCATGTCACGCTCCGACTTCCTGCACACATACATAATTAACACCATTAGATGTTTAACTCCAATCGTTTTTCAAATATTATGATCGATTTACCGCTTAATCATCAAATTTGGTCATGTAAATTTCATTTGTCTCAGAGAAATATGTTCATCCGCCGGAGACTGTTTGAAAATTTAGTACTGGAATGACTGGCTCGGTCATTTATCAAGACCACAGCTGAAGTTGGTTACTACTGACAAAACCATTAACCACTTAATGGTCAAGCCGGCTAAAACCAGTCTCAGCTATGATCCTGAGGACAGTCCCTTTGCAGGGCAAGTTTTAGCTATGCCCTGCCCATCTGCCCACACTTTGTCCATGTTGTGATCGATCGACCGCTGACCTCCCTGAATCTCAATTTCCAGAAAACTGTACAGGTAAGCTGTTGAATATTTTGAAACTAATTTGACTGGGTGCTGTTGCTGCCATAGTGCCCAGACAAATTAGTTTCAAAATATTCAATAGAATGTTCATTAAATAGTAGACATACAATTCCTTCAACTTGACACACTATTAAGCATTTCTGATGGCCATAAACATGCGATTTATGATGCAGTTGACTATGATGTCAGCTTACATGTGACAGTGCAGATTATGATTTATCTATTTCGCCAATTCATGGAAGCAACAAGTGAAGTCCCAAGTATAAAACGTTGCTATGACTTCGAATCTATATTAACCCTTTAATGGGCATGTTAGCCAACTAAGCTGGCCTCCATAGTGGTCTTGCGAAATATCCATAGCATGCCAAGAAAAGACTATTTTTGAATGGCTGGCTCGGTTACAGAGCCAGTCATTCCAGTAGAAAATTATCAAAAAGCGTCTTCTCTTGGCCGGCAAAGGTCCATTCACTAAGCAAAGATTTTGTGATTCTTGAACAATCTTGATCAGTAGATGATTAACACTTAGCAATCTGATGTCAAAATTTCAGATACAATTTTCAAATTAAATTAAAACGAACTCATATTCATTTTTTAACAAATTTGGTGGAAAATGTTGCCGTCGTAGACAGCAACATTTGTCCACCAATATTGTTGAAAAATGTACACCAGTTTCTTTCCTATTGACACAGCAAAAAATAAAATATTGATATCAGCGTGGTAAGGGTTAAATAGCGGTTGTTGACATGTTTCTGAAAAAATATGTAATTTCATTCAAAGGGAGATAACTCTTACAACATCATCAACAGACTAGCCAGAGTTATGTACTCTTCCATTTCAACCTAGTACTGAAGAGAATCTAAATGTCCAGAATTGAATTTTAGCAATAGCCCATGAATTGTATATGAATTGTATTTAACAACAAGTAAACTGAGAATCTATCTGAATGTGTCTGCTGGATGGTGGACTGGCGGTAGAGTGCTCAGCTCCAAATGCTAGAGGGATGGTATCGAGAACTGCCTGGGTTCGAACCCTGGTCGGGTAAAAAACTGAAAAAGGTAAACATTACCTTCCAGATGATTGACTGAGCCATAGCCTAGTGCCAGTGCATTGTTAATGACACAGGTTCATAGAAATAATGATTGACAGCAATAAAAAGCTACATACATCATGAGTATTTAACCATTTAACACTCAAGCCAGCCAAAAATGGTTTCTGCAGTGGTCTTGAGAAATGTCCACTTGCAGACCAGAAGACTATTTTTGAAAATTTACTATTGGAATGACTGGCTCAATATCCGAGACAGTCATTACAGTGGCAAATTTTCAAAAATACTCTTCTCTTGGTAAGCAAACAGACATTTTCTAGGAGAAAATTATATACAATTTTCTTGAATAAATTTGAGGGATAAAGGGTTAAAATGATTTTTTTTAAATCCATTAATTTTTATAAAATGTGTTGTTATTGCATAAACCTCATTTAAATTCCGCCTCTATATAAAGTCCACCTCTATATAAAGGTCACCTCTATATATAAAGGCCACTTCTAGATAAAGTTCACCTCTATATAAAGTTCACCTCTATATAAGGTCCACCTCTATATAAAGTCCACCTCTATATAAAGGTCACCTCTATATATAAAGGCCACCTCTAGATAAAGTTCACCTCTATATAAAGTTCACCTCTATATAAGGTCCACCTCTATATAAAGTCCACCTCTATATAAAGGTCACCTCTATATATAAATGCCACCTCTAGATAAAGTTCACCTCTATATAAACCTCACCTCTATATAAGGTCCACCTCTATATAAAGTCCACCTCTATATAAAGGTCACCTCTATATATATAAAGGCCACCTCTAGATAAAGGCCAATTTAACAGAGACCTGATTACATTGCAACAATACATTGTACCCTCTATATAAAGGCCACATGTTTTGCCTGGTCCATAGTGGCTGTTATAGACAGGTTTGACTATTTCTGTTATAAATAGTCTATTATGGTTTTTTTGGATTCGATGTCCACCACCTCACTCACATTCCAACCATCACCAAAAAGTTTATAGACAGGATTGCCAATTTCTCCTTTAGCCTATGATGCTTCTTGGATTCCAGATGCCCCACACCACCCTGCCTCGCCAAATGGCAGCCTCACCCCAAACCCCAAAAACCTAATACAACAAATACTTAATCGTAACTTACATGATTTGAAAACTCCTCTCTTCTTCGTCTTCATCGACAATTTCAGAGTGTTCCAATGACCCACGTTCATGCAACTATTTCAAAAAAGTTTATAGTCAGATTTACCTATTTTGTTTCTAGCCTATGATGCTTCTCGGATTCTAGATCCTCCCAACATGCCTCACCTACAGATAATGGCCACCTCACCACAGCGCCAAGAAGTTAATACTTCTTCTTCTTCTTTTCGTTCGCTGATCATACCGCCAGTCCTAAAGTGACTATCGACATGATCATAAGCGTTAAGTGCGTGGATCCATGGTTTATTAGAGTGCGCCGTGCGGCCTGGAACCTCCGTCTTCAGCACTCGAGGTTTCTGTCAGGGTTACCTCACCCTTACCTCCTTTAGTCGCCTCTTACGACACGCAGAGGATATGGAAGGTGTAATCTAAGCCCCACCTACAGGGCAAGAAGTTAATACAATAAGAACTTTACTTACCTGAAGTGAAAACGCCTCTCATCTTTGTCTTCATTGATAATTTCAGAGTGTTCCAACGGCACTTTGTCGCCACTATCTAACAGGTCGTAAGCGGACATGTTAACCCACTGATATCTACTCTAATATGGCCTCTCGGTAATGAATTTACGCTGACACACTACAGTGTTACAAATTAAACATACACAAGAGTTAGTCAGACACAATATTTGACTAAAAACATATCATGATGTTTACGAAACTCTTCTTCTGCCTCGGGTATGTAAGCCGTGTAGACTAGGATTAACACTTATATATTACTTAACCGTTAACCCTAAACTTTCGTAAAGAAAGTTAAAATTTTGTCATAGAAAATGTCTAATTGTAGACCAAGAAGTCTTTTTTTTTTTTAATTTACCACTGGAATTACTGGATCGGTTATCGAGCCAGTGATTTGAGTGGTAAATTTTTAACAATAGTCATCTCTTGGTCTACAAATGGACATTTCTCAAGATCACCGCAGAAGGCATTTTTGGCTGATATGAGGGTTAAAAGGTTAATCATTTCATGGTTAACCAGGACAAAACTGGTTTCTTAACAGTGGTCTTGGGGAATGGCTATTTGCTTGTCAATAGAATACTATTTTTGAAAATTTATCACTGGAATGACTGGCTCGGTACCGAGCCAGTCATTCCAGTGAGAAATTTCCCCCAAAAAATTATCTTCAGGCTTGCAAACAGACATTCACTAAGGCACAAATTAAAATTTTCATGTAAAATCTTAACTATTAAAGGGTTAATTATCAGATTATGTCATTAACCTGTTCAACGCTCCAGACCAGACAGGAATATTTGTTCACTAATTAACATTTTAAATTAGAATATTCAAAATTTAACTTTCACTGGAAGTTGTTGCTGCCATTGTATTGAATTGGACATTTCTTCCAATCAAAATTAATTTCAAAATATCATTAAATTTGCTGTATCGTTGCCGTGAAATGGACAAAATGATACTTCAACAGTGAAACGGTTAAGTTAAATTTTACATGCTAGCTGGTAATAATTTTGAAAACGGTTTTGCTGAAAGCTATATTGTTGTTGAAGACAGATTCCCTCTTAAATTAATTTTGACGTATACCAACAGAGAGCAGATGCTACAATAAGAATTTACGACAGCAATTATCAATCAAAAATTCTTCAACAGCTTACACACAAGCTTATTTTGAAATTGAGACATTGACTTTCAGGCTTAACCATTTAACTGTATGACTGCTAAATATCTGCATACTACATCTTCCCTCGAGTTTAAGTCTGGATTGTCTCAATATTTTGAAAACAATTTGACTGAAAGTTGTTGGTGGCAAAGCCACCAACAACTTTCAGTGAAATAGTTTTCAAAATATTCAGCATATCCAGAGTTATTGCCCATTGAAAGTATTGTCTGGTGGCTCGCAACAGTCTGACAGCTAATGCTTGAGCGTTCAGGGTCAAAACAGCTTTCCAAAATGCTGTTAAATATTTTGCAACTAATCTGGCTGAAACATAGTTCCATTAAGTCCCCAAAGAAAATGTATCTGTGCAGAAACAGCTCCAAATGAAATTAGTTTCAAAATATTTGTTACATTTAAAATGAATTTGTTAATTCGTTAATTCTGGTCAGTAATGGTTAAAAGGTTAAGAGATGAAACATGGATTAGTTCAAGGATTACTGCTCTAAGTCATTCAACTAACAGTGGCTATGATTCGACTTTAACCCTCACTTTACCGCAAACCATCCATCTGCAATTCGTTGACAGCACAGGAAATATGCACAGGAATTAATATTTAAATTCAAAGCAGTAGGCCTAATTAATGCCTTAGACAGCAACATCATAGGTCGCAGATTTACAAAAATGATGACATATTCGCTGATTGCGTGATCATTGTCAAATTACATAGATGTTAAGATTCAACTGCAGTGATCAGCCGTTAACTCTATGCCTGCTGAATTTCTGCAGACTATATTTTCTATGAGGGGGTTAATTCTGGACATGCTGAATATTTTGAAAACAATTTGACGCCACCAACAACTTTCAGTCAAATTCTTTTCAAAATATTCAGCAGGTCCAGAGTTATTGCCAATTGAAGTTATTGTCTTGTGGTTTGCAGTAGTCAGTTAAACAGCTCAAACTTATGATTCTTAAATTCTATTCCCTTTTATAAGACAAATACTTTAATTTTTGGAACCCATTTTGCTTTACTTCCAGCAAGATTGTTTCCAAAAAATACACCAGTCTTTGCGTTAGAGAAAGACTTTGCAACAATTAATCTTTTCACATCGGGGGAAATAAGAAGGTTAACACATGACAAGCATGGGCTTAGTGGAAATATTGAGAACTTTGTTTGTTTACAAGTGTCCACCTCAATACTAATCTGTTGACAAACATCGATATCGTAAACAATCAGATCCCGGTGACATGGTGGAACTCACATAAATTACTGCTACTGTCAGTTATCAAGGAAATTCAAATATGAACTTTAATATTGTGATAGAAATAAATAAATCTATAATTTAATTTGAGGGTGGAAATAAATTTATACTACAAGTCTTTACTATTTAATAAACATTCGCTTGAATATTTTGAAACTAATTTGACTGGGCGCTGTAGGCAGCAACAGCATCTAGTTAAATTAGTTTCAAAATATTCACCAGCTTATCTGCATGATTTTCTGGAAATTGAGATTCAGAGAGTGCAAGGATCGATTGATCCCAACATGGGCGAAGTGTGAGTGGAGCTTAGCTAGAAATGGGTGGCTAAAACTGGACTCATCCATTAAATGTCTCGTCTCTCATCCTCAGAGCTGATAAGTGATCTTGACCTTGTGATCTCAAAGGTCAAGCCAGCCACATCCAGCCATTGTAGTAGGCTTGGGAAATGTCCTTTTGCAGGCCAAGAGGTTATTTTAGAAAACTTACCACTGGAATGACTGGCTTGGTAACCAAGCCAGTCATTCCAGTGGTAGATTTTCAAAAATAGTCTTCTCTTGACCTGTAAATGGACATTTACTATTCATAAGAAAATTGAAATTTTTCTTGACCAAATTTGACCATTAAAAGGTTAACCAAGTCCGAAATATATGCCAAAATGATTTGCTAAGTAACTTAACATTGGCATAGGAAAACTGATACATATACCTCATTTCTGGTTCGCAGGTGAGACAAAAATCACTCTCACTCACATAACAGATTTGATTGAATTCCACCAAATGGTTTCAGAAGAGATATCCAGGTAGAGAAATGGACGGACAGACAGATGGATGGATGCGATTGCAATATTTCTCCGTTTTTTCAAAACATGTGGGGATAATAATAGAATAATCACTTTCTTGAGACTCCAAATCACTCGACGTGTGTGTGTGTGTATGCGTGCGTGCGTGCATGCATGTGTGTGTGCATTGCCAGGTACCACAGGCCACAAATATGATATATGCATGGAAATACCCCTAATTTCAAATATTATATTATCAAAACAGGATATTAGATGTTACGCTATCCATTTTATTAATTTATTCAAAAAAATTTATATCCTTGTATTTGCTGAGCAAGAATGTCATTATTTCTAATGATCTTTCAAATGATGTGCAGGTTAAGAATACTAATTTTGAAAATTTATCCCTAGAATAACTTAGGCTCGATAATCAAGCCAGTTATTCCAATGGTTAATTTTCAAAATTATAATTCTTTTGTTCTGCAATTTTCTTGAATAAGTTTAAGGATTAACTCCTTAATGGTCAAATTTTGATAAAAATCTTAGAAATATTCTCATTTTATTTTGTATGTACATTTGCAAGACTGCTTGAAGAGAAGACCTTTTTTGAAAATTCAACACTTGAATGACTGGCTCATTTACCGAGACAGTCATTCAAGTGTTGAATTTTCAAAAATAGTCTTCTCTTGTCCAGTAAATAGACATTCCTCAAGAGCAAATCAGTGGTCAGTTTTGACTGGCGCGACCAATCAAGGGTTAGATGGTGCAGACCAAGAGAAGACTATTTTTTAACATTTACCACTGGAATGACTGGCTTGGTTATCGAGCCAGTCATTCCTGTGGTAAATTTTCTAAAATAGTCTTCTCTTGGTCTGCAAACGGACATTTCTCAAGACCACTGCAGTTTTTAAGACCACTGCAGAAGCCGTTCTTGGCTGATATGAGTGTTAAAGGGTTAATTAACTAGTTTCTGCCCACACAATGCAGATGAATTATCATTCAAAATTTTTGACAAATAATTATACTGTATATAATCGTACTATATTTTTGTCAAATTAATTATACAAGCACAAGAAAGGCGCATAATGAATCATTTGTACAAGAAATAATTATGAATCCTGTACACCAAATACAGATAGACACACATTATATATCAGTGCCAAATCATTGTCTCCGGTAATATATGCGCAATTATTCTTTATCCGACACATTCACACCGAAATCATCAACACCCGGTCATCAGGTCAAATCACAACTGAAAAGTTCACGATCATTAACAGGTCAAAATATTAACCCTTACATCACACAAAATTTGGGTCTCATAAATTTCATTCCGTTTCATATTATACTTCATATGCTAATTTTGGAAACAATGGTGCTGGAAGTTGTTGCTGTCTATGACAGCAACAGCTTTCAGCAATATTGTTTCCAAAATTTCCTTTTCTTGGCTCGATAGCAATTGATATTTTGCCGTCAGTGTGATAAAGGTTATAACCGTTTAATTGTCAATATTGACCAATAATATACAAAGTATTTCTCAGTAAATATCCAAATTAACTGGCCAAGAGAAGATTATTTTTGATAAAGTATGACTAGAATAACTGATTCGGTCTTCAATCTACTGAATCTAGACATTCTAGTTGTAAATTGAAAAGGTTAAATAAAGTTGACATTTTTTAATGTGATCCAAACTCAACTCCACCAAGGTTACAACTGCTAATAAAACTACGTCATTTCATGAGTCCTGCTGCCAATAACTGGTTTATATAATAATTGTTTATTATTATTATTATTATTATTATTATTATTATTATAACAAACAAATCTCATAAATTATTTACATGTTTAATATTAAATTTAAAAAATCTGGATTAATGAACCACTTATTACGCTGTGTGAATATTTTGAAAACGGTACTTCTCTGAATGTTGTTGCTGTCTCAATGGATGTACAGACATTCACTAAAATTCTTTTCAAAATATTCTCGAAAATGATGTAATATTTGACCTATCCGTAGCATAATATAATCGCCATTGTGACTCAGAGTTGATCACACTACACCTAATTACATATTCGCACCATCAAAGCAAACTAAAGCTGACTTGAGAATGATAATTACGACGATTTAGAACACAAACACACAAAAACACTTACATGTATCATTGGTTTTATTGTCTGTAAATGTCAGATTAACCCTTTAATGGCCAAATTTGTCACGAAAATTAAATTGCATCCTTAGTGAACGCCAATTTGCGGACCAAGAGAAGGTTATTTATGATAATTTATCGATGGAATGACTGACTCGATAATTCCAGTGATAAATTTTCAAAAATAGCCTTATCTTCATCCTGCAAATGGACATTCATCAAGACCATTGTTAACCCTTACCACTCTGATGTCAATATTCTATCTTTTACTGTATCAATAGCAAAGAAACTGGTGTACATTTTTCAACAATTTTGGTGGAAGATGTTGCTGTCTATGACAGCAACATCTTCCACCACATTTGTTGAAAAATGAACACCAGTTCATCTTTTAATTTAATTTGAAAATTAAAAATTTTGACATCAGAGTGGTAAGTGTTAAGGTAATTTTTTGGCGGGTTTCACTATCAAAGAGTTATGTAAGCAGTGACATTTTTAGTAATTAAAACAAATCCATGTTTTCACTTTCCTGTTGATTTAACATTCAGCGACCCGGATTCACAAAGAAGTGTAAGTTACGCCTGGCATAAGTTATGCCCCTCACACTTACTGTCTTTGATTTAACCGGGATTCACAAAGATAGACACATACGTTTTTTGTCATAGGTTTAAATAGATGCAGAGCTCTCTAGTGCGTAGGTGCACAAATCTTCATTGTGTCTAGAACCCGGACGTGCATAATCTGACAGCTGTTAAAATGTGCATTACAGTAAAATTTTTCGACCGTGAATAGTGTGTGCGTGCGTAACTATGGGTGGGCCAAAACCTAGTGGTCGCTATGGTGACACACTAGGGGAACTTTTTTTTTATCCAACTGGATGATTAAAGGGTTAAAATGTTGTTTTGTTAACGTTATGGTAACTAGGCTTTCACTGCAGTCCACATCAGTTCAAAGGTCACGTCATGAACGAAACATGTCAATTAGTTTTTCTAAATTCGTTCATTCGCTGCTGTTTTTCCAGACTTACACGTTTTCCCTAGACTTACCCGTGGTAGATAGTGCAGGCGCAAGGATTTGAGCGAACTTACGCATAAGGATTTGAGCGAACTTATGACATTATCGTAAGTTACACTTTTTGTGAACTGATTTATGACTGTTTTTAGACTTATTCCCACACTTACAGCTTTTTAGACTTAAGTGTAACTTACATTTCTTTGTGAATCTGGGCCCAGGATCTCCTACCCTTTTGTGGTTAACGCTATGACACAGCATGCAACAAAACACATACAAGAAGCCATAATTTGTTTCCCTGGGCAAATATGTCAGTGGGAGAAACAAATTCTGCTAGTAATGGAGGAAATTTACAATGTTTTATAATCTAAGTAACCTCAAATTCATCAGTAATTTACTTCTCTAGTGCCATTCCGGCTAAGTTTAGTTGAAATCGGCTCAGCAGTTAATGAGTAGTAATCTTGTAAGCAATTTTGTGGACATTTTGAGAAAATCCAAGATGGCATTGGAATTGACCAATCAAGTCTTTTGCTAGAAGTTCTGAAGTTTACCACTCTAGGGTCATTTGTGCTGGGTTAAAATCGGGCCATTTCTAAGAAGTTGCACTTTGAATGATTTAAAAAAATACTAGATTGCTGCTTAAAAAAACCCGACAAATTAAGTTTCTGTATATTAAGGTCTAAGGCTTACCCATTTCACAGACAAATCCCTGAAAAAGTAAATTCTTTATGACATAAAATTTATTCTGGTGAATATTTTGAAATGAATTTGACTGAAAGCCTTTGCTGAATATAAATTCAACAGTTTCCCTGTATGTTTGTTTTAAAAATAGGATTTCGGTAATTCATAGGTGAAAGGGTTAAGACAATAGGGTTCATACAGGCAAATTTGATTAGAATCGATCCAGAGATTAATGAACAGCATACTTTTGAAGAAAAGGTTGATGGCCAGCAAATCTACCAGTCAGCCAACCAGCCAATCTATCAGTCAGCCAGCCAGCAAATCTACCAATCAGCCAATCTACCAACCAGCCAATCTACTAGTCAGCCAGCCAGCCAATCTACCAGTCAGCCAGCCAGCCAATCTACCAGTCAGCCAGCCAGCCAATCTACTAGTAAGCCAGCCAGCCAATCTATTAGTCAGCCAGCCAGCCTACCAGCCAATCTACCAGTCAGCCAGCCAGCCAATCTACTAGTCAGTCAGCCTGCCATCTACCAGTCAGCCAACTAACAGCCAGCCAGCCAGCAAATCTACCAGTCAGCCAGCGAGTCTACCAGCCAATCTTCTAACCAGCCAGCCTACCAGTCACTCAGCCAGCCAACCATCCTAGCAGTCAACCAGAGAGCCAACCAACCAGCCTACCAGTGAGCCAGCCAGCCTACTAGTCAGTCAGCTAGCAAGCCTATCAGTCCACCAGTCAGCCAGCTAGACAGTCTGCCAGTCAGCCAGCATGCCTACCAGTCAGCCGGCATGCCTACCAGTCAGTCAGCACACCTACCAGTCAGCCAGCACACCTACCAGACAGCCAGCACACCTAGCAGTCAGCCAGCATGCCTACCAGTCAATCAGCATGCCTACCAGTCAGCTAACCAGTCAGCCCGTTTACCAGTCAGCCCGTTTACCAGTCAGCCAGCCAGCCAACTAGTCAGCCCGTTTACCAGTCAACCAGGTAGCCAGTCAGCCACTCTACCAGCCAGACACCTAACTTGGCCCTGCACACCAGTTGAGCTAATAACAATGCCTGAGTGATATACATGTATGGCATATGCGCATTAAATGAATACAGGTGCAGAAACTGACCTTGCTATGAAAACCATTAATGATAACAATCCTCTTTTCCACACACACGCACGCATGCACGCACACACACACCACCCCCCCCCCCCAGCCAACTATCCTGACAGGTATACATGACATATCACTGTGTTGACATTTCAGCTGAGAGGATACCTTCAATATATACATAGGTTATCTATATCTATGTAAATATTTATGAGAATTATTAAATAGATTACAGATAAGCATTTTACTGATCACTAATGGTCAAGATGACCAGCAATGTTTTCTGTTGTTATCCTTAAGAACTGCTGATATGCAGGTGAAGAGAGGAACATTTTAGAAACCTCAAAGTCCTTAAAATTTTGTGTTTCATATCTTTTTACCACTTTTGATGATATAAAGAGTTAATGCACCATGATTTATGGTAATATTCGCCATAGTCATGGGGAAGAGGACAGGGTTACGGGAACACCACCTGCCCACCGACGAAAGTAATGCCAGTGTGTCCCAGGAGGCCATTGAAATCTTGCATGATTACAAAATACAAATTATTTTTATAGGTTTTTTCATAAATATACCCACAAAATCTAGCATTTATCAGACCCCCTCTAAATTCATAGCTGAGAGTCCATGGAACTGTCTAATGTTAGCATAAATGATGAAAAAAATGTATCAGACTACAGATTTCAATATGGGATCCCCAGATGTAAGCTAAGTGCACTCAACATATCCAACCACCACCCCACCCATAAACTTATAAATAATGTTATAAATGATCAGTGCTGGCCACACCCACCACTAGCCGACTAGCTGACACCATGAGTAATAATGTTTTTACCCAATAACCCGGAATTTGTTCAATTTTTTTTACATTTTCTCGTAGAAAATGTCCATTTGCAGACCAAGAGACTATTTTTGAAAATTTACCACTGGAATAACCGAGCCAGTCATTCCAAAGGTAAACTTTAACAAATAGTCTTCTTTTGGTCTGCAAATGGACATTTCTCAAAGTCCACTGCAGAAGTCATTTTAAGTTCAGACTTTGCCGAAACACAAGCACAGGCTGTTGCAACATCTCCCAGTCAAATTAGTTTCAAAATATTCAACAGTGTTTATTAAATTGTAAATTAATCAAAAAACATACATATCAGACACTTTTGTGACTGACTATTGCCCTGACCGACTCACATCTGTTTGATTGTGACGTCAGCTAACAAGTGATAATGACGTCAGATAATTGAGTGATAGATCGGATCTGGCTCTATTAATAGACTGAGTGATAACATGTCTATAATAAGCATATTATCTTTAACCCTTTAATGTCCATTTGAAGGGTAAGAAAATATTTTTGAAAATTTACCACTGGCATGACTGGCTTGGTTATCGAACCAGACACTCAAATGGTAAATTTTCTAAAACACACTTCTCTTGGCCGACAAATGAACATTACTCAATACCAATGCGGAGACCAATTCTGGCCAGCTTGATCTTAAGAGGTTAAAATTGAAAATGAGAATGCTTAATACTAAGTCCTTGATTGCAATACCGTGTAACGTTACGTTAATTCAATTATATAACCATGATTACTTTGATCAATGAGATAAATATTTGTGGCTGGCGCAATAATATCAAACCAAAGTTCATGCATACTTAACCATTCCCACACTCACATCAGCCAAAAACAGCTTCTGCATGGTCTTGAAAAATGTCCATTTGCAGACCAAGAGAAGACTATTTTTTGAAGTTTACCACTGGAATGACTGGCTCGGTTATCGAGCCAATCATTCCAGTGGTAAATTAAAAAAAATAGTTTTCTTTTGGTCTGCAAATGGACATTTTCTAAGAGAAAATTATATTTTTCTTGAACAAATTCGAGGGTTAAAGCGCTAAATCATTTTCATGTTAGCAGAGTAAATTTAACCCTGTAATGTTAATTTTGGCCAAAACTTGCTTCTGCAGTGAACTCGAGAAATGTCCATTTGCAGACAAAGAGAACGTTCATTTTGGAATTTTCCAGTTTGATTCGATAACTGAGCCAGGTATTAGTGGGAAATTTAAAGAAGCATTATTATCTCTTGGTCTGCAAATGGATATTTTGTATGAGAAAATTCAAAATTTAAATTCTTTTGAACAAATTTGGGGATCAAAGGGTTATTGGAATAATTCTTATTGAAAATCTGGCCACAAATATTATAGGATTTAATATTAAAAATCTAGTTACCATAAAAACAAAATTTTGTAAAAAAAATAGGGGAAAATAGGATTATTTGATCCCAGACATTTGATATGACGGTATGCATATTTGGAAACCAATTAGATGGAAAGCTGCGTGGTGCCGCCAAACACAGCAAAAGCTTCCAGTTAAATAAGCTTCAAAATAATAAATAGAATACTTTTTAGATTGTATATAATCTGTATGTTTTGTAACACAACAAAAATACTAAGCCACTCAATTCACTGTTTGCTAAAAGTCACCTGACTTAGATATCTCAGAAAATTTTAACCTATTCATTCCCATGGTGTAGGTTCCCTTGAAACAAGTTTAGCAGAGATACATCCCTCCATTGGGTAGTCTTGATAGTATCTCTTTAACTCTAAAGCAGTCATTGCTCTAGGGAACCGGTTCCTCTATTCCTATAGAGAACATATAAACGAGTCTGTGAGCATGCGCACTTATGCTACTATGCATGCGACCGAGTCCAAGCCGTCATTAATTAATTTTCTGTATTACGGGAAACACCTAACTTTTATCTCAACAAATCCTATTCATTCCATAATCTTGTGGAGCTACATCCACATTTGCTTTTCATGAATACCACAGTACAAGTGGTCTTTGTTGAATAAGTCATAGTACTTATGTAAAATGGTTATAATTTACGTGAATATGAGCAGAAAGTTCGTTGTGACCAAGTTGAAAGAAAATGGCGCCAGCTTCACATTACAAGCCAGGTGAAGTCAATAACTCTGATCCGATTTTAGCCACGAGGCTCCGTTCCTACGAAAGGTATACTATATACCGGTTTGGAACATCTCCTACGAAAGGTATCCTACATAACATATGTAACATACCGGTTGGGAAGTTAGTGGATCAATTAAGAGTTTTGACTAGGTACGTATTTCCGAGCGTCATTCTTTCCTACATAAGGTATACTACATACCGGTTTGGATCGAATCCTACATAAAGTATCCTACATAACTATGTAATATACCGGTTGGGAAGTTATTGGATCTATTAAGAATGTGACAGTGGTGCAAACAGGCGTGGTGGACCGGATGAACACCACAAGGATACACCACGATCATCCCCTGAAGAAAAGCGAGTGGTCCTTCTAAGGACCGTTACTAACCAACTAACATGAAACTCGCAATTACTTCATGATGATCAGTCAGTCATGTCAGTCGTATTACAATAAAGACGAGACCATCGTATTAATTCGCGATTCGGTGTTCGCTTTCAATTGGCGGCGTTTTTGCAGGCTAATTTAACATTACTAGCAATGGGCCATGAAACCTTTTTACCTTTTATTTAATATTTTATAAAAATTACTCGAGATTTTATGTTTTCTAATACCTGGCGGGGTTAGTCGACGCAAGTATTTTTTATGGCCGTAGTTTCATGAAAAATGTAAACATTGCGTTGCTATGGGATATCCTCTTTAGTGTGTCGTAAATTGGCAAATGTTGGACGATCTCGGAATGCCCGGATGTTCAAAATTACGATACTGAATTGAATCCTCGTAATCACATAACCCGCTTTTGTTAGATAGGCTATTAAGCCTGTGCCAGATTATCAGGTTCACTTGATTTGTAAATCTAGGGAGAAACTTGCGTTCACTTGATTTCTAAATCTAGCGTTAAAACTTATTATATATATTACTGGTTATATTGTAATGTGAACCTAAAATGATCTAAAACGTAATGCGATGTTCTAGAAAAATTGCATGAACGGCCGATAATTAAACTGGGTAGCCAGCGTCTATTGTTAGCGAGCCGGACAGTGGCAAAGTAAATCTCCGTTTGGAGGCGCTGACGAGAAGCGTAGATCTCATTGCCGAATTTCCGATTCCAGGATATCTATATCCGAGTACTCGCTTAACCTACTTCATTAAAATTTGCTTTAACCTAATCTGGTCAGATAATATCACGTGATTTATATATCATGTGATTATCACGTGATTCTGATTTATATATTATAAAGACGACATTTATGTCAAGTTAGGATTAATTTTGATGGAAAAAACAATCTTTATTAAAGGATACGCAATATTTAGGCTGCTCAATTTAATAATTTCACTTCTGCGAATGATGTTTTGAGGTATACATTAAGCATAGCCGCGAGGTGACAAGATTTGTGAAGGGTTTTTTCGTGGTATCTTCAGACGTTAAGATGTTTAAAAATTCAGAGGAAAATAAGTTTTATCCTTGTATATAGTGCGCGCAAATTTTTTAGAACATGTAAATTGAGCATAAATGTGCGACCTATTTATGGATTTTTAAGTAAATACGCCACTCCCATATTTGCTGGTACTCATTCAGAGTCAACTTATTTCAGTTGCAACTTATGACTAATAACTTCGAGAGTTAAATGGTTAATATTTTGATAGTAAACGCTACAAACTTTGATGACCAAGTTTTACTATATCAGAGATGTGTGTTGATCTCAGTGTTTTAGTAGCAAGCATAGCCTTTGGATCAGGAAAGTTCTTGACTATCAGCCACTTTTATTAGCCCTAAGATGGGTTTTTTCCCTACTTAATGTATAATCTAATCTCTCATCATTTTGTAAATTCTTTCTGGGGTACTTAACTTGGGTGAAATTGAATATATAGAGCACGTACCCAGGCTATGAGGGATCATTCTATCAGCTCTCAATCGATTAATTGTTATAGTCAAATATAACATTCTGCTTGCAAATGGACTATTACTCGTGGAAATCATCTGAAAGTCTAGAAGAGGGGGAGAACTAACCTAGTTAGAAAAAATTTTCTCTCTAAGGGGTGTGTAAACTGTGAAATGTTGGTCTGAACATGTTGTTTCCACACCATCTCTTAAAACATTCGAAAATGGTTTAGGTAGGCTTTGGCATAGTCAAGCCAATGTATGACTACACCGTACACGCAACCCATGGCTAGAAGTGACGGCACAGGCATGGAGATAAATGAAGAAGAGATGACCATGAGGCCTAATTGTCCTGTGCTCAGTATTATTACCTAGATTATAACTCAATTTTTATGGCATAGCAACTGATTATAATTAAACTTCTGGTTTAGGTATGCCAAATCAAATCACTTCTGGTGTTTTGCTGGTATTGTTTGTTTCTAAATCACTTGACAGTTTAAATGCCCTATTTCAGGGGCTCTTATTTTTGATTCTTTAATTCTTTATTAGTTGCTCTTAGTGCAATGGCTGAACCATCCAATTATCCTCATCCTTCGAAACCTTGTGTACACCCAACTCTTCGCATTTATCTTCTAGGAATGATTTAATTTTTTCTTATGATCCTAGCAGTGCTTTTGTCGTTTTGATTTCACTAGATTTCGTTTTGCTCCTGAATCTTCTCATGTATTACACTCTAACTATCAGCCTCCATCTTTCGACTAATATCAATCTGCAAATAAGTGCGTCAGACTTTATTATTTTAATTGTGAATAGTGGTTTGCTATCTTTTAGTATCATATCTGGCCTGATTTATTTTTAACATAGTTTTTCAGTCTTTCTTTTCTGTCAGTAGGATCCCTCGCCATGATGAAGCATATCTATGGGTGAATGTAAGCTTGTCACAATAACAAAATCTTTTTTGTCTTATCAAGATTTACACCGCTCCTTTCTCGAGTTCAGTAGAAATTTTGATCTTTTTATTTGTCTAGGGATATATCTATTTCTATTATTGTCATATGGAGAGGTCTTCTCAGCCTTATCTATTCAAGCCTATTTTTTATTCTTCTAAATTCTAAATTTCCCTGGCATTATTAAATAAATTCCTCAAGGGGGCCTAACCAAGATGATTGGATTATTGCCTTTGCATGGATTGTGGAATATGTTTTTTTCCTTTCACCCTTCTGTGTAGTTTCAGTCCTTTGTCCTTATCCATCATTGATCTGGTCACAGGTTTGATGGACTTCTTTCCTGTTTAATCATCTGATAAAGATATTAACAATTGGGCTCATATCATACTAGCTTTGGTTTAAAATTAGATTTGTAAAATAAGATTCTGCAGGTTTATTCTGGTCCTAGCTGTCATGCTTAAGCGCTTCTATATAATCTCTACTCTATCAGGGGTGGGATGGGTATAGCTAGCCTCATGCATGTCTTAGGTAGCAGATTTCCTACATATAAGGTACAATCAATGTAGTCATTGAATCCCCCTTTTTTCTATCAAACCATGTTGGTCTCCTTTGACATTAGTCCTGCTTCTGTTCCTGATCAATAATTTTCTGCTCTTTTCAAGTAGGATACAGTGGAGGAATGGCAGAATCCAGATTTTAAGGATTATGAGGTGCTGGCAGATCATCTTTTATAGGGTCTCGGCTCTTATCTTCAACTCATATATTTATCCTTTTCTGACAACTTCCAAAAAATTTACACTTCATGATTTAATACTAATTCTGTTGTATATTTTGGAATTATTTTGTCTGGAACCCATGGCTGCTTTGATACTGTTTGAGACAAAAATTACTTAGTCAATCGTTTTATATTCAACTCTTTTCCTACTATGTTGTCTCAGAAATGGAGTTCATCGATGAAAGGAATAATATGGACATGGAGTCATTTTGCCTAGTCATCACTGGTCTAGTCAAGGATAAGGGACAGTGTTTTCTGATATTTCTATATATACAGAATTTGTCCTAACTGGATCTGGGTTCTTTTAATTACATCATAGCCAGTCTGGGATTCCTCTGGCTTGGAAGGTTGCTTAATTGTGTTAAAATTTGGGCCGAATGGAGTCAGTTTTGTGTACGAAGGTCAAGTCTGGTAATTCAGAATTTTGTCCCTCACCACGACTGCATACACTGCATTTTCATTCGTTGGGTGTCATCGGTACCAATTCACCAGTTAATCCATCTGCAGGTCCAGTTTGATGTCTTGTTCTTACGTGTTTGGGGGAGGGGATCTCGTTCTTGTGTCTATGGAATCAGATAAAGTAGTCTTACTACTCTCTTTCTTTTCAGGAACTAGAACAGAAACTAATACTCTAGTATTCCTCTTCAATACTCAGGAATATTGGAGAATGAAGAGATATTGTCTCTTTCACAAGCACCTATCTGCTCATGCAGTCATTTCTATAGTAGTGACCTTCATCAACAAGCAGGGCAGTTGAGGTTATCATATTTTGTCTGGAGTCTTGGTCTTCCTCCTGCGGTGGAGATGTCAGCAAAACTTTCAGCAGCTCACATTCCAGGTAGAATGATTTTCCTTGTAGCTCATTTATTACATCCCATTAAGTTTCTACTCAGTATAGTGTCCAGATTTGATGTTCATATTCTTCCTCCAGGCTAGGCTCTGGCGGTAGCTGCTCTGGGCCAGTCATAGACTTCACATTTTTTTTAAATTATCTTCAATTTAACTTTCTAGTGCCAATTGTATTTAAGAACTTTTGTCAGCGGTTTCTAGTACAATTGTCTTTAAGAACTTTTGTCAGCAGAATGTATTATCCCTTTAATCACTCCTGCTTGGGCCAATGAGAGTTATTCAGTGGATCTCGTAGTCCTCTTTGTGGAAATCCAAAGCGTCTTACCAATTTTGCTGATTTTCTATCTCGTTTAACAGCAGCTTTCAGTTCATCATTCCACAAATCTTCAATATGTATATATGGTATTTTCCAAGAGACCTGTTTTTCAGAAATTGATTTTTTGTCTGAACTTTAGTATTCTTAATCAATTCAAACTATCTGTTACAGGAGAATTTACCAGAGTATATTTAAGGTTTTCAAATGGTTGTTAGAACAGCACATTATCTCGCCCGATTCTGCATCCCATCATCAAGTCATAGATTCATGGCATATTTTTTGATGATTTAAATCCCTGTATGCTGGGGTGGTGTTATCGTTTTCACTAGCATCTATCCTTCTTTGTTTTCTAGAAGCCGGTTTGAGAGTTATTAAGTATTTACATCATTTATCCATGGTACCGGTATTTTTAGGGTATAGCACAAAGGCAAATACCTATAATAAATTCCTCTATTAATTCATTCTTGGGTCCATCTGTTTAATTGTATAACTCTGAAATCATTCGCGGCCGCGTTTGTTAGATGGCATTTTGATATTCATATTCTTTTTGGGAATGATCTTTTCTAGGGGGTAGGAGAGCTGGCCTCATTCTTTGCCCTTGAAGAGATCTTATATATATATAAAACCTAATTAATTGTTTTCAATCCTTTCCGAAAACTATGCCCAATTTAAAATATCTTTTTGAAACACCGTTCAGGTTACTTATGCAAATTTGTTTAGTAAGCGCGCATCTCATCAACTGGATTACAGACACCATTAATCGACACTAGAATGTACCTCCAGGAGACACTCAGTAAGTGTTAAGGCACACGATGTTCGTGGTATGGCCTTCTCCTTCGCATTCTATGCAGATCTACCGTTCAGATTACTTATGCGAATTTGTTTAGTAAGCGCGCATCTCATCAACTGGATTACAGACACCATTAATTGACACTAGAATGTATCTCCAGGAGACACTCAGTTTGTGTTAAGGCACACGATGTTCGTGGTATGGCCTCCTTCGCATTCTATGCAGATCTATCAGTGGACGACATTATGTAAGTTGCAGTATAAATGTCAGATTCTACATTATTTTTATCTGAAAGATCAGATTCAATTCACAATCTGACATTTCTCGTTTCGCCACTCAAACCTAGGCTCAATTGCCTAGATTCTTTAGTCAGCCGTCTTCTTCACCATCTCACGGCTGTTTTTAAATTCTCTTTGCTGAGATTTTCTAATTATCATTATATGATTGTATTTTATTTCGAACATTTGTTTGTTCGCGCTATTTCAGCACTTCAGCGATTTAGTTGGTTTTAGTATTTTTGGTGATTAACCTTTCATTCCTGATTTGCAATTTACCAACCCACCTAGTATTTGGGCTCTGACCAATTCTGTGTGTTAGCAAACAGTGAATTGAGTGGCTTAGTATTTTTGTTGTGTTACAAAACGACCAGACGTATATATACTGGTCTGGCGTTTTGTTAGCTTACTAAAATACTTACCACTCAATTCACTGGGGCCCACCTCAGCCACCCCGCATCGTTAAACTGCAAATCATTAAAAATTTGTGGAATTAATTAATGACGGCTTGGACTCGGTCGCATGCATAGTAGCATAAGTGCGCATGCTCACAGACTCGTTTATATGTTCTCTATAGGAATAGAGGAACCGGTTCCCTAGAGCAATGACTGCTTTAGAGTTAAAGAGATACTATCAAGACTACCCAATGGAGGGATGTATCTCTGCTAAACTTGTTTCAAGGGAACCTACACCATGGGAATGAATAGGTTAAAATTTTCTGAGATATCTAAGTCAGGTGACTTTTAGCAAACAGTGAATTGAGTGGTAAGTATTTTAGTAAGCTAACAAAACGCCAGACCAGTATATATACGTCTGGTCGTTATATCCAGGGTTTTAACTCTTTAGCCCTCAAATTTGCCTCAAAAAATTTTCTCCTATCAAATGTCCATTTGCAGACCAAGAGTTTATTTTTGAAAATTTAACACTGGAATTACTGGCTCTGTTATTGAGCCAGTCTTTCCAGTGTAAAATTTTCAAAAGTAGTCCTCTCAGGGTCTGCAAATGGACATATTTTTCAAGATCACTGCTGAAGCCATTTTTGACTGCCATGAGTGTTCAAAGGTTTTTCATGCCCAATAATATTGTAAATACTCAACACCCCATATCTTTAGTTCCCGGAAATTTCAGACACTAGTATTTCACAGATGAAAAGCTGATTATGTGGGCCCCCCCCAAACCCCCACAATGGCAGCCATGTTCGTGGGATGACATAATCGCACTGATTTGGATAGACATATGGATGGACACGCAGACAAATGGGAGCTAATAATTATAAACTAGCCACATCAGATTACTAACCAATTTAATAACACATTCACATGCTTTTGAAAAGTAAAATATTCAGAGATACTATAAAAATGTGTCACAGATATTGAACTGCTGGAGTCAATGCCTTCCTGAGGTGTCAGAGACATAGAATTGCTTGAGTCAATGTCTTGGAATGCATGACAAACTGGCGGGGGTGGGTGGGTGGGTGGTTTGAATAATTAAAATTGGCCCAGTGATTCTTGAGAAGAAGTCATTTAAAGGAAAAGTTGATGGATGGACGACAGATGGACACACGATGGATGGTCGCCATGGCATAAGCTCACTTGGCCAATGTTCCCATGAAGTTTCGTCACAATACTTCAAGCAAAAGTAGTTATTGAACGAAAACCCAAAATTTGCACGGACGGACAGACACAAATTCAGAGACAAAGGTATGGATGGACGGAGGGATAAGCTGACTGACCCGCTAAATAATGAACATTTCCCTAGAAACATAGCAAATGTTCCCATGAAGTTTCGTTACAATACTCCAAGAAAAAATAAAGTTATTGAACGAAAGCCCAAAATTTGGACAGATGGACGGACACAAATTCAGAGACAAAGGGATGGATGGATGTAGGGATGGGATGACTGACCCACAAAATAATGTACATTTCTCTAGAAACATAGCCAATGTTCCCATGAAGTTTCCTCACTATACTCCAAGCAAAGCTAAAGTTATTGTATGAAAACCCAAAATTTGCACGGATGGATGGACACAAATTCAGAGACAAAGGGATGGATGGACAGAGGGACGGGCTGATTAACCCTCAAACTAAGGTGCATTTCCCTACTACCCTACTACCATAGCCAACCTTCCCATGAAGTTTCGTCACAATACTCCAAGAAAAAATAAAGTTATTGAATGAAAACCCAAAATTTGTACAGACGGATGGACACAAATTCAGAGACCAAGGGATGGATGGATGTAGGGACGAGCTGACTGACCCACAAAATAATGTACATTTCCCTAGTACCATAGCCAATGTTCCCATGAAGTTTTGTCACAATACTCCAAGCAAAGATAAAGTTATTGAACGAAAACCCAAAATTTGCATGGACAGATGGACACAAATTCAGAGATAAAGGGATGGACGGATGGAGGGACGGGCTGACTGACCCTCAAAGTAAGGTGCATTTGCCTACTACCATAGCCGACCTTCCCATGAAGTGGTGTCACAATATTCCAAGCAAAAGTAGTTATCGAAAGAAAACCTGTGTGTGTGTGACGGACGCACGGACTGACACACATAAGCGAAAACATAATCCTCCCGCTTTTCGCTAAAGCGGGGGGGGATAATAATTGCCATATAAGCATGTATTCTGAAGAACGACAAGTCTCACCCGCTGATTCTTTTTGATGACCGTGACAGACCATTTGACCCCACAAGTAATGGCGTTCTTAATTGACCTACAAGTCTAACTCCAATACAATTTTCGTCAAGATGATTTGTTTACAATTTGAGAGTTATCATACTGACTGCACGGCATCTTTTCCAGATTTTTATTATCATGACCAATGATGTGGAATCCTAGTGCATGGTCACACTCTCTCCTTTGTTACAATCTGAGACAAATCCAACCGGCCAGTAGTTTCTGAGAGATCCATAGATCCAGAATTGTATCTGATCTGGATTAGAATTTGTGTATCTGTAACAGGACCAAAGTCTCGAAATCCTCATTCATGCTAAGGTCATTTGTTGTGTTATAATTTTGAGCCAAATCAGATGAGAAGTTTTTGTGATTGAGATGGCTCCAGATAGAGAAAAACACAGACACGGATGTAATATCCTCTTCCCTTACTAATGTAATAACATTGCGTCATTGCAAATCCCCCACGCCTATGCCTGGGGCAGAGCCCATGGTTTCAGAGTTGTGCACACAGGCACACCGGTGGACGGCATAATTATCACTTTTCTTCGAAAAACATGGGGATAAAAATGACAAATTCCTGTTAAAAATCACAATAACAACACATGCACTAATACCCACACCATGCACATGCACACACGCACCAAGCAAGCACACAGTATACTCACATATGCAGGCACATGCATGCACACAGTGCACTCACATATGCAGGCACACACAGTGCACACACGCACGCACTCATACATGCACACACGCACACTCATATATGCAGGCACATGCACGCACACACAGTGCACTCACATATGCAGGCACACGCACACACACACACACACACACACACACACACACACACACACACACACACACACACACACACACACACGCAGGCACACACGCAGGCACACGCACACACCAGTTTTGTGACACTGCTGTAAAACTAATAACAACGAGTAAAGTGATGAATTCTTGTTAAAATCACAATGGTATCTATACACATATTTTTAATCATCATACTAACATATGCCCACTCACATCGCTCAGCTGTATGTGGCATGAGAAGTAACATTATACAGTGGGCTGCCATTCACCAATCCGGTCATCATTTATTTCTTATCGAGCAATTTCATTGGCTGTGACCAACAGCGCATTTATATTTACGATGTTTCGTTAACTTAGCACAGATATCAAAAGGCCTGCAAGCGCGGTACTCAATATGGGAGGACAGCGATTTTTAATAGACCAATTATTAAGACAGGTTTGTGCTAAAGGGAGCCTATCCATTGAGGATTTGTTTTGCTTTTACATAGGAGAAAGAGTTGTCTCCCCTATAAAAATGGATAACTTTTAATATACAGGTAGTTCTTAATCCATTCTTAACCCTTTAACCCTCAATCCAGCCGAAAAATGGCTTCTGCAGTGGTCGTGGGAAATGTCCATTTGCAGACTAATAGAAGGCTATTTTTGAAACTTTACCGCTGGAATGACTGGCTCGTTAACCGAGCCAGTCGTTCCAGTGGTAAAATTTCAAAAATAGTCTTCTCTTGGTCTGTAAATGGACACTTTGCTATGAGCAGGCCTGTCCAAATTACGCGAACGAAACGGTCGCGTGGCGGTTACGCAAATGTTTATTGCATAACCCATTTTTCATTCACGCAGTCTAGTCACTTGAAACATTGAATTTACATTAGTCTATATGTCCTAATAGAAGCCGTCACCGACATCAACCCCTAGAAACTCCTTTATAGAAGCTAACCCCAAAACTCAAAATATTGGTTTGATAAAAAAAGTTTCACGCTGGCTCAATAAGAACGGAAAAGATAATGTCAATGTCATTTTGAACAGGCCTATAGAATTTTGATGGGAAGTCCCGGGTTAGTTGTACCAAAAAAAAATCGCAATTTTCACAAAATCAGATAAATCTTCCATATCAAATGGTGGAACAATGAATCTGATCATTCTAGAATTAAATCATGGCACAACAAAGGTTAATTCAGCAATAATATACGTCTATAAACATTCAAAATAGCCCTGACAGGCGTATCTTTTCGTTACGTAGCGGGAAGAAAAACAGGAGGGTGTGTCTTGAAAGAGCCAATCAGTGAACGGCTCGCCTCCACTTTGTAGAGAACTACTAAATATTCATTACCGCGAAATATTATAATGTCCAAAATGGATGCCACAAAAGAACTTCGGTTGTCATTTTCCCAGGGGACATTTCCCGTTATTTGTGTCGGTAAATCTTGCAAAATTATTTAATCTGGCTGCTAACATCTTGTATAACAAGCATTCTGTAAGTATTGCTTTGCTATACATGGCCCCTACCTGGTGATAAAAATCTTTAGAGATTTACAGTCAAAAATTTCATTAAAAATTGTCAAAAGCAGCTGAAGCTCGAACTTGATCTGTAACTTCTCATAACATAGCAATACACCAAGTCTCAGTTACATATGGTGAAGGTGAAGGAAAAAGTCTTGAAAGCTGATATGTTTGTATTTCATAAGTCGAAAGGGGACATAACTCCATCAAAAAATGACGCAAACGCCTGAAACCTGAACTTGGTCTGTAGTTTCTCATAATAAAGTAATGTACCAATTCTCAGTTGAATATCTTGAAAGACTGTGAGAAAAAGGGCGGAAAACTAATATTTTTCATATTTCATAGGTCCAAAGGGGGCATAACTCCATCAAAGATTTATGCATACGCCTGAAACTCCAACTTGGTCTGTAACTTCTCATAACAAAGCAATGTAGCAGCTCTCAGTATAATATCTTGAAAGACTGCGAAAAAAGTGCGGAAAAATAATATATTTTGTATTTCATAAGTCGAAAGGGGGCATAACTCCAGGAAAAACTGACGAAAATGTCTGAAACTCGAACTTGCTCTGTAACCCCTTATACTAAAGCGATGGAACTGATTTTTCCTTACATATCTTGAATGAGTGCGAAAAAAGTTCGGAAAGCTGATATTTTTCATATTTCCTAAGTCGAAAGGGGGCATAACTCATCAAAAATTTACGCATACACCTGAAACTCGAACTTGGTCTGTAGCTTCTCATAAAAAAGCTATGTAGCAATTTTCAGTATAATACCTTGTGCAGAAAACCAACTGCAACAGACGGAGAGACGGACGGATGGACAGACAGACAGACAGACGGAATGCAAACCTATAGCCCCCCCCGGTTTCACTGGTAGGGGACTAATAAAGGAGGCGATAATACTTTTTTAAAAATCGGACTGATTTAATAAAGATTGAAGTGGATAGAACCTGGTATGTTGAGATGATGTGCGATGTAACTAGTGCCCTATCAGAGACTATTTCCCTGTCCGCCTTTCTATGCTAATACATGAATCGGCTATTTTCGCATTCACCATTTCCTTAACGTATGTAAACGAACGAAGCGGATTTCATTTATAAAACTTCCGTGTCCGTATCTGCCAAACACATTTTCATTGGATGAATGGATTAGATACAATTCAGTTCCCGTGTCAAAGTTCAATTTTGAGATATTGCGCTTATTAATAACATTTATTAATATCAATTGTAGGCAAGGAGACTATTTTTTATAATTTCCCACTGGAATGTCTGGCTCGATGATTGAGCCAGTGATTTCGGTGGTAAATTTTCAAATATAGTCCTCTTATGGCCAGTAAATGGATATTTAATATGAGAATACATTGATCTTGACCATTAAAGGGTTAATACTGACATGTCATTTCCATTATGTAACCGAGATTAATTTTACCTTCAAATAGTATCATATTCAAAATGGGTTACGCGAACTCAACGCCAAAGAAATTAGTGTAACCCATTTTTGGGTTACGCAAATTTTCAATTTGGGCAGGCCTGTATGAGAAAATTGAAATTTTCTTGAACAAATTCGAGGGCTAAAGGGTTAATATAAATATGTCATGGTGATTCAAAGTTTTTAGTTGCGTCTCACAACTAGTACAAACATGTATTAACTCAGTCCATTTGGAAGTTGGTATGTTTATCAAATGTTTTAGATTTCTGACAAAGCTACCTAAAATAGCTTTACTAGTCACTCCCTACATGAGTTACTACTAGCCCTGGGCACTACTAGGTAAGCACCTTATGTAGCATATATAGTAGCCTATTCCCATTGAACATCGATAGGGCCTGACTATAAAATACAGCCCATAAATAAGTTCACATATTTCCGAAAACAAAAACATGTTAGTTAGTACAATTCTGATCATGATGTAAGAATATTTTGAACATAATTGGATTGGAAAATATTGCTGCCACCACCTTCAAAACCAATTATGTTAACAAATTTCGCAAACACATTAAAGGAAATCTCACTGTATCTTATACTAAGCATTCAGGGGATAGAATTTGCCACACATAATCCATCCCTGACATTTTAGCTTTTTATCATGCCGCTAAAGAAAGATATTCAGGCTTTAGTCACTAAATGTTGATACATTTCTACAGCCTATGATGGCTGACATGATTTAGCTTTCAACCAATCAGAAAAACCTTAGCATGTCTGCCTCGCTATATACTCTCAGTCATAGAGGTGCCAGCCATATTTTGACAAGCTGGTATAAACGCAATAATACCAGTAAGCTGTTTAATATTTTGAAATTACTTGGACTGGAAGTTGTTGCTGCCATAGGCAGCAACAACTTCCAGTCAAATTAGTTTCAAAATATTCAAGGGGATGAGTATTACATAATAAAGAATGTAATGCATTGGCACTTATATGACATCACACACTATCGCTTGAGGAAGCAATATGGTGACGATCACCTTTCAAAATTTACACAATATTACAAAGCAGATAATTGTGATACAGATATGGGAATATGACAGGATATAAATGATATGGAATCTATGAACCATAATCTATCGGTACAATACAACATTTAAGATGAGATTATCATCTCATTAAGTTGTTATATTATGTAGATCAGCATATATATTTTAGTTTCAATTATTTATGGAATTACTTTGTCCCAAGACAAGACGAACAAAGGTTATAAAATGATCCAGACAGCTATGAAGCAACCAATCCACGCAAGGACCGTGAATCTTATTGGCTCCACCAACTACACCATGATTGCCATCCGCATCAATCACGCAGATCGGTAACCGCAAACAACCATTCTGGTTGTCCAGAATAAAGGTTATGAATTGCCATTACCCCTTTAATGGTCAAGCCGGTCAAGACTGACCTCTGCAGTGGTCATGAAAAACTTTCATTTGTACTGCAGGAGACTGTTTTGGAATTCTGCCACTGGAATGACTGGCTCCCTAATCAATCCAGTCATTCCAGAGGTAAATTTTCAAAAATACTCTTCTTTTGGCCTTCAAATGGACACTCAATTAGTAGAAATTTGCATTTTCTTGGCAAAATTTGACCATTAAATGTTAACAGAAACAGAGTAAACACAATTATTTCATATAATATTTAAATCGTACATAATGTTATACATCATCTATTCTTTAACCCTTTCACCGTCAATTTCCCTGCATCTCATAAACTGTTGTATATTTTGAAATTAATTTGGCTGGAAGCTGTTGCTGCATTAGGCAGCAACAGCTTCCAGTCAAATTAACTTCAAAATATTCAACAAAATAACTTTTATATCGTAAAAAAATGATACTTTTTCTGGAATATGTCGGTGAAAAGGTTAAAGAATACGTGTAGTTTGACACTATCGTAATTGGAAGCATTCAATAGCCTATTATGTTAGCATAATAAAAGCAGCCTCTATCAAAATGCATGAGCCATGGTCAAAGGGTTTTTAGGTGTCAACACTTGCAGCGCTAAAGACACAATATACATGTAACAACTTTTGTACATCGTGGGAAAAACTGTTGAAAATTTTGAAATTAATTTGCCTGGAAGGACTGTAACAAAGGTTTCAATGTAAATTATTTTAAAAATATTCAACAGCTCTCTTGAATGAGTGTTTTAAAATTTCATTAAAATTGAAATTTTAAATCGCTTAATTTTTATACTGATTACTTTGATAGAATATTTATTCACTCAAAGCTAGGGAGCCTTAGGATTGGCAAATAATTTTACAGAATGTGCTTAGTGACCCAGCGTTGGTGCTCCAAAGTTGGAATATTCACCAACAACAGAACAAGAAGAAGCCAAATTAGACAATATAAGTAGGTAATTTGATTGGGCAAATCAGTTCTTCCATACATCAATCTGAAGACAGTTTACTGACAAGAGCTCTTATTTCGATAAAACTTGATGGATGAATCCAATCTGTCAATCAAGTATATGACATTATAATAAATTACGTCACATGTAGGCTGATGTCACAATGAAAATGTGCAATGAATAACGTAGCTAAATCTGTCATGAACTTATAAAAGTCTGTCATGTGTACGAATTCTATGCGTTTAATACTCAATAACAATTCTATTGAATATTTTTAAACTAATTTGACTGGGCGCTGTTGCTGCAGCAACCAGTCAAATTAGTTTCAAAATATTCAACAGCTTACATGTAGTTTTCTGGAAATTGACATTTAGGGAGTTCAGGGTTCGATCGATCCTAATACGAAGTAAATCGTGGGTGGAAATACTGGATTCACCCATTGTCTAATTACTTCACAAAGTAGATTGAAATGTCGAAGACCAACTGCGAAAACAACCCTCTAGGGGAAATTTTTGTCCTCCGCATAGGATATTAAAATTGCATAATGTAATATGTAATGTTTTTTAACTATACCAGTACTCACAGTGATGCTATGTTATCTTCAGCGTATCATTAGCAAGTGTGGAATCTTCAGCATGACACTCAATTCTGTAACAAGTAAAAGCCTCATATGTATCTCACAAAATATCATAAAATTTATTGACATCTAGAGACAGAAGTTGGTTGACCGTCTCGCTGATACAAGCAACCGGACAAAAATTTCAATGAGCAAAAACTCTTGACGTGTATATTTTGAAAACGATTTGATTCAAATTGTTTTCAAAATATATAGCCGGTCAAGAGATATAACCCTTGGAAGCTGTAGATAAGAGGAGCCATCCTTCACTGTCTTCGTGCAGGCCTCAATAAAAACTACTAATTAAATCAGGCTTGCACGAGTAAGTGAATAAATCGAAAATCGCGATTATTTTTTTAAATCGTCAATTTATATGATTAAAAATTAAATAATCGAATAATCATGAATAATTTCTACTGCGTAAATATTTCAAATGCTACTCGCTAATTACTCTTTAATGTCAAGTAAAGGTCAAGAAAATGTACATTTTTCTCAGCGAATGTATATACACCCGGAGAGCAAAGAGAAGTCTTTTTTGAAAATGTATCACGGGAATGACTGGCTCGACAATCGAGCCAGACATTATGGTGATACATTTAAAAAAATACTTTTCTCTTGGCCTGCAGATGCACATTGCTAAACACCATTGC
Organism: Chaetoderma sp. LZ-2023a; assembly: GCA_034401795.1. NCBI lineage: Eukaryota > Metazoa > Mollusca > Caudofoveata > Chaetodermatida > Chaetodermatidae > Chaetoderma > Chaetoderma sp. LZ-2023a. The sequence goes on from CM067364.1 coordinate 27,933,433, forward strand.
ACCTTTAGTCATTGATATGTGCTTTTGTTGCCATGTCTGGATTATTTGTATTCTGATTAATCAAGTAATTACGATTATTCTTAAATAATGGCTAGCGATCACTCAAATCAATAATAGCGCAAGCCCAAATTCACTGCCGAATTGAAATTCTTTTCAATGCATTCAACAACTTACTCATATGCATCTAGCTAACTTGTATACCTCTTTGAAATGGAGACAGCGATAATATTCCAGGATTGACTCTTGTGGTCAAATACACTAAATACATTAGACAGAGCGATGGATACAAGCAACGCTGATCAAAATTAACACTGCACCATTGGTAACGGTTATTAACCATTTAATGGGCAAGCCGGTCAACACCAGTCTTTGCAACTTGCTCCTGAGAAATGCCAATTTGCAGACAAAAAGAAGAGTATTTTTGACAATTTTACCACTAGAATGACTGGCTTGATAACCGAGCCAGTCATTCCAGTGGTAAATTTTCAAAAGTAATCTACTCTTGGCTTGCAAATTGGCATTCATTAAGCAGAAATTGTAATCAATGTGATCAATCTTGCCCATTACGGATTTTAGCCCTATAATGGTCAAGCTGGCCAAACCCGGCCTCTGCAGTAGCCTTGAGGAACGTCCATCTGCAGGTAAAGAGAATAGTATTTTTGAAAATTTATCACTGGAATGACTGGCTCGATAATCGAGCCAGTCATTCCAGTGGCAAATGTTCAAAAATACTATTTTCTTTACCTGCTGATGGACCTTCAATAAGGAAATAATTAGATTTTATTGGCCAACTTTGACCAGTAAAGAGTTTAAGGATCTAAATATGGCTTCGGTATCAACAGCTTTCAATAAAATTGTCTTCCGAATACCTTTACTAGTAGAGTTAGACTAAAATAGCATGTCACAATACATAGGGTACATACAATTCACTGTGTTAACCCATTCATCCTGGAAATCCCAGTATATAAGAGCACCCTCCAGTCAAAAATTTCAGAATTAATTAATTAATAATTAGTTAATCCTTACTGGTTTCTGAAGTAGTCTTGAGAAATATCCACTTGCAGACCAAGCGCAGACTATTTTTGAAAATTTACCACTGGACTGACTGGGCGGTTATAATTTATAACAGAGCCAGTCAGTCCAGTGCACAAATTTTCAGAAATAGTCATCTCTTGGTGCGCCAATTGGCAATATTCTATGAGAAAACTTAAATGTTCCTGTCCAAAGTTGGCCACTAAAGGGTTAAATTACATTAACACTGTCAAATATTTGGTTACTCGTGCTGAAAAGGGTTAAGCATAAATTCCGAAATCTAGCTAATGAACATGGTCCCATTTATACAATTATTTGATGATCAGCTTTGCGACCGGGTACCAAAAGGGTAGAGTAAGCGAGCGCTATCTAATTCAGGAATACTCTGCTAAAACACATACCATCAGACTGTGTAAACATATTTACTGGGGTGAGTTAGCAAACACACTGACCATGAGACAATGCCTGACAAAAGCCATATGACACGTTCGAGTAAACATGAGAGGGAACCTGAAATAGCTCTAAAGTTTGAACCTTTTCATACTGACTATTCATATTCATAAGTCTGTCTACAAGGAAATCAACCCTTTAACACTCGGAAAGGCCAAAAAAGTCTTCTGCAGTGGTCTTGGGACTATTTTTGAAAATTTATCACTGGAATGACTGGCTCGACAATCGAGCCAGTCATTCCAGTGATAAATCTTCAAAAAGTCTTCTCTTGGTCTGCAAATCGACATTTTCTATGAAAAAATTGAAATTTTCTTTAATAAGTTAACAAGAGGCCAAAGGGCCTTAATACACAGCTGCCTTACACTTAGGATATGTACATGTACAGTACAGCGCAGAAAAAACTTAGAACAATATATACTGTTCTGTTGAATATTTCGAATAAAAATCGATTGGGAGCATTGCTGCCATTAGGTAGCTAGGTCTTCCAATCCAATATGTTTGAAATCTTCAACAGAACATTTCTTAAATTAACTAACATCGTTCAGTTTTTGGAAACATGTTAACTTATCCGTGAGCTGAATTGTACATATTGTAAGTATGGGATTGTCTTCTGGGGGGTCATGACCCCGGGGACATCTTATATTTGCAGTCCAAGACCCCCAGCGAAGAATATGACAAGACCCCCAGCAAAGAATATGACTATATTTTTGAATACCAGACGAGCTAGGGAACGGATAACACAATGAGCGAAAATGTATTAGCGCGCTCTAGTGTGTGCATCAAGCCGATGCAAAACTGACACGAAAATATAGCTGATACAATAAGTGAAATTGGAATATGAAATTGGAATAGAATAGACTAAGACTTAGGGCAGTGAGCTGATGGAATCTATCGGTGGTTGAAAGATGAAAGCTGTTGCTGCAGGCGCGGCTTAACCTTTTATAGTATTCAGCAGAAGTTATGACCAATAGTTTTCTAAATATTCAAGCAAGAGCGTCGGTAGAATGCTACGCACAGAGTGTACGTAGCACAGACTGAATGACTCATAGAATGACGTAGTAAACGTGGCGACGACCGACTTACCATAAGGACCGTAATAAGGTGACCGGGTTTCTATATTTCTATAGAGGCGACCCACGACACCAGATACGACACCAGATGTTGGTGAATCAGATGTACCACATGGTCACTACGTCATGGCACCCTTCTGAAATGCAGGCGTAGGCCTAATAAGCAAGGGGCTGGACGTGGGCATGATAGCGTCTGGCGCCAAGTAGATTAGAAAACCAGACGAAAACTTGACAGAAGACGTTAGTCAGAATAAGATATTAAGAAACGATTAGCAATGATTGTCGAAGCAATGTCCATCACTGTCAAGTTTGGGGGAGGTTATCGGATAGAATTCTACACTCATGAGTCAATTAGGCCGCTTTAACTTGTTCGGTGTTCTTTTCCTAAGAGAGAAAATCGGAGTTTGATTAGTCAGGATGACGTCACAATCAATGAGCATCGAATCAAACTCTGGAAAGAGGAACCAAAACGAACATGGTAGAGGGCTCCAGAGAAGTATAAAAAGTGGACTTTAACTTTTTAGAAAATCTTGGTTCCGAAAATTATTGCGCTTAGGTAAACCTAGCCTCGAGTCCGTATAGTTCTGTGGAACTGAAATTGTCGAAATTCAAACAAGTTCTTAGTGAATGGTTTTAAGTAGCCAAGAACGGTTTTTGACGAAAATGATTTAGAGAATCGTGAAACGCAACTTTGTAATGATAGAATAACCAGTATTCGCATTGTATGAAAATCAGTTATTTCTATAGACGCGAGTGACAGTAAAAGTTACTCAAAGTATCTGGTGGTAGTATAAGCCGCCCATAATTGATAGAGATTGGTGGTAGTATAAGCCACTCATATTTACTTAGAGTTTTATTTAACAGGTCGTTTTCTATCGTGACAGCATAAGTCACACATATCCGTAGCCATATTAGACAGTCAAACTTAAGAGAATAAATTATCACTTCAATATTCTCGAAGCAAGAGTTTGGGTTGTGAATTGTCCAGTCTGGAAGCGACGGAAGACCACCGTCCCGAGCCACCATCTTTTACCCGAGTCAGATCAGGCCCAGATTATCGAGTATAAATATCGTCACCATTACCTTAGACGAGGCGAGCAGATAATCGTACTACTGCATCTTTGATAAGAGGTTGTCGCAGCAACCGGTACATCATATTCTTATCAGAAGTGTAGTAGATATATTTCTAAATTAGACCCGAAGATCGAAAATCTTCAGTGGCGAGCCTGCCAGAATTTATATATTCCAGGATTGGACACTGTGTGAACCGTGAGTACAATATATCAAAGTAACGACTGCGATAGACTGCCCAGAACAGCCCCGACCACAACGGCCACCCATGACCTGTTCCCAGTGCGGGAGAGAGGGACACTTGACCCAGAATTGTTTTGGGACATTTATGAAACGGCAGACGACTCCTGTCGTAAGGACGGAATGTTTTGGATGTGGTCAGTATGGTCACTTTGTTAGAGATTGTCCGCGTGGTGCGCGTGACCAGCGCCGAGAGCAACCAACCGGACAAACAGATCGACCGCTGGTATGACGAGCGGTGAAGCGTCCACGTGAAGAAGACAATTGGGACATGGAAATCGACGCGGTAAACGACCGACATACGAACGACGCCACGAGAATGTTCAAGGAACAATCGAATGGACATGAACAATGCTCGACGTAACCATTACGAATATATTGATCGTGATGGTTTTATTTTAACAAGTGAAAATACCGATGCATATGGCCGTCATTCAAACGGTAGCGGAAATGATGCATCGGATGATAGGCACAGTTACGCCGAAGTGGTTAATGGACGAAGGAACCCGGGAAACGACGACGGAGAGAGCCGTTGGTGAGATCACCAACCGAGCGGTTCTTGATCCGTCTTCGTATAGATAAAAACGGTCCAACGGATCAGGGTGAGTACCTGCATGCCTTAGTGAATACTGGTGCTAGCACATCCTTGATTCGTAAAGATATATGGCGTAGCATGTTGGATGCTAGGCCATTGAAAAAAGCAAAAACGCTCTTAGCTGTAAATGGTTCCCCGATAAAACTTTTGGGGGAAACACAAGTAAAATTCAAGAATGCCCGACCCATCCCTAGTACGATTGTGGCCAGAATGAGGCATGAATGTTTACTTGGAGCGGACGCTTTGCACCTGGGAAATGCAAAGATTGACTATCAGGCCAAAATTGTAGTATGGTTTGGCCAGATATATCCCTTTGAATATCCGCATAGAGAACAGACAAATTATGTCTATGCAAGCTGTAAGGAAACGACCGGATATAAAGATATCGACAAAGTCATGGCGGACTTTGCAGATATTTTTGATACGGCTCGTCCAAACACTTTAGGATTGGTTCCCAAAGTCAAGTGTACGGTACCGACAGGGGATGCCTATCCTATTAGGCAGAAAGCGTACCGTCTACCGCTAGCCAAGCAATATATAGTCAAGAATCAAGTGGCTGAAATGCTGGCAGCGGGCGTCATAAGACCGTCGTCGTCCCCATGGGCGTCACCCATTACGTTGGTTCCTAAGAAGGACGGGGGGACGAGATTTTGTATTGACTATAGGAAATTGAACTCCGTTTGTCGTAAGGATAGCTATCCTTTGCCGAATATATCGGACATTTTTGATTCTATGGGCGGCGCTACGATCTTTTCGACTATGGACTTGAAGTCTGGCTATTGGCAGATACCAATGGACAGCCAAGACATAGCGAAAACAGCGTTCGTTTGCAGTCAAGGTTTGTTTGAATTTCTTCGGATGCCATTCGGTTTTGCGAACTCAGGTGCCGTATTTCAGAGGGCAATGAACGATATTTTCCGAGAATTCGTGGGAAAATGTCTGCATGTTTTTGTCGATGATATAGTCATATATTCAAGAAACCCGGCTGAGCATGCACAGCATTTGCGTACAGTTATGCGTAGAATTCAAGAATATAATTTGCAAGTTAAAAAATCGAAATGCGATTTCGCCCAACCATCAGTTGATTTGTTAGGATATCGTGTTTCAGCACAGGGAGTGGCTCCTCAGGTCCAGAAGGTCAAGGTCATAAGAGAAATGTCACCGCCCCGCGATGTGGGTGAGGTGAGAAGTTTCCTTGGAGCTACAGGTTATTACCGCTCTTGTGTGCAAGGCTATGCCGAAATTGCTAAGCCTTTGATAGAATTGACTAAGAAATATAAACGTTTTGAGTGGGGTCAGGAGGAACAGCAAGCGTTTAAGAAATTGCAAAACTTGCTGTGTAGTGAGATGGTTCTCACATATCCGAATTTGAATGCTCCGTATAGATTGTATACTGATGCATCTAGCTATGCGATAGGTGCGATACTGGTACAGGTAGATGACAAGGGTATTGAGCGGGTGATTCAGTATGTTAGCTCTACTCTTAAAGACAGTCAGTTGAATTGGCCTGTGATAGAAAAGGAAGCTTATGCGGTAATATATGCGCTAAAGAAGCTTAGACCTTATCTATTTGGCGCACAGTTTACCGTGTATACCGACCACAAACCCCTAAAGAGTTTGTTTGTGGGCGAAGTTAAAAACACGAAAGTGCAGCGCTGGGCGGTACTGATTGCCGAGTACGGATGTAAGATTGAATACATCCAAGGCTCGAAGAATATTCGAGCGGACATGTTGTCCAGGTTACGTCGACCAGTGGAAGTCGCAACGTTAGATACAGGCGACTTTGTGATACCAGATGTCGATGAGGGAGTATTAGCCCACGTCCCTCTGGAAGCATTCGACATACCATATGACGAATTGTGTGCCGAGCAGACCAAGGAATACCCGGAGTTGTTCAAAAACACCCCGGAGGAGTATATCGTCAAGAATGGCATTTTGTATTCTTTAGTTACGCCTTCAGCGTTGGACGCTGAGTACCCCAGAATTGTCTTACCTACCCTGTTCCGTGAGAAAGTGCTCCGGATGGCTCATGAACGAGCTGGTCACCAAGGTCTACAGAAGACCATCGGTATGGTAAGAGATTCTTTTGTATGGACGTCTTTAAGAAAAGACATAATTCGTATGCTTGAAACGTGTACGAAGTGCCAGGTCAACCGACCTGTCACTACCCGACCCAGGTATAGTGAAATGCCCATGGCCAATTATCCGGGTCAGATAATTGGAATGGATTTCATCGGTCCACTATTAGAATCGGGTAAGGGTAACGTATATATCATGACGGTGATTGATCACTGTTCTGCGTGGGCAGAAGCATATCCAATCGCTGCAAAAACGTCTCAAAATGTGGAAGAAAAATCCTTCAACGAGTATATCGCGCGTCATGGCGTCTCTGAGATTGTAATAACCAATCAGGGTAAAGAATTTTGTTCCCATTCTCTGGAGGAGCGGTTTAAAGAACACGGTATCGACCATAGACGGTCTAGCCCATACCATCCGCAGACCAATGGACGTACCGAGAGATTCAACCGCACTCTTAAGGAGTTGATCCAGAAAGGGGTGAACAACGCCTCGCGGGCGTGGGAAGACGATTGGGAGCAGCTTTGACAGCGTACCGCAGTACTCGTCATGCGACAACCGGATATACGCCATTTTATTTGACGTATGGGCGACGGGCGAGATTGCCAATGGCCGTTCCAATCGATGCGTCGCAAGACCTTGGTGAGAGACTAACGTATCTCAACAACGCCTTGCTACGTGCTCGGGAGGGAACAGCTAGATCTCGAGAGATTCACAGGGAACAGGTTAATAAGCGTGCGAACGCTGGTGAGTTTAAAGTGGGGGATTCGGTGGTCGTCAAAGCTGACGAGAGGATGAAATTGACCTCTCGCAGCGACCCCGAGTATGAGATCTTCAAAATTAACGGACCTGTGGCCCATGTCCGCCATCAAAGGTCCGGGAGAATGCGTGTGCTTAATATATGTAAGCTGCGCGTAGTCGACTCGGAAATGTGCTGGGACGGGGTGTGACCACGCCCCATTCGTAACCCTACCAAGGGGACGAAAGCTAGCCATCACCCCAGGGCGATGTTGCCCGAGCCAGAACCTATGGTCACCGACGCTGAGACGACACCCCAGGCTCGTAAGAAGCGGCCAGCTTCGGATATGGAGCCAGAGGTGCGTACAGGGGGTAAGAGGGTTGACCGGAAAAGGGTGCAACCCAGTACGAATCGCAGTCGAAACCATGAGTCACCAAGTGACGTCATCGGAACTCCTAGGCCCATGGTGATTGACGCTCCAGAGGCGGCACCTGAGCTGCACTCTGAACCAATGGAGATGCTTCCATCGCATCCTTATATGCTGCGTAAGCGCAGACATATACCAGATGACGATTCTGACAGCAAGCAACTCAGGTTAGACTTGAAGCGAAAGCAAGGGTATGGGCGGGAGAACGAATCCGGTAACAAGCGACTCCGAATTGGCGTAATAGACTCCGCCCTTTACGATGACGTGCTATACGCTGATTTCGTCAGTCGTGTAAATGCCGTTATTCAGCGGCACAACCGCCGATAGTGTGTATTGTATCGCTATACTGTAACATCGCAAATAGCCAGTACGTAAAATATCATAACAATTAAGACTAAATTTGTTCGCAGATACTAAAATGTATTCGTTTAAATTGTGTATAATGGCGTTGTGGTTTAGCATGGTATCAAGTATATGCAAGGACTCGAGTATACACCGCCTGCCGAACGGCGTCATGATAACTAAGCCGGAGACTGTGTCAGTGATACGGGCCGAATGGACAGTGATAGTATCCATCGACCATCCTTACCTACCCGCGGAGTTCCTGGGACGGTTGGCCCAAATGGCCAGTCTCGCCGCTAGCATGGGTACCAAAACAGCGTTTTTGAGTGGGAACGATATATACGGATTACAGCATCGAATACGGGGGGTAAGAAAGATGGCAAGCCAAACACAGCAAACCATGAGTAGTCGAAGTGGCGCTAGGCAGAAGCGAGGGTTATTTAACTTTGTGGGCGACATCGCATCATCGCTGTTCGGTACCGCTACATCTGGGGATATAGACGCCATACGAGATGTGGTAAGGAGGGCGATGACGAGGATGAACAAAGTGGTGCATTTTACCAACCAGTTGACGTCGCACGTCAAATTAGCTTTCCGAGATATTGGTATGAACACGGACCGTATTAACGAGTTAGGCGACAACTTGGCCAGTGCAACGGGCAACATGAGCCGAGCGCTCAGGCAGCAGGGGATTCGATTGTTGGAACTCTATGCGTTGGTACGGTTAGGACATGTTATAGACTCGGCTGAACACGTGGTCTATGACTACCAGAAGGCAGCCGAACGATTCCATAGGCAAACGGCATCCTTAGAGTTGGGTCGTCTAACGGAGGAACTTTTTAGTCCCGAGGATCTGACGTCCGTATCGAAACAGGTTAGTGCGGAATATAGGCTGATAAGACCGTATCAGTGGTATTACAGAAATGTAGTGGTATATCCATTGTGGCAGGACGAATCGAAACTTCATTATGTGGCGACGCTACCGTTGATTGACGGAGGACAATATATCGAATATGGACTACACTCATGGCCTGAACCACTGGCCAAGACAGGGTATTACATGCAAGTGATACTGGCCCGTACCAGCATTGGTCTAGATACCAAGACGGGGTGGTACTTTACCGCATCGGAGTGTCGTGGTGCTGACCCTAGGGTGTGCCAGGGACAACTACGGGTCGACAAGACCCACGTGCCCTGTATTGTGAGTGTATTGACAAATGCGACTGATAGCAACTGTAATATTCAACTAACGAAGTCAAACGTAACCACTAGTAAATTATTTGTCAATGAGAAAATCGGAGTAGTATTGCAAACGTTCGGCGAGACGGTGGAAATTCATTGCGACGGACGACTGACGGACCGATGTCTGGTGAGTAATGGTGTGTATGCATTGATGTCTGGAAAATGCGGGTATAGTGGGAGGGGCTGGCGATTCGAGCCTGTAGCGTCTTATAGTTGGACGTACACTCGAATAGGCCTAGCCATTGAAATGCCCCATTTGGATGTGTCCGGCGTTCTAAATCAATCTATGATAGTTGACCATTTAAAGCCACAACCGTGGAACCATTTACAAAAGTCTAAGTACGTGCCGCTAGCACCGTTATCCATGATCGACCCAGTGATGGTCGATGGCATTGGGGTACATTCTTTCGTATCATATTCAACGGGTTCCTTCGTAGTTGTGTTAGTAGTTGTGCTTATATTATACAAATGTGGCATGTTATCACGCATGTGGAATGCGCTTAAATGCAAGCCACGTGCGGCCCATGAACGCAAGCCACGTGCGGCCCATAGTAGCGAACCGCATATCATCACACCAACTATTCATACCCAGCAGCCCCGGAGAACTGCAGCTCTACCGGAGCCGCTGCGGATGGCAACCGGGTCGTCGCCTAATGCTAACGCCAGGACTGAGATCGACCCGACGGCTGCCGAATGGATAGAGATGGAGACGTACGTTGACGTGGTGGATCCTAACGTGAGCATAAACCGCTTGGAGGTATCACCATGACATTTTGGCACTAACTTTATATGTTTCTACTGGAACAATAATTGGTGAATATTAATAATTGTGGCGCGAACTTTATCATGATACCGTACTGTGTACTGTTTTATTAATAGGAAAAATTCACATGATCTGTAATGGTATTTGCACTGTAGGATTAAGGTTTTGAACTATAATGTTGTGTCGTGTGACGACGAATCATTACGACACGCGAAAAGTGTGTCGCTGCTGACCATGTTGTCGCTGCTGGCAGTAGCGGCAGTTTATATTAATACATTATGTAATATATATTCACTTGTTTTAAACTGTACCGATTGCTTGTTAGGTTACGCCTGGATCGAGGTTATCGACCACGGTTTAATGATGCTATTAATGTGTTTCCGGGGGCAGTCTTTTGCTACCCGGACATGTATGTTTGTATAGTTATCAACCATACACTAACGTATACTACTAATGTATTTCCGAGCATTCCGCTACTCGGACAAGTATTGGTGTATAATATATTGACCTGTATTACTGATTTCTTGATGATTGGATAAATGTCAGGTGGTATCCGTTCAGGCTGCTGGTATAGGTTTGGGTTGTTGATAGTCCACAACGAGTTAGTTGCCACTCTCTTAAGGCCTTAAGAGAGATGGTCAATTAACTTTGGTTGAGGGGCGTATGTAAGTATGGGATTGTCTTCTGGGGGGTCATGACCCCGGGGACATCTTATATTTGCAGTCCAAGACCCCCAGCGAAGAATATGACAAGACCCCCAGCAAAGAATATGACTATATTTTTGAATACCAGACGAGCTAGGGAACGGATAACACAATGAGCGAAAATGTATTAGCGCGCTCTAGTGTGTGCATCAAGTCGATGCAAAACTGACACGAAAATATAGCTGATACAATAAGTGAAATTGGAATATGAAATTGGAATAGAATAGACTAAGACTTAGGGCAGTGAGCTGATGGAATCTATCGGTGGTTGAAAGATGAAAGCTGTTGCTGCAGGCGCGGCATAACCTTTTATAGTATTCAGCAGAAGTTATGACCAACAGTTTTCTAAATATTCAAGCAAGAGCGTCGGTAGAATGCTACGCACAGAGTGTACGTAGCACAGACTGAATGACTCATAGAATGACGTAGTAAACGTGGCGACGACCGACTTACCATAAGGACCGTAATAAGGTGACCGGGTTTCTATATTTCTATAGAGGCGACCCACGACACCAGATACGACACCAGATGTTGGTGAATCAGATGTACCACATGGTCACTACGTCATGGCACCCTTCCGAAATGCAGGCGTAGGCCTAATAAGCAAGGGGCTGGACGTGGGCATGATAGCGTCTGGCGCCAAGTAGATTAGAAAACCAGACGAAAAGTTGACAGAAGACGTTAGTCAGAATAAGATATTAAGAAACGATTAGCAATGATTGTCGAAGCAATGTCCATCACTGTCAAGTTTGGGGGAGGTTATCGGATAGAATTCTACACTCATGAGTCAATTAGGCCGCTTTAACTTGTTCGGTGTTCTTTTCCTAAGAGAGAAAATCGGAGTTTGATTAGTCAGGATGACGTCACAATCAATGAGCATCGAATCAAACTCTGGAAAGAGGAACCAAAACGAACATGGTAGAGGGCTCCAGAGAAGTATAAAAAGTGGACTTTAACTTTTTAGAAAATCTTGGTTCCGAAAATTATTGCGCTTAGGTAAACCTAGCCTCGAGTCCGTATAGTTCTGTGGAACTGAAATTGTCGAAATTCAAACAAGTTCTTAGTGAATGGTTTTAAGTAGCCAAGAACGGTTTTTGACGAAAATGATTTAGAGAATCGTGAAACGCAACTTTGTAATGATAGAATAACCAGTATTCGCATTGTATGAAAATCAGTTATTTCTATAGACGCGAGTGACAGTAAAAGTTACTCAAAGTATCTGGTGGTAGTATAAGCCACCCATAATTAATAGAGATTGGTGGTAGTATAAGCCACTCATATTTACTTAGAGTTTTATTTAACAGGTTGTTTTCTATCGTGACAGCATAAGTCACACATATCCGTAGCCATATTAGACAGTCAAACTTAAGAGAATAAATTATCACTTCGATATTCTCGAAGCAAGAGTTTGGGTTGTGTATTGTCCAGTCTGGAAGCGACGGAAGACCACCGTCCCGAGCCACCATCTTTTACCCGAGTCAGATCAGGCCCAGATTATCGAGTATAAATATCGTCACCATTACCTTAGACGAGGCGAGCAGATAATCGTACTACTGCATCTTTGATAAGAGGTTGTCGCAGCAACCGGTACATCATATTCTTATCAGAAGTGTAGTAGATATATTTCTAAATTAGACCCGAAGATCGAAAATCTTCAATATGTACGTAATTTTCAAGTTATTTCAAGTTATTTTCTCTAAATATTTCAAAATAATATACATGCAGACTGGGTGGCAGATATCAAGCATTGAAGACATTTTTGAAAAACTTTAAAATGGAAACACAAACAGAGACTGGTTAAAGCAGGCCAGATGATGCTTTTGTATAAAGAAATTTAGGTAGGTCTTGCCACAGTGGCTTTCCGCAAAAATGGAAAACAATCAGAATTCAGAATTGGCAATTTGAAACGGAAAAGTGATTTTCAAATGAAAATCAATGGAAAATCAAATTTTTCTGAAAAATATTTGTAAATTGAAGAGGAAACAGGTTAAAGGCATTATCCTCCAGAACGTCATATATTCTCGCGTAAAATTGGAAATTTTTACCCACCAATATCTCTGCCACCATAACTTTGTGCTGTCTGTAGTGTTGTTCCAATTAATCAATTTGATCGATGATTGATTGGTTTTCATGTTCAACCAACTGATCGATCATGATTTCAGAAATTGATTTTGGTTGTTTATAAATTGACTTTATTAATATATTTTAACTGGTCAAGTTAGAAAATGAATATTTTTTGGAAAAGAATTTAAATTTAATTGTTACACCTATATAGTATTACTCCGTAGTCTAAGACATTAATTCTTTCTGAACTGAAATAGTATGTTAATTTCAAAGCAACCATACCAATAATTATAACACGTTGAATATTTTGAAACTTATTTGACTGGGAGCGGTTTGAAAGGTGTTATTATCTTTGAACATGCTATAATTACTGCATTCAAAATGGGTAAACAATGATGATGTGAAAAAAATCTTAAGTTAATCCATTGAGACCTCTAGGAGTTGCGTTGACAAGACGGGGACAGATGGATGGACATGCTTGATCGCTATATCCACCCCGTCTTCCAGACCGGGGGGTATATAAATGAGAACCTGTTACGATCAATCATTAATTGATCATCGATTAGTATATAAAACCAATCATCGATCACAAAAAATAGTACCAATTCCCAACACTAGCTGTGTGGGTATGTTAATAACACAATGCACAACACAAATGTTATTATATATATATATATATATATATATATATATATATATATATATATATATATATATATATATATATATATATACATATATATATATATTATTTTGACTTTGTTAAGTGTACATGCAGCTTAGATAATATCAGTTTGCAAAATGGAAGGGAAACGGAAACACCAATTTTGTGAAACGGAAAAAGACAAACGTTGAAATGGAAAACCACTGTCCCTATTAAAGTCGCACCAATTTTTTGTTTTACAAACCACCCTAACTTCATTTTTCCTTATTTAGAAAAAAAATAATGTTGGAATCCTACGGATTATTTTCAACATTCTATCTAAAAAATGTTCACAGCCAAATCCTTATCACTGTAAAGTCCTCAGAATTATTTGTAACTCTTTCGTTCTCTGTAGCTTTGTTAACCCTCAAAATGACTTTGTAATAGTCATGAGAATAGGCCATTTAAAGGCCAAAAGAAGACTATTTTTGAAAATGTACACCTGGAATCCCTGGTGATAACTGTCAAAAATAGCCTTCTCTTGGCGTGCAAATGTATTCAGATTCAATAAACCTATCCTTTTCAGCGGAAAAAGCATGGATTTCGGATCGTCTTCTTGCAGAAGCAGATGCAACTAGAAAAACGGTCTTCAAAGTTAAAAGTTTCAAGCTAATCGTAGAGATAGGTTCGAAATGATGACCTGCCAAAACCTGAAGAACCAGAGCCAAGTTCCAGGAAGGCAAAGGTTTAGTAACAGGAGGACGAATATTACCTAAACCTCTGATGAAACCATTAAGAACCTTAGTATCTTTAACTTCAGCGCTCAACAAACAAGGAAGAGAAGATGCTAAAGAAAATCTATATCCTCTTACAGTGCTAGCAGACAGATGTAAAGAATCGAACAGGTACGATAAAAAGTCTAATACCTGGAAAATAGAAACAGAATCGGGCATGAGATCATGATCTGAACACCCTTCTCCAAAAATCTTAAGTCGACCCTTGTAAACTCTTCAGGTCGACTCCCTCCTGTCAGAATCAATGATTTCCTGAGGTCTTGCAGAAACTTTATTCTCAGGGACCGAGCACTCAATATTCTCCAAACGCACAGACTGAAGATTCCTGGGTTTGGATGAAGGCAAGTTCCCCTTACTTGAGACAGCAGGTCTGGGGACACTGGAAGCAGACGAGGGAAGTCTATTAGAAGATCGAGAAGGTCTACAAACCAGATCCTTTTTGGCCAAAAGGGAACTATCAACAAAATCTCGCAGATCTGGTCCCTGACTTTCTTCAGAACCAAAGGAATCAGGATTGTTGGGGAATGCATAAGCGAAGATTCCTGTCCAGGACTGAGACAGGGCATCCACAGCCAACGCCTGATTGTCCGGAAAAGGAGACATGAAAGAGATCTGGGCATTCAGAGAGGTCGCGAACAGATCTACGTGGGGACGATCCAAGAGGTTGAAGATCGCTTTGACAACCAACCTCTTTAACTGCCACTCTGTGTGGGCGAACTTGGAGGGGCGAGACAATTGGTCCGCAAGAAAATTCAGACATCTTGGGACATGGGTGGGCACTAGGAAAATTTGATTCATGCGACACCACATGAGGAGATTCCACACCTCCAAGCATAGGAGACGACTTTGTGGCCCCCCCTGCCTGTTGATATAAGAGACTACTGTTGAATTGTCTGATCGAATCGAGATCTTGAGACCCTTTACCCGATCCGACCAAGAAAACAGAGCCTTCTTGACAGCCCACAATTCCAGAATGTTGATGTGGGCTGACGACTCCTCCAGGGACCACAGGCCTGAAACAGACAGGGAATCCCAGACCGCTCCCCATCCCTCCTGGGAAGTGTCTGTGAATATAATTGCTTGAGGAGAAGACTTGACCAGAGGAACACCCATCAGAAGCAGAGAGCGATCCTTCTAAAATTCTAGGTGGGGACTTAAATGCTCTCTGACAGGGATCTGATGGTAAATCGAATGAACCGACTGTTTCCACAGGGACATAAGATACATTTGGAAAGGTCTTCTCATCAGCGCCGCCCACGGAATGATGTTCTCGACGCTGACCGTCAAGCCTATCACCCTGAGAAAAAAGACTGCTCTGACCACGGCAGAGGAGGACAGAATTTCCATGGCCACTAAGATGGCTTCTACTCTTAGATCTGAAGGGAAGACTAAGCCTCGAACTAGGTCGAAAGAAACGCCTAGGTGGGTGAAAACCTGAGACGGAGTCAAACATGATTTTTCTAGATTTATGACCCATCCTAGACTGTAAGCCAGACTGCAGACCTCTGAAACGATACTTGACAGAATTGAGGAAGATTTTGCTTTTAATAACCAATCGTCTATATAAACGTGAAGGGGAATAGAATGACGGTGCAGAATTCCTGCTACAGCGGATACTAGGCGGGTGAAGAAAAAGGGAGCTGTGGTCAGGCCGAAAGGCATGGCTCTGAATTGCCATACCCGGCCCTTGAAAGCGAATCTCCTGAACTTTCTGAAAGAAGGGTGGATGAGAATATGAAAATAAGCGTCCTTCAGGTGTATGGAAGACGTCCACATACCTGGACTCAGGCTGGCAATAATCTGAAATACAGTCTCCATTTTGAATTTTGGAGTAGAAATTAGATGGTTTAACCTTTTTAGATTGATAATTGGACGCCATCCACCTGTTTTCTTGGGGACTAGAAAAAGAGTTGAGTAGAAACCCAGGTCTACTCTCCATAAAGGAACCTCCTCTATAGCCTTCTTTAGAAACATCGACTCCAATTCATCTTCCAGTGCTTCCAACTTCTCCAGATTGGAAGGGACCGGAGTCCATTTGGGCTGGCAAGACAGGAAGATCTATCCAAGACGGTACATAACCCCAGCGGATTTGTTCTAAAAGCCATGAGTCTTGAACAAGGGCTTGCCAAGTCTCCCAAAACAGAGACAGGCGCCCTCCTACTGGCACACTGGGAAGAAGGGACTGCACCGATAGATCCAAAGGTGGTAGAAGAGGAGGAAAGACTGGGAAAGATGAAAGGGAAAGGCCTACCCGGGTTATGGCCATCCCTTCAAACCCGTCTAGTCTGAAAACCTCTAGAGGAGTAACCTCTAGAATTAGATCTAGAACCTCGTGAAAACACCTGACCCCTTCTTACCCGAGAAGGGGCTTGACGGACTTGGGATCTAGGTCTATGAGATGAAATGGATTCGAAACGATCCTCCTCCACGGATCTGGATTGGGAAGAGGACCATGTTGAGTTTGTGAATACCCTAGAAGGATAGGCACCATACTCATCCGGCTTGAAACTCTTCCTCCTGGGAGAGGAATTCAGACTTCTGACTGAGGAAGAGCCTCTCTTGACCGATGGTTTCAAAACAGAGATCTGATCTCGCAGATCCTTAGCTGATCTAATGCGATCGGACTCAGCTCTAAGAATATTGGTAGAAGCCTGGCCAAAGATGTCAAATCCAAAAGGAGGAGCTGAAATAAGGTTACTCCTGAGTGAATTCGAAATGTTAACCTCTGCAAGTTTCCGTGATCTTCTTTTAGAGGTAATGAAACCCAAAGAACGGCAAACCGAGTTCAAGGAACCTCTTGAAACATTGGCTAAAGATCGAAAAATTTCAGGAGGAATCTGATCACCCTTCTGAGCCTTGAGAAGCGCCTCTGAAAGAAGGGCCATAAAATTTGTTGATTTTATTTGAGCACGACAAACAGATTCCCATTTAAAAAGATCAGAAGATGATTCGACCTTAGAGGACTCCTTGAGATTTGAAGATAGAACATCCCAAGTCGGACCATTGAGAGATTGAGTAGCAGCCAATCTAATAAAATCAACTTTTGGAACCTGAACTGGAGCATCTAACTTGGGAGTAAGATAGAACTCTTTTGATTGAACATCATTAACATAAAAATCAAGCATATCTACAACCAAATTATCGACTGGAAGGACACAAGGAACACTAGAAGGATCAGAAGAGGACAGAGCAGATCCAAAAGAAGGAGGATCAATTGAAAACTCATACTGAAGAGGAAGAGAAAGAGAGGAAGCTATCCATTGATGAGCCGAAGACCAATCATCTGCGGAGGCCCTAACCGGGTAAAACCTCCTCAGATCCCTGGCCCTGACTGATCTTGGGATAGTATTAGCAGAAGCCTGAGATGGAGAAGAAGGAAGAGGATAAAGATCAGAATCTAAAGAAACAGAAGAATCAAAGTTTCTTAAAGAGGAAGGAGAGGTTAAACCTATAGAGGCAGAGCCCGAGCAAGAATCCAAAACCAAGGAAGCCTGATCAGAAGGACTAACATCACGATCCTCTTGCTGATTGGAAGGAAACGAATATGAATCCAAACCACTGGCAGAAAATCTAGATAGGATCGAAAATCTAGCGGAAATAAAAGAACGGTGGAAAGAGGAATCACGACTTACTAAAAACAAAGAAAAATCTAAACCTGAATCAACTATCTGGAATTCCAATTCTGGAGAAAAGACGACAGAAACAATAGGATCCAGATGATCAAAAGAAGGAGAAGAGGAAGAATAAAAAGGAAGAGCAGAGGCAGACTGAGAAGACGAGGAAGAAGGGACATGAGAAGAAGAAGAGTTCTGATGAACAGAAGCAGGGATATGAAGTAAACCCGGAGGAGGAGAGACAGTTGAAGAATGAAAAAGAGAAGATTTAGAAACATGGCTAGACGAAAAATCTCTAGCCGACATAGCAGATGAGGAGGAGGAAGTAGGATGATTACTACCTTTCTTAGAAGCTACATGAGACATGTTAGGAGAAGAAGAAGAATGAGATTGAGACACCACCTCCCGAAAGGAAGGATGAACAAAATCAGAAGAATGAACAGACTGAGAGAGAGAAGAAGGAACAGGATCATGCCTATAAAAAACCTGAGCAGGAGCAGCACGAAAATAGTTAGAATCAGAAGCAGAAATATTACTATAATGGGGATTAGAGTTAATCAACAGCTCATAATCTGATGCGCAAAATTTATTTCCAGAAGAAACTGGCACGCCGGAACCGGAAATAGAATGTTTCACCAGATCTAACTGACCTGGGGAAGCATCTCTTAAACCGGAAGCAGACAAACTGCCACCGGAAGCGGAAACGGAAAAACCGGAACCGGAACTGGAAGCGGAATGCAAGGACGGATCCAACAGACCCGGATATGCATAATTCCTACCGGAAGTAGCTACACTGCTGCCAGAAGCGGAAATTGCAAAGACTGGACTGGAAAGAGAGGATGTATGCAAAGTTGGGTCCAACAGACCCGGATGTGAATTCTTCCTACCGGAAGTAGCAACACTACTACCGGAAAAGGAAGCTGAAAAACTGGAACCGGACATAGATGAATGAAGCAATGCCGGGTCCAACAGACCCGGATATGCATTATTCCTACCGGAATCAGTAACACTACTGCCGGAAACGGAAGAAACGGAAACGGATGTGGACGGAAAAGCCAGATTATCATGAGACACCGGATGTTCAGCCAAGCCAGTAACAATTACAGTGCTCATTTCCGGATGCCCGGTCAAACCAGAAGACAAACTGGAATGCATACCGACGGGAGCAGAGGCGATCGGCAATCTTCAAACATTTCTGGCAATAGGAATTACTGAAAAATTAACTTTTGCATGAGGTGAAGGATCGGAAGCTTCCGCCACCGATGCCATCGCATGAGGGATATGCGGACCCTCAAGACGTATATGGTCTTTTGTCTGGCTCCTACCTGAGGATGATTTACCAGACTTTTTCTTAGAATCACCAGACTTTGATTTCGGAGATTTCATCTCTTGTCTCGAGGTGAGTGAAATCGGCTTGCCCCACTTATGAGAACGACTGCCAGAATGGGGACTATGCTTGGAGTTTGATGACTCCTCTTTGGCAGCTTTGATCGCAGAAGATATTCGTTCGTCTAGCGTCTTGGTTAGCACACTTGCAAATGATTCGAATCTTGCGAATAACGCCATAACAGTATCCGAATTGGAACTAGAAGAGGAGCCCCCCCCCTCTGTTGTTGATACAGAAGTTTTGACCAAGGTAGAAGCCGTAGTTACTGCCTTGGTACAGTCAACAATGGAGGGAGAGCGACCTAAGGGCACAGCAGGCTTTGATACAAAATCCTTTAAAAATGCTTTGGATACAACCAACGGCCAGCCCTTACACATCACACACATTTTAAACAGGGAGCAAGTGGTGCACTTCAAGCAAACGTGACCTGCAAAGTCTTTGGCATGTAAACGATCGCATTTTGCCGACGAACATTTTACACTCTCAGAAGTTAAAACCACATCATATAAATAAAAGGATAGGAAATAAATCACTAGCTTCATTAAGACTAATGAGAAAAGCTTACCGAGGAGATGTCAAACACGAACTTAACAATTCTGACTGAAGACTGGAATCACAAAGATTCCTGAATAAAATTGTTTGAAAGCACTATATAGGATCTATGTAATAAGAGTGGTTATTGGCTATTTCATAACATGGTATATAATAGGCATGGTTTCTCAAACCTCGAAAACGGGAGTACTGACACGAAAACTGGTAACTCAAAACTAGAGTTACAAAAACCTCTAAAACACCATGACATGAAAGTTAAACATAACTTAGGCAAGATGGATTTCATGGTAGGCATGTTTTCTTAAGTCAGAGATAAATGTAGCTGAACTTTTCAGTGCAAAGCTATAAACTTTTATCCTTAATTTGATAGCAGGCGTCTGACCTGTTAGCAGAATATTTGAAAAGTGAATCAGTTTTCACGCTTGGGACCTACTGCGCATGCGCGAGCGTGCTTAGTGACAGGCGTCACTAAGGAGTGAGCACAGACTGGTGCCAGTCTATTGTATGGCCAATGCAGGGGGTCCCTCTACCAGAAGCCTGGTTGAGGGTCTACATGGTGATGGTATTGGCATTAGGGAGTATGTAAGCGAGCATAAATTTTTTATTCTGATAGCTAAATGCAGATATTTGATTTAGCAAGTAGTGATTGAACGGTAATGGATGTTTTTGTGGTGTAATAACAACTGCTGCTTAGAACAGTTTTCTCGACCTACTGCATTTATATGGGCGTATTTTTTTGGCAAAATTTTAGGCATTCTAATTATCTAGTAATATCTTGATACAAAATCCAGTTCAAACTAGCTGAGAATTTGTATTCGGCAAAATGATTTTAGCTGTTTAAACTCAAGATCTATCAGATCTAGATATCTGTGTTGTTTAGTGCTAGCCTGGTTCCCTGTATCGATTTATTTAACTAGTGTCATCTATAAAACGGCACGAAGTAACCAACTAACCATGCAATGAAACTTATTTGAGTGTATTGAACTTATCTGGCTGTTATATACTAAGCATTTGTTGTACATTTTGTCACTAAAGCCACTTGGAATTTGAAAATGATTTTGCGTTTCACAATATTTCTAATTCTATTTCATCAGTTCAGATTTTGAGTATTAGATGGTTCATGAACCGGACAAGCGTATCACGAACTGGTTCGGTTCGTGAAAATCTTCACGAACCACAGCCCTATGATTTACCATAATCTCCGCCTTTGGTTATCTCCGCCCGGCCATTTCCGCTTAACTCTTTTGGTGATCTCCCCCCAAATTTCCTAGGGCGGAGATGGTCAAAATGTATGTGCAGATTACCCGCAATTGGGAAATTATATGTCTACTTAGATCGTTACGGGAGAGCGTTGTCACAGTATTATATAAATTACAACTCCAACACATATGTATGTAATACTGTACATTTGATAACCGAAATCATCGGTCGTGTTTTAATCTTGCATGATACATAGGTAGGCCCTATCATTTTTCCCGATGGTGACAGCGATGGCCTGTTACAATGTTAAGTTTTTCTTTTATAGCACAGCTCAGAAATAACTTATCATGTTTCCAAAAAATAAATAACACGTACATTGTACTGTTAAATAAATATATATAACATAAGTAGCATTATATAGAGATGGGCCGCATGTACTTGATCAGAGACAACAAGGGTGGCCAGGCGCAGATCCGGGCTCACGCATATAGCTACGCAAATATTGGTAAGACCGTTTAATGGTCCATATTTATCTCTAATTGTATGAGTCCACATCTGAGAGCATCCAGCTTTCAATATTCTTTGTCGGGGTGGGGGGTGAGGGGGGGGGGTGAGACTCATGGTCAGCCAGTTACAACACCCTGTGTTAGCACACCACCTCGTTTGCCAGCCTGTCAGCCTACATACATGCCCATCCCAATGGGGAAAACCGCACATCCCAGATCATTCCATGTCAATGTTGCAGAATGAAATATCCGTTAAGAATGCACTGCTCCACAATACAGAAATTTAGATGTCCTCTAAGAGCATCAAGATTTCAAAAAAATTGTGGTGGGTGGGGTGAGAAGCCAACAGATACACCGATTAGCGGATGGATGGATTCTTAAATAAAACCCAATTTATTTGTGACTTGTTAGTCAAGTTTTAGCTCTAGCGCCTGGTGTTTTCTGAATGCAAATGCAGGACTTGCCGTCCGAGAGTATCTAGATTTCAAAATAATCCAACTTGTGGAGGACTTCTGGACCCCTGTCGGGCTATTGGGTGTTGGGAACCATTTCTCAACAAATCCTATCAGAATATCTTCCAAGAAACTGCCGACTATGAGTTTGACAGTTAAATTTGTGTTATTTATAGGCGGTACATGTAAGATATAGAACAGCATCTTTAAAATTTGAAAATTAAAATGCTGATTAGTAATCAAAACAGTAGGTTTTGATAAATGCGGAGGTTTCGAATAAGAGGCCCTTCTAGAATCTTTGTCTTGATTATAAAGAAGACGACGACAATTACTTCGTCACAAGGATGGGTTTATTTAGCTTAACCTGGGGATAAATCATCTGCACTTTTTCTCTTGTCGGCGCATGTGATCAATCACTATAATTATTATTAAAACAGTTGGGACCGATAAACGACGAGTTATTCCCCATTCATCTCTCAGCACGCGTATGAAATCTTGTTTTCAAAAGATATATGCTCAGTGATCAAAGCGAGTGGTGAGAGACACGATCACTGATTAGCCTACATCGATTCTTTTGATCAATCAATATTTACACGGTAATCCTAGCATGTCAATTCCAACACAACCGAGAAAATATGTAGCCAATATTTTGAAACTAATGTAACTGGGAGTACTGACAATACGTTTTATTAAAACTTGAATCGTTATTTTACAGTCCCCGCCGTTCACTCAGATCCGAAAGCAAAAAACAAATTAACATTCCTAAATTCCGAATGAATACATATGGCCAAAAAACATTCTCTTACTCAGCTCCCATCCTATGGAATAAATTGCCTTTGGACATCAAAACATCCCCAAACCTGAGCACATTTAAATCTAGACTCAAGACATGTTACTTTCAAAAATGTTATCCAACACCATGATCTGTATTTTTTCTAGAATACTCTAGATAAGCTTTCTAAGCGCTTAGAGCATGCTGCGCATGGATTTTGGCGCGTTACAAATGGACTATTATTATTACTATTATTATTATTATTATTTATTCAAGAAAAATTCAATTTTCTCATAGAAAATGTCAATTTGCCATTGTAAATTTATCACTTGAATGACTGGATCAGTAATCAAGCCAATCATTCACTGGACATGGTACATTTGCAATAAAATAGTCTTCACTTGCTCAGCAAATGGACATACATCAAGACCATTGCAGAAACTGTTTTGGCGAGCTTGACAGGATGAGGCAGCATCACCCCTTTAAGCCATATAGATAAAAAAACTGCAAATTATTTATGATGTAAGGAATATTCTATTTCTAGACTATAGACTTTTTTAGACTATTTTGAAACTAATTGGACTGGGTTGATGTTGCTGCCATATGCAACAGTTTCCTTTTTCACTTCCAGTCAAACTAGCTTCATAATATTCCACAGCTTTCCTGTATACAGTACATCTCAGAAATAACTTAACATGTTTCAAAAATAAAACGTACTGCTTGATATTTTAAACCTAATTTGATTGAAAGCTAGGCATTGCTGCCTAATGTCTTCTAATCCAATTATGTTTCAAAATATTCAAAGACCATTTCTGACATCGTGTTTAAGATTGTACTAACCAACAGACATGTATTTCTGTTCTTTGCTTTCGAAACATTTTAACTTATTTATAAGCTGTACTGTATTTATCCGTGTCCCCCCCCCTTGTAAGAAGATGGTATTGCACTCGTCTCTTTCTCTCTCTCTCTCTGCATATATTCGCCCGTGTGCGTGAGAGTGAACATTATTTTCATAGAAATAAAAAATCAAATTATGTGCTGGCGGGGTGAGGGGGCGGGGGGGGATGCCGCACAGGTTTTCCATCAGAAAACTATTTTCGAAGGTTTACCACTGGAATGACTTGCTCAGTTTTCGAGCCAGTCATTCCTCTGGCCAATTTTCAAAAATAGTCTTATCAATGGACATTCCTCAAGACCACTTATATTTTTTAAATATTTTACAAAATTTGACACTGGAATGACTGACTCGGTTTTTGATCCAAGCAGTCATTCCGGTGGCCAAGTTTCAAATATAGTCTTCTCATGGCCCGCAAATGGACATTCCTCAAGACCACTGGATAAATTTGTCATAAGCGTACTACCATTGAATCCTGAATAGGTCTACCGAATCCTTGAAAACCGTCCGAAAATAATTACAAAAGAAATCTGACGAAAATGTGGCTGTGGTGCGAGGCGGTTCACCGTGCCTGTCCACAAATATGCCTGTCTGAGAGAAATATGTATACCACCAAGTACAATTACAATAAATAGAAGACATACAGGTATATATATTTGCCTATGTCCGCCCGTAGATTTGGTCACCTCTGCCCAAAGCATGGACTTTTCCGCCTCGGAAATGGCCGGGAGGAGATAACCAAAAGTGGAGATCAACAGACACCAGCCCTATCATACCCTGAGAATACAACCTTGGTAGAGATTGCCCTATCGTGTGCAACTCATGTGTGTACTGTAAATCTGTCATGGTGCGGAAACATTAGTAGATAGTAAAGTTGCAAAATCTTGGTTTCGCGTAAATTGTGTAAATAAAAAAAAGAAGAATAAAATAAGTACATTAAAGCGGTACAATTAAATAACAGAAATAAACGCGAGTTACTACTTTTCGTGAGGAGTAAGAATAAGGATATAACCCTATCACGTTATTCTCGACCAATCTTTGGGTGACTCTCATTAATTTAATGGCTAGTGAACAAGTAGGTGTGACAATTTAAGACACCGGTTTTCGTTTTTGGACAACGAATATAGAATAAACAAATACTACATGGCCAAAATAATGTTTCAACAATGCATACAAAATATTTGTGTATAATTTATCAAACACTTACCAGTGTCAACATTAACTTCTATCATTTGGTCTGTAGATAACAAATAGAAAACGAAAGTTCCTCCTCTTCTTCTTGTTCTGTATATCGCTCCTCTCGCATTAGTACCGTGAGTGGTAACTGCCACGTACTCCAAGATTCAAGATTCAAAATTATTTATTTTTAATATAACACATAGATTTTACATTTACACAACAGGCAGTCCATCAAAGGCTGAGCATATACAGCGGTGGACCCTTACATTTAACATATAATAAACATATAATTCAGTGATAGTTGGATCATGGGTGACGATAATATAATATTTACATGTATACATTTAAGACAATAGACAATTAACACACACACACGCACTCACTCACGCACGCACGCACGAACGCACTCTCGCACGCACGCACGCACACACACACACGCGCACACACGCGCACACACACACACACACACGCACACATGGGAATGGGGAAAACACATGCATATCTTGTTTACAATATCATTATTATTATTATTATTATTATTATTATTATTATTATTATTATTATTATTATTATTATTATTATTGTCATATATAACAATACGACTCGTGCTTGATCTCGATCTTGATCTTTATTGGTTATGGCGAAACATCCAAATGGACATTATTTTCGCCGTGCATTCGTCAAGTAGCTGGTTTATACATGTTTTTGCCTCTGATTAATTTGGTAAATTTATTTGTAGGATTTGCAGAGTTTTGACTAGAAAAACAACAAACCTTTCAAAAAACAACTTGAGCGTGAAACATTTGAATGCAGAGATTACTCTCAGGTCAATATTGAAAATTTCAAAAGGTCCATGTCAGAGGTTTACTGGTGTACAATAATAAACATACATTCTTGTGACCATGCCTACAACAAATTCCATGGTATCTGTACAACCTTATTTGAGCACAGCGTCACTATCTAAGAAAAGAAACGGTATAAGCACAATCCTACTAAGCCGTGGCTCACGAATGAACTTATAGCTGCCTGCCATAAAATACATCAACTATATTTAATGTTCATCAAATGTCAAACAAAGCATAACGAAATCCTATTAAAAATAGCAAATAAAATAGATTAAATAATAAAAACAGCTAAGAAAACATATTACCATAGTAACTTTGAGCAGTCAAAAAACGACATAAAAGAGACATGGAAAATTATCAAATCACTTTTAAATAAGACAAAAAACAAAGCGCAACAAACACAATTTCTCTGCAATAGCAAGACAAACTCAAAATTGCTAATGGATTTAATGATTATTTTGTCAATATAGGCCCAGAATTTCCAAATAAAAATCATTCAACTTCTAACAGCGATTTTACTGACTACCTCACAGGCAGCTATCAGTCATCTTTCTTGAGCCAGTCTACTAATACAGAAGAAATTTGTAACATTTTAAACACATTCAACCCAACAAAAAGTGCCGCATCGAGCGGCTTTAAAAGGCGTATCTTTAAAACCTGTGCAGAGGATATGCTTATTCCAAATAACGGGTTGAATGTGTTTAACCTAACCAAACTGGTTGAGGGTATTATACCCATATCTAACAGGTAAAACCAGTGTGGTCGGGTAGCGGAGAGGCTCCGCATAGCACTAGCAATAAATTTCAATTCAAGATATGTGAGCTGGTCAATGCTGAATCTTTTCGGACTGATTAGACTGGAGGCACCTGCTTTAACTTATGCAGCAGCAGCTTTCAGGCTGGCTAGTCCTAACATATCCAGCCATTGCATAAATAAGGGGAAATAAGTGAATGGGGCAGAGGCGTCAAAGGTGTCAAATATAATACTTTTTCTCACCTAGCAGCCAGATCTCATATTTACTCTGTACATGTTGTGGGTGATTACTGCCAGTATGAGTCAATCACGGACACCCTATCTATCCCAATGCTGTGTCAATGCTTTTTATTTATTTCAAATTCTGATCTAATACTCCCCATTTTATCAATCTACAACTACAATAAGAAACACAACTCAATACTAGCTCATTAGCTACTGTTGTTATTAACACTATTACTATTATCAAGTTATTATATGATGCATCTCTTTCAGTTTGTTGGCTTGCCTACATGTATCTGTACGTCTGTCATAAAATCTTTGTCCATGCCAGATGGCATCTTCCTAATGGACGGATTCTCTATAGACAAAGTCTCATGATTTCGCTTCTTCCCTAACCCTTTGTACTCGGATGGAAAAATATTAAATTTTCAAAATGAAATAAATGAACAAATATAATAAATGTTATGTTTCTAGGCAGGTTTGATGGAAGCTGCTGTAGTCGTAGACACCAATATCATCCAGCAAAAGTGCTGAATATTGGATGCCAATTTCTCTGCTATAGAGATAATATAAGCTGGAAAATCGCCATCAAAGTTGTAGAAGTTGTCAAACTTAGGATATATATATATATATATATATATATATATATATATATATATATATATATATATATATATATATATACCATGCTGAAAAGCATGAAATGCACCAAGACAGATGGACCCAATCACATCTCAACCATCTTGAATCTTCATCTGACATTCGTTTTCTCAATGGATATATCAGATAACGACACTCTACAATAAAATATCTATCTAAGTCACACCTACCAACAACTTTTCTCACCCCAATACTACTGTGACTTTGTCGAACACCACCCCCCCCCCCCCCTCTCACACCTCCCCCACCCAATGTACCATATTAAAACCCCCTGTATCTACAATCAAAAATCCTAGTTGGAATCTAAATGTAAAATAATATGAAGACCCTTTATATGTAGAATATGCTACATGTAGAACAATCAGGGCAATATGGTACAAAAAGTAGATGTTGTGCCGCCCTATGTTCTGTGTTTACTTACAGATGTTTGTATAATTAACTATCACCGTATATATTGTAATGTTTAGTTTTGTTTGTAGGGGGGGGGGGGGGGGCGTGGGGTGGGGGGTTCAATCGACTCATAGGCTCTGCCTTTGATGGATGCCCAATTGTAATGTTTGTATATTGTATATTAAGCATGAAATAAATAATCTTGAATCTGGAATCTTGAATCTTCTGAACTGCTTAGAATATCCTGTGATAGTTTGTTCCAATCCCTAATCATACTGCGAATAAAGCTGAATTTAAAGACGTCAGTTTTTGCGTAAATTTGGTTGAAGTAGCTGTTGTGCATGTTTTTTGGGTTTTTTTATGAATTGGAGTCTGTAGACTGTCTAATGATATCTTTGCTTGTTGCTGTAGACCTTTGTAGATCAAGATACGGTGGTTTTGTTTCCTTCTATCTGACAATGGTGGGAGTTTTAGGGTTTCCATTATATTTGTCATGCTGGTTTGTAGCAATAGTTTGAGGGTATAAATCTAGCTGCACGTTTTTGCACATTTTCAAGTTTGTCCTGAAGAGTTATCTGATGAGGGTACCAAACTGTACTTGCATACTCCAGAACTGGTCTAACCAGTCCCATGTATGCTTGAAGTCTGATTTCTTGGTAACAGAATGATAAATTTCTCCGCAATAGTCCTAAGGTTCTGTGCTACAGTTACATGTTACATAGACTTAATTGCGAGTAACTCTTCACGTCGCGTAATAATTGGTGATTTTAATTATCCAGAGATCGATTGGGACTTATGGAGGTCAACTGGTGACAACATAGATAAAAATGAGTACCAGTTTATAGAGGTAGTGTGGGATAATTACCTGTATCAGCACATTACAGAACCAACTAGATGAAGAAGGACTGATGAGCCACATCTATTAGACCTAGTATTGACAAATGAAGAGGGGATGGTAGAAAGAGTTGAGCATGACCCACCAGTATGATCCACCGACCACTCTGTATTGAACTTTACATTTAAATGCTACAGAAATGGGTACAGCCGAACATTCAGGAAGTTCTTCTATGATAATGGAAACTATCCAGGTATGAGAACAGCATTAGATATAGACTGGGGAAAAAAATTGCCAGCATGTGAAAATGATGTCGAGCATCAGTTGGGCATATTTACGAATATTTTGAGAGATGCAGAAAAGGAGGTTATACCAAACAAGACAATCACTCCACAATCACAAGCGAAAAAAGGCAGTACAACACTGGACAAGACAACCATAAAGGTGATTAGAAAGAAACAGAGATGCGTTATATCGAAACAAGCAGTCCAGAGAAGTATCGAACATACATGTGAGAATGTAACAGAGTGAGAGCTCTAACAAGAAAAATCCAGAGAGACCAAGAGAAGGCTGTTACAAAAAGTGCTAAAGCTAACCAGAAACACTTCTGGAAGTATGTAAAACGTAACCTGAAGACTTCAACCACAATTATAGACCTGGTAATGACAACGGAACCTGGCGAAGAGGTCTTAACAAATACTGATGAGGAGAAATGTAAAGTTTTGGTGAAATTCTTTTCAAGTGTTTTTACTGTTGACCCAGAGAGAGAGAGAGGGACCAGCAGCACGAACTCAAGAATACGACCAACCCTTAGAGCATATTAAACCAAACAAAGAAACCGTGATGAAGAAGTTGCTGAATCTAAAAGTGGATAAGTCTCAAGGGCCGTGACAGAACTCATGCAAGAATATTAAAAGAATTGGCAGATGTACCAAGTGGACCGCTACAAATGATTTTTAATACATCACTAAGCAGCGGAAAGATCCTAGCAAAGTGGAAAACAGCTATGATAACAGCAATCTTCAAGAAAGACAGCAGAAAGCTGGCCAGCAACTATAGACTGATCAGTCTTACATGTATTCTATGTAACATACTGGAGACTATCATCAGAGACAAGATCATAGATCACATGAAGAGAAATCACCTATTCAGCGAGAGACAGTACATGTTTATCTCGGGAAGATTAACATCTTTGCAACTATTGAAGGTCTTGGAGAAATGGTAAGAGTACCTGGAAGAGGGAGGTAACATCGATGTGATCTACTTGGATTTTATGTAAGCATTTGATATGGTCCCACACAGGCGGCTTCTGGATAAACTTTTTAGTCATGGAATAACTGTTAACGTACACAAATGGATACAGCCATTTCTGCTCAACCATAAGCAGCGAACAGTGGTAAACAACACAATGTCATCGTGGTCAGATGTTCTTAGCAGCATCTCACAGGGTAGTGTCCTTGGCCCGGGTGCTGTACATGCTGTACATAAATGACCTACCAGAGAGGTTGTGTACAGATGCATGCATGTATGCAGACGACACAAACGTTTTCCGCCAGATAAGGGGTGAGCAAGACCAACTAAATCTACAAGAAGATCTCTATAGACTGCAAGATTGGTCAGAAGACTAGCTACTGAGATTCCACCATGATAAATGTAAACTGATGACAGTGGGAAGACTACTTTATGAGGGGAAAGATGGCTGAAGAACAAGAGTACGAGTTGATCAAGGTAAAAAAGAAAAAGATCTCAGTGTCACGATTGCCTCCAAACTATCATGCAAGGAGCACATAATGGGGAAAATAAACAAGGTGACACAGCTGATGGGGATTATCCGCAGATCTTTATATGCATTGACCATGAAACAGTCAAATGGCTTTATAAAGTGTTAGTAAGAACCCATCTAGAATACGCAAGCACCATGTGACATATGTTCTGAAAAAAAGATGTAACCATGACATAAATGTGCTAAGAAGGGCAACAAAACTGGTTCCAGGGCTGAAAGATTTAGAGTATGAAGACCGCCTGAGGACCCTGAAGTTACCAACACTGGCCTATTGGAGATTGTGAGGTAACATGATAGAGACGTACAAGATTCTCCATGATAAATATGACCCTGAAGTAAGCCCAGATATCCCACAAAGAGAAGGCACAGCCTAAATGTGTTCAACAAAAGAGCGAAGACGAAACTGCAGCAACAAAGGTTTGCAATCAGAATAGCCGAACCGTGGAACAGCCTGCCAGAGGATGTGATCAATGCACCGACTATAAAAACTTTCAAGAATCAGCTAGACAAGCACTGGAAACACCAAGCCATCCTCTACAACTATAAGGCCCAAATTGATACTTCGAGGCACAGCATGCAAGTAATTGTGGACACAGATGAAGAGTATGAAGACCTGGGCATATAGGAGAAATCCTGCATCCAGTACCAACTTATGGTTACTTATGGTTATGGTCCTCTTTTGCTGCGTAGGCTAAACAGCCTGTAGCAGTTCTTCAATGTCTTCTTCTTCACAAGAATTTTGAACCTGTTGAACCGAATGAGTTTGCAGATGATGCTAATGTTTTTTGCCACCATAATGATATAGACATATTGTACAAAAATGTAAATGAAGAAATGGTAAAAGTAATAAATTGGTTAAAAAATCAAATTATCATTAAATGTTTCTAAAACTAGCTATATGCTTGTTACAAAATCTAGGACAAGTAATTTACCAAACCTCTACATTAATAACCAAGAAATAAAAGGGGCTGAATTTGTTAAATTTTTAGGTGTTTACTTGGACAAAGATCCCAACTTTGATGTACATTATAAGATCCAAGTTCAGCTCGACCACTTACTCCTTGATGCCATCAACAGGGTTGACAATATGCCACCAGTCATTTAAAAATTCTAGGTGTTGAGTGGTCGCAAGACTAGTCTTCTGTAACCACGTCCTCTTCATCTGACTCCCTAGCAACTAGGTGACTTCCGATATCTATCTATCTATCTATCTATTTATCTATCTGTATTATATATATATATATATATATATATATATATATATATATATATATATATATATATATATATATATATATATATAATGAAAGATGCCTGGTTGCTGATGCTATGCGGAGTTGAAGAATGGCGGTTCGATCCCCCGACCGGGAGATAGTCATCAACAAATTAAACTAATGGGTCTGTCGGCTAAGTTAGCACATGGAAATTGAAGCCGCACATTGCCAGTGCGTCAATAAAATAAAAATACATATACTACCAGAGCCGTGCTGGAGTCAGAGTACAATAGGCGTAAAAAGCCTAGGATTGAATTGTGGCAGGTGCATCCACAGATATTCCCATATGAATCGTCAGTGTGTCAGTATATCAGACAAGTGAAAGCTGGTTGGCCAATCCTTGACTTTTAGTCTTGGTGCGGTGGTCCAGTGGAAAGATGCCTGTTTGCTGATGCTATGCAGAGTTGCAGAATGGTGGTTCGATCCCCCCAACCAGGAGATGGTGATCAACAAATTAAACTAATGGGTGCATGACTGTCGGCTAAGTTAGCACATGGAAATTGAAGCCGCACGTTGCCAGTGCGTCAATAAAATAAAAATACATACATATATATATATGCTTTATAATCAAATAAAACATCTTGGTTTTTCCATGATTTATCTAATCTATTTTCAACCGCATTTAGATTTGATACAGTTGCTATATCTGCAGGTAAACTATTCCAGATATTTACAATTCTAAATGGGAATGCCTTATGTCTTATGGTTTTATTTGTCCTTTGTTTACTTAATTTGTAATTGTGTACCTCTCAGGCAGCTTGGTGTTTCACTTGGTAATTTAATTTTGGTGCTATCTCTGGTCTCTGGAACATAACTATCATTCAGTAATATGTATACTTCATATCTGCTCGATGTCTTCTGTACGTTAATGTTGGTAAATTTAATTTCCTAAGTCTGTTTTCATATGACTATTCTCTCAGGCCTGGTAATTGTTTCGTTGCTTGCCGCTGGACACTTTCTATTGCATCAATGTGTTTCTGTTTGTATGGGCACCAGACTGGGATTACATAATCAAAGTGTACCAGGACAAGTGATTTATACAGTGGAGTGAGGTTTCAATATCCAGATATTTGTGTGTCCTTCTGATCAATCTTGCCTCATATTGGCTGTTTTAATCTTTGTATTAATATGTTCTTCAAAGCTAAGCTTTTTATCAAATGTCACACCTATCTTTCTCCGAATTTATGTGCAACACTTTACACTTGTCGGGATGAAATTTAATAATCGAATCGTCACTCTAGTTCTGTAATGCGTATAAATCATTTTGTAGCTGATCTTTGTCCTCCTCTGTCTGTATGCTATTATACAATTTTGTGTCAGCAGCAAATAGCATTACGTCGCTTGCTAAATGATCTGGAAGATCATTAATATACATTTGTACAATACACAAAATATTGGTCCCAAGACGCTACTCTGCGGTATCGCTTGTCACATGTCACCACTCTGACTCTGAACCATTGAAGATAACCTTTTGCTGTATGTCCTTCAGAAAGTCTTCTATCCATCCTACTACTTTCATGAAGCCCAGGTAGATTGTATTAATCTCATACCCTTGGTCTAGTGGTTTAGTGTATTTGTCCATTCATCTGTCAGTTTCAGCATCATTACTGATGACACTATAAAATGCCTTGTCTCTGTCTTGAAAAAATGGAAAAAACAACTGACTATCTGAATATCACCAGTGAACACCTTAAGAATGGTGGTCCGGTCATAATTACTATATTAACACAAACCATCAACTCAGTTATTCGCCTAAAGAAAATTCCAGCTATGTTCAAATTTGGATGGGTTTCACAAGCAGCCTAAAATCCATTGCAAAGAGGATTCACTAAAGGTACTTCTTCCAACAATGCAGCTATCATCCTCACAGAAAAAATTTCTGAAGCTACAGATAACAAACATCCTATCCATATCGCCTTCCACAATGCGCAGAAAGCATTCGATGTGGTATGGCATCAATGCTCCATAAACTGCTCCAAGCGGATATTTCCGGTGTTAGCTGGCTGTTGTTGAGTGACTGGTACAAGGACATGCCCTCTCAAAAATGGGCAGGAACATTTTCATCAAGCTTCTTGGAACATCAAGGGGTACGCAAGGTGGTATATGGTCCCCAACGGCCTACAAAGTGGTCATCAATCCATTACTCAACTTCATCTCAGACTGAAATATAGGTGGCCTGATTGAGATAACCTCCTTGTAGCTCACCGACTGTTGCTGATGACGCCTGTCTAGTCGCATCTAATGAAGAAGACCTCCAACTACTATTAAACATACAAGAATTATACGCAAACCGTGAACGTTACACAATCAATAAATCAAAATCGGTAGTCCTTTCTATCAACAACATTGATGCTTTATCAATCTTTCAATTCAATAGAGCAACCCTTCCATATGAAAGACAGTCGTACATCTTGGCATTGAAAGGGACAATGACTAAATTTGGAACAAAATATATTGTTCCTGAAAGGATAAACGCAGCTAGAAGAACCGTCTATGCCCTGATGGGCGCCGGTCTCCACGGAGCAAATGGCTGTAAACCCAAAACATCAGTGAATATGTTTAATATATATGTACTTCCACGTCATATCTATGGTCTCGAAGCGATTCGTATAATTACAAAAGATCTAGAGCATCTAGGGAGAGAGAGAGAGAGAGGGAGGGAGGGGAGAGAGAGAGAGAGAGAGAGAGAGAGAGAGATGCAGATGCCGGTGTCTACCTATTATTAGTTGAAATTCCAATTCAAGCTGAGACACACAAAAGAATATTAACAGCCTTTGGCAATATTATGAGGGATAGGGACTCCATCGAATGCAGAATTGCGGAACGACAGCTTGCCATAAAAAAACAAAGCTTCAAATCAGTTGGTTTAGCAGCGTAAGAGATATTCTGCAGTGATATAACTTATCTTCTCCCTATGAACTATTGGAAGAACCCCCCGCCCCATGTCAGTGGAAAACAGTGGTATCAAAGACTGTTAATACCTACTAGGAGCATAGATTAAAGGCAACAGCACGTGAAAAGACATCATAAAAATATCAGTACATCGACAACCTGAAGATAGGCAAAGTTCATCCAATCAGCGACACTGTCGGCTAAAATTATTACTCTATTACCAGAGGCTCAATTAAATGTAAAATTCTCATTGGGACATACATTCTACAAGCTAAAATAAATAAGTTCAATCAGCACACGGTGAAGGCAGATTGCCCCCTTTGCAATACAAGGGCAGAAGACCACATTCACTTCATCACCTCATGTTCATCACTTCCCGTTGAGCTGACACAACTGTTACTAGACTGCTCAGGGTACACGTTCATTCCCAAGGACTTGAAGCCAGGCATTGAAGAGATCAGTATATGTCTCTGCTATGCCTGACACACAGAGAGGGAGGAACTCAATACTCAAACAACTAAACTAAAACTTTCTGCCAGATATTGTGTTCCCTCTGGTAGACCAGGTGATCCCCCAACAGATCACCAACTAACCAAAGCTGACAATCTACAATCTACCAATATCATGTATCCTGGACAATCTGTTGTATCGTTACAGACAGGATCAACGTGTGTGTTCGATTACAGGGCTGCCACAACTATGCTACTACAGCGGTTCTCCGGAGAGAGTAAGAAATTACAATATCATCATCATCATCATCATCATCATCATCATCATCTTGGCAGAAGCACATAGAGGTAGTAAGATCTAAGGTCACAAGGAACGTTGGCATCATTCAAAGGCTTAAACATTACCACAGACCATATTAAAATCACTATACTGCACTCTAGTACTCCCACAAATCACATATTGCAACACTGTTTGGACTAATACACACACCAATAAATTAGCAAGACTAAACTCATTTCAAAAGAAAACTATTAAAGGACAATTCCGTGATTGGTGAAAGTGTACTTTATTTGAAAGACTATTATATGACTAACATATTGGATCCTAAATAAAAACAATAGACACATAATATGAGTAATTATACCTTCGTAAACATGGGATTATGTTATCTCCCGGGTGGCACCATTTTCTTGCAACGAGAGTGAGATTTCACGAGATCCTGACGTCATCCCCGCACCAACGCTATCTTTGCTGAGCACGAAGGCTGTACAGTAAATATGTATATGCATGGAGGCTAACATGTGCTAATTTGTAGTCGTTAGGACATTCTGCAGTTAAGCTAGTAAGTTTTTCAAGTAATTCTAGTATCCGCAGTCGGTGGGGAATCATTACCCCTAGACCGCTGAAACATAGATTCCATTTTTGCTATCATATGAGAATGTGTTCATTTTGGTAACAATGCTGCTGTAAGTCATTGCTGTGCACGACAGCAACACGTTTCAGCAACATTTTTTTCCAAAATGTACCCTGGCACTATCTCTGTAAGTAGGCTATTACGCATTTAACACCATGCGATAAGGATTAAATGAAGTGGCACACTTGACACATGCGTATTGTCAAATTACTCAGCCGACTCGAGATATAGCGTGTGTCGCAGGCCAGTGTAAATATATATTCCAAGAAAACATATGATATGATAATATTGCCGGAACCACAGAACCGATTGTAATAATTCTGATACCTACATGTAGGTTGCAAATTCGAAGATTTATCCAATGCTAGGGATGTTAGAATCGGCCTAATGGGTCAAAAGATACACTCTGCGGGAAAAACTAAGTAAGCAAAATTTCAACCAAAAATTTCAGAATACACTCTATCCATCATTCCATATCAGAATGAGTATTACAGCTACAATGACACTATTTACTGTGCCGAAGCTTTACAATGTTATCACATAACGGGAAAAATATCTTAATTATTGAAATTACTACAGCTTGCCGGGCAATATGAAAATTCTCAGATTTTATGTCAAAATGTTAATTCATTTGGTGATATCTCTTGCAATATTTACGTGAGCAAAATTATAATTGGTCAGGCAAATAGCCATTTGTTTCAGCTTTTAGCACACTACAATTTAATGACACTACGCAAAAATAGAGTCTGCGAGACAAAAAACATCTCATACTGAATTTTACCCAAAAAAGGATAACATATTCTCAGATCGTATCTTAGATGAATAATTTTTTTTAAATATATTCCAGTCTTTTGAACCTCTTGCCCGATATTAACATCCATTATATCATCTTAATCCCGAGGTCGGCATCTATTTAGAGATCCTAGAATCATTGGATCGCTTCAGCAGTTTGTTTGCTATTATCATTTAAGTGTACTTCCTTAAAATATATACCCGCATCTATTGACCTCCCTCCTCCAGTCATAGCAATAGTGGCGGTGCTGGGCTGATGTCACTAGACGCGTTAAAATGGCAGTGCCCAGATGTGCGAAAAATTGTAGATTTTACCGACTTTATCTAGCGATAATTGGTTATGCTATTTCTATCTGGTTATTATTCTGGGGCAATTTCATTAAACATGTAATAATCTTTCAAATAAAGCACACTTTTTATCATCCCGGAATTGCCCGTTAAACTATTCTCCCAAACAGGATGGGACGAAGATATATATATATAAATTAGAAAAATTACTAAAACTCATAAACATGGGAAAACTGCAGCTATATATAATTTTAACGGATTATTTTAATGGTAATTTACCAAGCTCACTAGCAGGGCTCTTTACCATAAATACAGAAAGTCACTCATATAACACTAGAACATGTCACAATCTGCATATACCATATAACAGAATGGGATTGTCCAAATCTAATCCCTCTATACAAGTCATAAAATTATGAAACAGTGCAGGCATAACCTTACGCACACAAATCATTACACAAAATTCCTTTAAGAAGACCATCAAGCAGAGAATTATAAATAGTTATTAATACTACATGTCCATATCCCTTTTTTACAGACAAATACACAAAAATGTATCTCAATTTCAACACAACCACACAGAAAAAACCGAATTTTTGGGCATTGTTGTTTGTGTTAAAGATTTCTGTTAGGCATATCCCCATGTCTCTGTCCTTAACATTGAGCATATCTAGGCACCATGACAAGTACAGTGCAGCTCTTGGGTGAGTGGATTTGCCTCAAAAACTAAAATAGAACATGTTAGTTAAAACAATTTGAACGCCAAGTAAGAAGTGTTTTGTCAAGTATTTTTGACGTTGTTGGAGTGGAAGATACTGCTGCCTTTAAGGCAACTCTATCTTCCAATCCAATTGTGTCGGGAATACTCAACAACACAGTAAAAAAGATTTCAGTGAGACATTTTACTTTGTTTTGGGGACGTTCTAGCTTATCTCTGAGTTGCACTGTAGTGATGTACATTTAAAAATAGTATTAGCAGCAATATACATTTTATCCTAATACATGTAGCTATGAAAGTAGAAAAAATTAATAAAAATGGTGCTAACTATGATGTTGATGATAGTAATGATGATAATATTAATATTAGTATTGATATATGTGGTAGTTGTTGCTGTTATTATTATTATTATTATTATTATTATTATTATTATTATTATTATTATTATTATTATTATTATTGTTGAGAACAATGATGATAGTTGTTAGGGTGGTAATGGTAGTGATTGTGATGATGACGATACTAATGTTAATGTTGATGTCTGTTGCTACATGTTGTAGTTGTTGCTGTTGACAATGATAACTATAGTGACGATAGATGAAGACGACGTTGATGATAATAGTGATTTCTCTGGTGCCCATCTTGTATCTGATTTCTAAAGATTTCTTGAAATCCAATGAAACACCACTCATCCTCAAATAATGGCCTGTCTTCATCAAAACGTTAATGAAAGGATTCTATGATGATGGGCTCCAGCACTTCTCGCAAGAATCGTGATTTATCTAATCTTGTTAGGGTCCATCTTTCACTTTCTGAAAATCCTCTAAAACGTATTTCCTAAATCACTTGGGCATCTTTGTCCCAATTTCGCTGCAGGGATCATGCAGTGGTGGGCTCCAGAACCTCATCAGATTTTTAAAGCTCTTAAAGCTATCTGAGTCACTGAACCTTCTAATCAATGTTAATCATAGTGATGATGATGATTATCAAAATAATCATTAATGATAGTAATTGTTGTGATGCTGCCTGTAAAATAGCTAAAAATTTTTTAATAATTATAATAGTGATGATCATGATAATACTGATGGTAATTTTGATAATAATAATAATAATAATAATAATAATAATAATAATAATAATAATAACAATAATAATAATAATAACTGAAGCAGGAAGCCCCCCCCCAACCCCCGACCGTTCCCTACCCACAACATGATGAGTAGAAAACATATGAAGAAGATAGTCTATACTATGCGATGCATAGTTTTTTATGCATAGCATATGCATTAGCATAGCTAATGTTTTGTTAGTATGTCTGTATATGTTAATATTGTCAACTGCATGTTATACTGTTCTTTTGTCTTCTATATAGTATATATTATTGTTTTATACAATGTTTGTGTAAGGGGGTCTAAGCTACATAGGCTATGCCTCTAGTGGACTCCCTGTATACACATTTATATATTGTAAATATGATTCAGCCAAATAAATGCAGATTCAATTCAATTCAAAATTTGTGTGTTGACGGGTTTGATCAGGAACCGAGTTTCATATGTGCTGCCTTCATTTGAAAGCGTTGAGAGTTGGAGGAGATACTGTATTGGTATGCAAATGATGGAAAATGTAGGCACCACAGTACCTCATCTCACAACCAAAGATGAACATAGTGATGTGAGCAAGAAGGCCCTGACCCTAGCCATGCTGGAAGAAATGTACCCTCAGGAGACATGGATAAGGATCTACACAGATGGATCAGCCAAAGATGCAATTAGGAGCGGAAGTGCTGGACTGCACATACAGTATCCAAATGGACAACATGAGTCAGCTGCAATACCTACAGGCAAATACTGCACAAACTACAGAGCTGAAGTCGAAGCACTGGTTCATGCAGCTAATACCATCAGCAGAACAGCAGACCATATTGCACATATTGTCTTTTTATCTGATGCCCGCTCCGTCCTTGAGGCTATCACCAAAGGTAAGCTGCCACAACTTGAAGAAGCACTACAAACCATCAAATGCTTTCGGATAGCATTGCAGTGGATCCCCTCACACTGTGGAGTCCAACAATGAGGAAGCAGACAGGATGGCAATGGTGGGTGCAGAAGAGAATCAGACAGAAAACATGGTTACCCATACAGAGATGAAGACTATCATCAAGTCACTCTATAAAACACCTCAATCAGAAGATGCCTACCATCATCTCTCGAGGCCAGAGCAAGTGACCATTTTTTGTCTCAGAACTGGACATAACAGAATAAACCAACACATGTACAGGCGGTTCCACTTTACAACATCACCCGCTTGTCCTTGTGGAGAAGCAGAACAGACCACAGAGTACATATCAGCTGCTGAGAGAAGAGATCTGGCCTTTGTCAACCGCTTTTCTTGAAAAGCTGTATGGACCTGTGGAAGAACTGCATAAAACCACAGATTTCATCTTGAGAACGGCTCTCCAAGTGTGATACTAGCGATCGAAAAGAAGAAGATGGAAGATGTAGTAAGAAACCGCATTATCAAATATATAAAATCTTTTTTCTGCAAACAATATGG
Source organism: Chaetoderma sp. LZ-2023a (assembly GCA_034401795.1). Lineage (NCBI taxonomy): Eukaryota > Metazoa > Mollusca > Caudofoveata > Chaetodermatida > Chaetodermatidae > Chaetoderma > Chaetoderma sp. LZ-2023a. The sequence goes on from CM067364.1 coordinate 27,973,610, forward strand.
GGTTATCTCTGGTAGATCAACCACATTGCAGCTGCTAGCCATACTAGACAAATGGACAGAGGCACTGGATAAAGGATATCCCATTGACAGTGCCCCATAAGAGACTAATAAGCAAGCTAAGCTCGTATGGCATAAATGAAAGTATTACAGACCGGATAAAAAACTTTCTTGAGGGTAGAACAATGTGAGTAGCCATAAACAGGGAGCATTCAAGATGGACAAATGTAATCTCAGGAATACCTCAGGGCTCAGTGTTGGGACCAATGCTATTTGTACTTTTTTTTATAAATGACCTTCCAAACACAGCTGAGTCCGAAAGGACGATACCAAGATCTGTAAAACTATCATGAGCAAAGAGGATAAGGAAACTCTTCAAAAGGACCTAAACAAGATGGCGAAATGGAACAATCTATGGTTATTGAAGTTCCATCTGAACAAATGTAAGCACATGTATATAGGCAAGAAGATCATTGAAGAACTAAATTATGAGCTACATAACAGAATACTCCAGACAGTAGACACTGAGAAGGATATCGGAGTAACAATAGATTCTGATCTTAGTTTTGAACAACACATCGGTGATAAGGTGAAAAAAGCCAATTCCATGTTGGCTCTAATATGAAGGATCTTTCAGTATCTAAATGCAGAAACGTTTTATCCCCTTATATAACAGTCTAGTGCGTTCTCACATGGATTTCGTCAGCCACATATTGGCACCACTAAAGTTCAAACACATAGAGCTAATCGAAGGGGTTAGATGGAGGGCTACAAAAAGGATCCTGGAATGAAAGATCTCACATATCCCGAGACGCTAAGATACCTCAAGCTACAGAAGAGCCGTGGAGATGTAATAGAATTGTACAAGATACTGCATGGCAAGTGACTTTGTAAATCTGTGGAGCGATGTTTCAGAAAGACACAGTACACAGGAAAATTCCATGAAGATCTATGCCCAAACGTGCACATTAATGTGGAGAAAAAACTAGTTCACCATACGGGCCATGAAAATATGGAATGATCTCCCAGAAGAAGTAGTAAATGCACCATCTTTAAACTCATTTAAGAGCAGACTGGGCAAGTATTGGGAAAACCAGGAAATCCTGTACGACAACTTTAAGGCCGCCATCAGAACTAGAGGAAGTCTAGAGCGATGGGATGACACAGAAAATGATTCTGGTGAAGAGGACCTCTAAGGACTTGTACCAGAAACAACGCTAAGTAATGCTAAGTGCAGATACTATGCTCTCTGGTAGGTTGTTCTAGTAGTTGACCACTCTTATGCTAAAGAAGCACTTACGGGTATCACTGTTAAACCACTGTTTATGAAGCTTGAAGCTGTTTCAAATTCAAATTCAAGTTCAAAGTTGTTTATTTTGTGGCATAATAGTATATGTGCAAAGACAGAATGGGTAGTCCATCAACGGCTAAGCCTAAAATCAGATGGACATTAAATAGACAATCATACTATTTAACATTGACAGACACATGCACAAGCGCAAAGCACATAAGCATATTTCATTAAGAGTAGCACATCTATTATATATGTAGCTCGCGGGGTAGTGTTGGGCCGTTCCGGTGTCTGATGTCGACTCGCCGCACCACAAGTGCACGACGAATGATGACGCTGGTTAGCTTCCGGTCTCGGGTTGACGGATCCTGTACGATACTGCCCTACGGGTAACAAAGACCGGCTCCTAAGGCCGGTGGAACTCAATCGTTCCAGCGGGGCCGTGCGACCATCGTCGCGAACATTAAACACAACAGTCTCATCCCAAAAAGTTTGTGTCACCAGTATGCCTGTCCATAGCAATTTCGTGATCTATGGACTTACAAGATTTGATTGGTGACCTAATTAAAAATAAGTCTATACAGTAGTTTTACCTAAACAGACCGCTAAGTATGCTAGATAAAAATAATGAGCATACGAAAATACAAAACATAGAGACAGCCTGATGAACTTTTAAACGTGGGGCTCCCGGAGGTACCACACGGACTCGTAGGTCCGCAGCGGTATCCCAAAAAGGGAGGCTCCCGTACACGAGACTTAACTATTTAACGTAATATAAGCTATTATACCTCTAAGCTGAAAGGAAAGGAAATTATCTTTGTAGTGACGGAAAATCAGGTGCCTTACGCGGGCACTACTCCTAGTGCTAGTTTTGGGTGAGGAGTATTATCCTTGCATGGACCATCGCACATACATGTTACTTAGTAAGATCTCCGAACTGGATAAGAATCCGGACATCTCGCTCCGTAGCCACATAAAACATCACAGGACACTGGTTACTTTTCACAAAAGCATTTTTTAGGCAACTGATCTATCGTTATGGTGGGGGTAAGGGAGACGAATACCCACCGTAAATGTCCTTCTCGGGACGGCGTGGCAGATCTGAATATCATGGCCAGACATTGTTACGGAATTCGGTGGGGATGCGCATCTCGCCTGTCACCAGGTCCTATGGAACTAACCGTTTAACCTGTCATTAGGTTTAAACACAAGTTGCCCAGCTTTGCACTGCAGTGCGGGAGGATTGTTCAGCAGATTAAAGAAAAAAATAATTAAGATATGTTTTCGCAGTGCTTTCCTACATTGGCAAAGGTGCTAACTAATGAGTATCCGAGGATACAGGGGAAATGTGTGTGACACCACACCCTGGCCATCACCGCTCGGTAATCCCAATAGTTTCCCAGGGTCGGATCAGTCCATGGTGCAGATAGGGACATCCCAACAAATAAGAAGCCATAAGGCTTAGTGGAACATAAAGAGAGGCAATAACTTAGAAATATAAGGGCCTTTAGGTATTTTGGCCAATCTTACACAAGCTTGCCAGAGTGCGGGGATAAATTATCGCAACTACCGGGAAAGAGGCATACACTAATGTTTCCTAATGAAGAAATTGTCTCTAATCATATTAAACCTATCCTATCGAGCTGAATAGAAGAGTTTTTTTAGTCGGTAGCATGCCAGGCTAAACAGAGTTATAGCATGGACAGCGACCTCAGTGAAAGATTGTTAGTGGCGGGAAAACGTGCTGCATATATAAATGTTACTGCATGGTGTTTCCTACGTGCACTGTAGTCTTATATTTTCGAAAATTAAACAAAACATATGAACTGATGGCTACTGGCCATATATATAAACTAACCAGAATAATCAATACAGCGTGAAATGATCTGAATAATATATCTATAGTACAGGTTAAGGAACCTACCACGGTGCGGTTAGTGAGAACACCTTACAGAAAATAAGAATAACTATAAACAAATACAGAAATTATAACTAGGGGTCCTAAGACCGTTACGGTGCCTTTTAGTCATCGGGACCATTTATACGGATACGATATAATTATCAAAAATATAATTACGGAATAATTAAAATGTTAAGTATAGTTACTTGAATAATCGGTAGCCATTCTTAAACCTGGGCTATTGTGTTACTGAAATTGATGCGTCACTCTTAGGTTGACGTGAGTTGATGCATTCCCAGGAAGCTGGAAAGTTCCCACAGGCTGGTTTCCGCAGACAGGATTCTCGCAAGCAGCTCATGACAGGAGCGGATCGAACTCAGGACTGTAATCACGATATAGAATGTCTAACGAGTAGTCAGCAAGGGATACAATAACATTACTGCTGTGACGAAAGTCCCTGTACACCGATGGTACGGATGGAAGTTGACAAGAACCCAATCATAAGCGGGGTTTGTTAAATGCGGATAAAGATACAAAACTAAGCTTAACGGCGTGGGCTACGTTAGCCAGCTCTGAAGATGTACCGGGCAAAGTTTACTTGCTGCGGCCGAAAGGTTTAGATGAACCTGCACGACAACAGTGCGGGGACGGTTAAATAACCACTTTTTGGCATGGCCGGCAGATCCGGCGAATCATCCACCAAAGAACATCGCTGCGTCTACATCTGTAGAATTACATTTTCAGGCAGGAAAGGCCGTGTTCCGAATTAGTTCTTGATATTTCATGAACAATATCTAAAAAGTTCCAAAAATACTCCCGCACGCAACGGGAGATACAGCATTGCTTTAGTGCGGCGGGTACTTGCTTACTGCAAGCTACGGGAGAAAAACCGACAGAAAGCGAAGTGATCTGCGTAATGCCTGTCGAGCTGATAGTAGCTGACACAGGTCCAACCTATTCGGCCTTGGCCGAGGATGCTCACGAACTCTGGATCTCGTCTCCTTTTATACTACTCGTGACGTCACAGGCGCAGGCTCCAACCAATCATCGGTCGAGCAACAGCCAATCAGCGCGTAGCTAATAATAACGCAGTCGAATGTTTTAGAACATTCTAGAAGTTCTGCGTACACGTGGTTATGACGTCACGGCAATATTTTGAAGATAATCAAAAGGGGTTTTCCGTGGATAACTCAGCCATTTCTTAACCGATTTTGAAATGGTTTACAGATTTGGAAAGCCCGTCGAATTCTGGTCTTGATTAATGCCAGATTCGGCAGGAACAGGTGACTAAAAAGGATTACATTGTACCGTCTCGGTACACTAAAAGCGTCATCCCATCTTGGTCGTAAACTAGGCGCTCTGTCAAAAATAGTATCTAAGCGTGCGCTTGGCTGATACGGCCGGTACCTGTCCGCTCGATCCGAACTACATATATATAAATATACCAGCTAAGAACTGGTAGGATAGACGCACCTTATCAGCGCACTAGGGATAGCAGGTTTCTACTTTGTGAGATTAATAGCACAAGCCCACCTGGCCTGGAAACATGCAAAGAACAGGATTCTATGTGGATTCGAGCGCCTCTCAGTGACACATTGTCTGGCATTTTCTTCTGTCGTGATGCTTCTTCTTCTGCCATATCTTCGCCAAGCCTAAGCGTAACTACGTCTGCTTCACAATCAGACTGGCTGGCGTGGGGTGGGCAAACATTAATGTATTCTACAAATAACGAGTTGGGAATGTTATACGTTACGGGAAGTCAGCCTGGCGCAGTTTCCTAACGGTCGAAATTGGTGGTACGGGTTCACGTATTAATGATTCTACTTTTACACGGGCTGATAGTAGCATTAGTAGTTAGCAGACAGGGGCGGGGTGGGGCGGTGGAGAGAGGGGGGGGGGGGGAGAGAGAGAGAGAGAGGTGGGTGGGTTGGGTGGGGTGAGTGGTGGTGGTGGTGGTGGCGGGAGAGAGGAGATGACATAGGAAATGACAAAAGAAATAGTGGCTCGGTAACATCAAGAACTGGACAGGAAAGAGCTATGGATGGAGTGGGTTGGGTGGGGGTGCAAATGCGTCGCGCAGGACTGAGCTTCATGTAAAAAGGATACCTGGAAATGTGCAGATAAGGTCACCAAGCCTCAGTGATGACTACAGCCTCAAGGTAAAGTAAGGAGAAGCCTAGATTGTTTGTTTCAGTCCATAGGCGTATTCATATAAGTACATTTTATAGTTTGCCAATACGGTGCAAACACATAGCTAAGTTCGTCACGAACGCTTAATTGATGACGGACTGAGCGTTGTTGTACGAATTATATATTTTTACTATTTAATAAATAGGCGGCAACAGCGCCCAGTCAAATTAGTTTCAAAATATTCAACAACCTGTATATTTTCCTGGAAATTGATAGCCATGGAGTCCAAGGATCGATCGATCACAAGACGGTTAAAGCGGGCGTGGAGCTTAGCTAGAGGTGGGCGGACCATAGCTAAAACTGGATTCCTCAACTATGTGCAGAATATTCGATAGCACGTTTTATTTAGCTTTGGAAACGTGTTAGTTTATTTCTGATCTGTACTTTATTGCTTAAAGAGACAATGGCATTATGTCATGATGTATAAAAACTGAAGAAAAATTATTCTCCTCGTTTTTATTATTTATTTTTGTTTCTATTTATTACAAAATGAACATGTAGGCCAATTGAAAAAATGAGCCTACTTCCATTGGAATTCGTGCTGTAGGCCTACATCAGCCAAAACAGCACCTAGTAGGCTATCGGCGCAGGTTCCATACGCGCCCTATACGTGGAAGGAATATGGATTGGGGAGGGGAGGGACGTTGCCGAGTTAGATTCTTGTAACCGTCATAGATTCACAGAAAAACTGAAATTAGTGCTTTTTAGAAACCCAGGACAATTAGGATGACGTAATAATTTAAATGACGTCATTAGAAGGTGATCGTTGCTTAGTAACGTTATCTATCCGTGACTTTTGTTACTGACAGACGTGTTTAGTCAGAGATATTATAATGGCAGATGTGAATTTGGAAAAGGATTTGTGGAAACGTTACCAGTAAGTACATCGTTCAGCCATAATACATTGCCTACAGTACACCTCAGAAATAACTTTAAATTGTTGGCAAAACAAAATAAAACGCAGGCCTATTGTTGAATACTTTGACCATACTTGGATTGGAAGGCAATGGTGCTTGAAAAACTCTGCAATCAATTTGACATTAATTAATTTAATCCTACTCAGTCAGAGCAAATTTCGTGTATTCGTGTATTTAAGACTGTGTTATATAGACATTTTGAACAATCGTTAGTACCCTACGGAATAGGGGTGAGCCCATCGAGGCTGGATTTCCACATACAGATACAGGTGGCAAATGTCTGCCAAACCAATTAAATTCAAAATATTCAACTGCACATTTTTCACGCCTTGGCGTGTTGAAAATTGTACTAATTAACATGTTTCTGGGTTGTTTTTTTTTTTAAAACATGTTAACTTATTTCGAAGCTGTACTGTATATGTAATGATGCTCAAATTATTTTTCTATTTATTCATATAGATAATCAATTATGTACATATACTCACCTTTGATTAAGTTTAATTCCAGCTTGTAAAGACCCGGATAACGCAACTAGCTGGGCCGATACCGGGCCAATACTGAAAGTATTGCTAGGTTATCTGGGGAACTAACAGGACAAAATCATATTAAAGTGTAAAGCATTTTCCTAAGCAATAGATATACATACGTATATAGATTAAAAAAAATAATGAGTGCGACACGCAGGATTGGCTGATTAAATATCATTGGTTTAAATCGCGATTTAAATCAAAGATATCTTTTAATCATTCATTTAAATCAACTGGTTCAAATTCAATTTTAATTAATATGTAATCAGGGTTTACACATTAAATGTGATAAAGCTATGCACTAATCATGTAACTACAGCATTACAAATACATCCTGGTTGCCTGTGGTCTTATCAGCGCAGTGATACAAATACAATGATAATTTCCTCGAAAATGATTGAGCTAAATCTTCTTTTTTTTCTCTAAAAAAATGTATAATCATGTTTTTGACGCTCAAGACCAAAATGAATTCTGTAAAATTATTTACTAGACGCATAATCTCAGCTTCACCATTACAAACCACTTGTTTGTCAAGTGCTTGTATTATCAATAGGGTGATAGGCCTAATCTGATAATTCTTTTGAAGACCAACCATTTAGTTAAAATAAAACAAATTATTAAAATTAAATTGTGTTAAAACTTTTAATTTGGTTGTTGAAGTTCAGGTCTACATTAAATTCAATAAAATTATTTACAACTTTGCAATCACAGTGTTTGTTTCCTTCTCTTAAGTACAGCGTAAGAAATAAGCCGCCTTAGATAATGCTGTTAGTCCTCATATCATCTTCACATACGTCAAATGTTGTTTTGTCCTTCAGCAAATTATATTTTACATAGGTCTACATGTGCAACTTAGCCAATGGACTATCCTTTAGCCAAATTTGAAAGGTATATCAATCTCGCACTGCTTTTCTATTGAGGAGTCTGGATACTGGAAGCTTTATAAAGTCGGAATATTGGAAACATGCCAAAAAGCTTCCTAAATGTATATAAATAGATCGTTATTTTCTATAGCACTGTATACATTATTTTAGAGTTTATATCTATACGTCATAGAAATGGACCTTTCCAGTTTATCCATCCATCATATGACGTCATAATTAACTACGTGATCTGTAGATGACTCGATTTAGTCCGTCTTAAACGACACGTTGTACGAATTGTATGTCTGCTATTTAATAAAGATGCTGTTGAGTATTTTGAAACCAATTTGAAGGGTAGATTACCGCCCCATCTTTATTGACGCAACCTAACTTCAACTAGGAAAATAACGTAATCAAAGACTTCAATGAAATTCTAAGCCCCTTTGCTGAATGGCGCTATATTGTTTTCGCCAGCAACACAGAATTGGTTACCAACCAAAATGATGAAGCAAATGAAGAACTATTCAGGGATCATATCCACCTATAGACCCCTTAAAATAAGGACTGTAGTTGCTCATACTCCGGTCTCGGAACTTGGGTTATATTGAAATTTTATTTAATTATGATGTTATTTCGTTATTTCATGACAGATTGAAACCAACCCTGGTCAATGTTTCTACTGGTATTTAATATCGTGCTTGTGAAAATGAAGCTTATTCAATGCAAGATGCCAGAGTTATGGCACTTGGAAATTTTCGGAAGTATTGGAACCAATGTGAATAACTGATACTTTGGTGGACTATTTCGTCATATTTAGAGCATTTTTGGCCTCAGGTTTTCTGGTATGTACCTTGGGACATCCCCTATCCATTACATAAAAACTAGGTTATAGAGAATATAGGTTAAAGGTCCATTTTTCTACTGGAACCTAGAGTAAAATATTCAGCGATCAGATTTTGTCTTACTTTGAGATATTTGCACCAAATCATATCAAACTGATCCTATACACATTTTATATCAGTATAAATGTGAAATAGAAGTTGATACTACGTCAAATTCCTGAGATATGGCCCTTTGAATTTTAAGGCAAAAGGTGAATTTTCTCATTGGAACTAAAGTAAACTATTCAGCTAGCACCATTTAGGCCATTGTTGGTGTGTGTTACCGGCCACAGAATTGGTTGAAGTTGAGTTTGAGCATCTTCACTCCTCTATTGTGAAGTATCAATGGCGAGAGGGCTTAGTTATCCATAAACCTGAGGATAAATACTTCCAATTAATCTATGTGAATTGACTAAAGTCAAACCAGTATATAATGCCAATAATGGCCACCTAAGAGACCACCACTATGCATTCACTAAGGATACATTCGCAATACAAATACACCAGTCTAAATGGCTTTTGTGGTCACAAGATGGTGGTTCTTAAGGACGAGTGGGATTACGACCACTCACCCTCTAGAATCGCCATCTTGTGGCCGCAAAAGCAGATGGCTGCTATACATATATTTTACTGTATGTTGTTAATTCTGACACCTTATTAGAAAACATACTTTAAGATTCTATGATCGGAACCAATGGGGGATAAACAATATTTCGGTGGACTATTGCATACTATTTCCACAGGCCTGGCTAGTGTGTAGCTTGGGACACCCCCTAACAACCACATAAAAACTAGACAGTTTGACCTACTTTCTGGAGAATATATGTCAACGGTCAATTTTTTATTGGAACCTATACTGCTATAGTAAAATATTAAGACATCATATTTTGTCTTATATTGAGGCATTTGCACCAAATCATGTCCAAAAGTTCATATAAGCGCATTTTCTATCAGCATTGTGAAAAAGAGGTTTACTCTATGTGACTATATCAAATTGCGGAGTTTTGAAAGGTTCCAAGGGTCATAAGTCAGGGATTTGACGTAGTATCAATTTCTATTTCACAATTCTGTTAAAAAGTGTTTATAGGAACATTTTGACATGACTTGACGTAAATACCAAGGTACACATCAGCCAAACCTGAAGTCAACCGCTCAAAATATCACAAAAGAGTCCACAAGTATCATTTATCCCCATTGGTTCCAATACTTCGGAAAATTCTCAAGGGGCATAACGCTTTCATTTGAGATCGAATAACCTCTATTTTGACAAGATTGATATTAGATGACAGTAAGTACATTTTGGCGAGGTTTGGTTTCAATCCGTCAAGAAGTAACAAAATAACATTAGAATTAAGTAAAACTACAATATGAACCAAGTTCTGAGACCCGAGTACAAATGCCTACAGTCCTTAGTTTAATGGGTCTATGTATCCAGCCCAAGTCAGCCAGCCAGCCAGCCCCAAAAGCTTATTTATTCCACGCTGCCGTTTCAAGAGCTTTTCGTATGCAGTAATCAAATAGGTGCATGCATGCATTGTCGGCTTAAGGTATGTATTGTAGCACAAGTCGGCCAGTGTGAGCGGATACCAAGAGTCTATCGATCATGTTTAGGTACTGGGATACTCTGGAGAAGCATTGCCCGCAATATTAAGCTTTTATTTACCTTGAACAAATCTGATCCCTTGCTAAAAGCTAATGTGGATGATAGCTATCATGTCTATAACGACAAAACAATTTATAGAAATCATGATGCCAGTAGTGTAACTAATAATACTGATTATGGTGATACTGACTGTGATGATGAAGATGGCGATGATGATACTGATAATGCAATTAATGACAATGATGATAATAATAACGTGTATATTGCTCATCATATAGATGATGACAATCTTCCATCTCCACACACATTTCACTTGACCAGTGATCACTGATCAGTAGGGAATAGTTGTAGCACTAACCAAAAGCATTACTGTACCACACAACACGGTGCATAATAATAGGCCCCATCATCTGAATTTCTGCAAAATAAAAACAAGCGCAATCTCGGACCCTCGCTCTCTTGTGTTTGTCATATTGTAAAACACTTTCGGATTTTCTGGACTATTTCGGATTATCTGGATTTCTTCAGATTTCCAGATTTTTTCGGATCATACTCAATGATGAGAAATCCTAGAGATATGACGAGTTCTGATGCTGCTTCTTCATTCAGTGTTCCTGACAGAAGTTTCAGGCACCAGGCAGTGCCATTTCCACTGCTATTAATGCACAGTAGGCCTACCTGACAGAACATTAACTTCAACATTAAACTTCACATTTATACTTATCATTAATGAGATGTAGTTACTGCTCATATATCAAGGTACACTCTCAACTTGATAACAGAACCATTAACCTTAATTCGTGGATGTCATCTCGCGTGCGTGCGTGCGTGCGTGCGTGCGTGCGTGCGTGCGTGCGTGCGTGCGTGCGTGCGTGCGTGCGTGCGTGCGTGCGTGCGTGCGTGCGTAATATATGCAGGAAACGCAACGAATCCTAAAAAGATCTTGCTAATCAACACGCTTCCCTAGTAGATGAAGTCACTGTCACGGATGACTGTCACAAAATGTTTCTGGCAGCCCGGGCCTTAAGAGCTACTAATTACAAACCACCACTCACTGCACACAAATCTGAAAGACACTATCAGAACTGACCAGGGCAAACCCCTCGCGATTCGAGAATATTTCAAGGAACAGTTCACTGACCACGATGATGAGTCCTTGAACCAGTTGTCAGGTGATGCCATGCCATTAATAACACCAATTAAAATAGCTTAAGGTGAGAAGGCTGTCAAAGCCCTGAAAAGAGGCGTGAATCCGGTCCTGATGGTATGAGCAATGAACAATTCAAATACGCAAGTTTTATTATCTCAAATCCGATCACGTATGTGTGTGTTGTAATATTTGAGGCGTTTATATGCTAGTTCCCAATGCTAGGGTCTAGACTCACGCCTGGCCTTTATGGTTTCTGTTGAATTCTTGTGAATTCTTGTGACGTCGGTTTGTGCATTAGCTTGTGTCTCTCTCTGTGTGTGTGTGTGTGTTGATCGTTGTCTCTCGATTTTGTCTCATGTTGCTGTTCTTTTCCATGGCTTTTTTTGTTGCTCCTCATGCTTGGGCGTGTGTAATGGGGATGGCCTAACCTGGACCTAACAGGGGTGGGTAAGGGATGGGGTAGGTGTTGGGTCGGGGGAGGTGCGTACGGTCTTATGACCTGATGCACCCAAGGGGGGGGGGCTTTAGGTCAGAGACCTCCCGGCCCCTTTGGGGGGAGTGGGGAGGTTGGGGTGTGGGGTCTTTCGGGTCCTGGGACCCATTTGGTCTTCTGGCCATCATCCGAGCAGGCACCAGCGCGCACTTGTTTGATTTTGATTGGTTAGGTAGCCCGTATGGTGACTGTGTCCGTCCGAGGACGAACTCGGTCAGTCATCCGGGTTACATCCCTCCATAGTCCCCTCGAAAATTCCGAAAGATTCTAATTCTAGCAATTTGGTTTTGGTTTTGTAATCCGTATGTTGCGTGGTTCCATCCGAGGAGGGATCCATTCAGCATCCGGTTTACTTTGACTATGCCGAAATTTCTTGCCTACCTAACCCTAGCTCACGTTCACACAGTGATGGGCACTGTGTGACGGGACCTCAGTTTAAAGTCCCATCCGAGAAGACTGAGCAAGTGGGGCCAAGTACATTGCTTAAGCGTACTCCAGCAGCTTGCTGTGCCCAGAGTTGTCCGTCAGTCTGTCCATTTGTTGATTGGTTTGTCAGTCTGTTCGACAGACAAGCATACCTGCCTACGGGCCACGAAAGAGATGGACACACGTCCATATCCCTCGCGGTCCGCCGCCAGGCCGGCCCATCTGTTGTTCTGTTGTCCATTCCAGTCCTCCATCTGTCTTTCTGCCCGTCTGTCATTGTTGTTTTCGTTGCTGCATTTTAGCTCCAGCTCCAGCTCTGGCTCTGAAAGAAAAGGAGGGGAACAATGCTGAAAGAAAAAGAAGGAGAAAACAGACAGTGTGGACAGGTGTTTTGGGGCATGTACTCACATACTCTGGGTCATCAATTCATGAAAATGTCACGATCCTTAAGTGGAATAGTCAAGCCAGAAAAAAAAAAAGTTCTCAAGAATTTAGTAACATTCATAGAATGACATTACAGATAACATACTTTAAAGGCCATGCAACACAGCAAATCATTCGCTTACACATATTTCCCCTCGGACCTGACACCTCATGCGCCTAGGGGAAAAAGTGCGAAGCGATTCCCCTCGGACCTGACACCTCATGCGCCTAGGGGAAGTGATTTGCATTTCTCCTCGAACCTGACACCTCACGAGGGTGGTGAGGCAGTAAATGCTGCAGTGACCAGGGGTCGGTGGTGGGGTGGCAGTAAATGCCGCAATAGCCGTAGAGGTCGATGGTGGGAAGGCACTAAATGCCGCAGTAGAGGCCGGGGATTGGAAGGCAGTAAGTGCCGCAGGACAGGCCGGGGTCGTAGAGGCCGCAGAAGAGTGCTTCTTGCGCCGTCTCACGTGTTTGCTTTTTTGACATCAGAGATAACATGCTGTATAGGGCATGCAAACTGCAAATCGTTCGCTTACACGTATTTCCCCTCGGACCTGACACCTCATGCGCCTAGGGGAAAAAGTGTGATGCGATTCCCCTCGGACCTGACACCTCATGCGCCTAGGGGAGTGATTTGCGTTTCGGACCTGACACCTCCCGAGGGTTGTCTCGGTCGGTGTCTTGGGCTAATCAGAATGTGTTCTGATTATGTGATGTGTTTGTCCGATGCAAGCACGAACTTGATTAATTCGTGGTTGATCTGTCGGTCACGCATCGCTATAATGTCTTCTATAGGGTCAAGATTGAAGTGTCCCTTTCTCAGCGTATTGATGAGTTCCTTTCTAATGTCTGCATATTCAGTGCACCGTAGGAAGAAGTGGTCTAGAGTTTCAGTCTCCTTGCAGGCCTCACATTGGTCTGTGTCTGACAGGTTGAGTTTTTTTCGTGTCTGGTTAACGCTGATCCGACCCATTCTGATGTGGCGTAATACAATGTCGCCTTGGCGTCCTGGGATGTGGTTTTGGTATTTGCGTTTGACTGCAGGGACGACTCTGTACAGGGATCTGCCGGTTGTGCTTTCGTCCCATTGTCTTTGCCATTTGCTGTTGATGTGGCTTTTGACCAGGGCGTTCACTTCGGACTTTGAGAGTCCTATGCTGGTCATAGTTCCATCTTTGAGCGCTTGCTTGGCTGCCTCGTCTGCCTGTTCATTGCCTTTAATGTCAACATGGCTTGGGACCCAGCCGATGTCCACGGTGTTGTTGTCAGTCACCACAGTTGCATACAGCTGCCGGATTTCCTTGATTAGGTTGTCCCTGCTCTTGCTGCTGCTAGATTTGAAGCTCTTCACTGAGCTTAGTGAGTCTGTGAGTATAACGTATTTGCCTGGATTTGCTGTTTTAATCCATTCTAGAGCCTTTTTAATTGCCACCAGTTCGGCTGTGAATATTGACAGGTGATTCGGAAGCTTGTACTTGAGGACTTCTTCCTGGTCGCCTATGACTACTCCTGCTCCGCATTCGCCAGAGTAGGGCATTTTGGAGGCGTCGGTATAGATTTTCCTGTGCTCCTTCCATCTGTTGTCAATGTTTTCCAGAGCGTAGCTCTTGATTAGCGCTGGTGGGTCTTTCTTGCTTATCTGTGAGGATAGGCTGTCATGCGCCTTGATCTGCGGAAGTAGCCATGGCGGGTCAGGAGCCGGCCTTGAGCTTTCTATTTCGACGTTTACCAGTTCAGTGGCACTGACGAGCTCTGTCATTAACAGGCCTGGTGGTTTGGTCTTTTTGGTCATTTTGGGCAGTACCTTGTGTCTTAGGTGCTCCTTGCATGGAAGACATACCTCCCTGGTAGGGTGGGTGGGTGCAGAGCTTTGTAGGTATGTCCAGAATTTGAGAAGCCGTTCCTCTCTTCGCAGATCTAATGGGATTTCTCCACACTCTACGTTGATTGCATCTCGAGGGCTACTCTGTGAGGCACCACAGCAAATGCGCAGGCATTTTGTTTGGAGAGTGTCAATGGTTTCTAACAGTGACTTTCTCGCTGTGGCGTATGCTTCGCATCCATAGTCTATCCTTGACAGGATTAGGCCGCGGTATAGCATAAGCATGCTCGGCAGGTCTGCACCCCAGGTGTGCTTTGTTAATGAGCGAAGGAGATTTAATTGCTTGAAGCATCTCTCCCTCAGACTCTTGATGTGGGGGTTCCACGTGAGCTTTCTGTCAAATGTTAGTCCCAGGAATTTGGCTTCAGCACATGTCTTGACTTTCTGACCATTGAGGTACAGATTTGCATCATGGTTTATGTATTTAACATTGGTAAAATTGATTTGAACTGTTTTTTCTGCAGACAGTTTGAAGCCATTTTTTTTGCACCACCGTGAGACTATGTCCAGAACTTTCTGCATGGTCTTACGTGCACGGTCTATCTTCGCATATTTGTTCCACAATGCTGTGTCATCAGCGAAGATAGACCCGCCTATTGCGTTGGGACCCAGTGCATGGTCTTTTTCAATGTCTTTGGGTAGATCACTCATCATGATATTGAACAGTAGGGGGCTTATTACGCCACCCTGTGGGGTGCCGTTTTCCAATGTTTGTTCCCTAGACATTTGCCCATTAACGCGGACGCTAATCCTTCTGTTATCGAGAAAATCTCGTATCCAGAATAGGATGCGGCCACGGTAGCCAAAGTCATAGAGTTTTTTTAGGACTCCGTTTCGCCACATCATATCAAAGGCTTTCTCAAAGTCTAGGAAAACTCCTATTGTTGTGTTTCCTCTTCCGGCATCTAGGGCTTTCTTGGCTGCCTCCGTCAGTCTGACTAGGTGGTCCGTAGTGCGTCTGCCCTTTCTGAAGCCACTCTGCCAAGGGTGGAGTAGACCGTTGTGTTCGAACTCATGTTCTAGTCGGTTTTTGATCATCCTCTCCATGACTTTGCAGAGACAGCTTGTCAGGGAGATTGGCCGATATGATCTTGGGTCAGTTTTGTCCTTCCCTTGTTTTGGGATAGGAACCACGATCCCCGTTTTCCATACTGATGGCATTTTTCCAGAGCTCCATACAAGGTTGTAGAGATTGAGTAGCATTTGTTTACCCTCCTCTGGCATATTACGAAGCATGTCGTATTTCAGGCCATCCTCACCTGGTGAGGAGCTTTTGCCTCTGCCAAGGGCTTGCTCAAGCTCCATTCTGTTGAAGGTTTTGTTGATGTCTCGGTTATTAGGATCTTCGCATTTCCCTGAGCTGAACAGGTGATTGATATGCTCATCAACCTTTGTTTTGGTAGCTACAAAGTCAGGGTCATGGTTATCACTGCTACTGGTTGCAATGAAGACTGTGGCAAGCACTTCAGCTTTTTCCTTGTCGTTGGCGTGCTTTACCCCATTTGCTATGAGGGTGGGTAAGGGGTTTTTGGATTTGTTTTTTTCGCTGGCAATAGCTTTCGCTTTGCGCCATATTTGGCTCGAGGGTGTGAACCGAGTGATTTCAGAGCAGTATAGTCGCCAGTGATCACGTTTTGCCTTTTTGATGGTTCTTGTTACCTTGGCCTGTAGTCTCTTGTGCTCGACTAGGCGTTCAATGCTGAAGTTTCTCTTTAGTCTATTCCAGGCTATTTTCTTGAGCTTAACTGCTTCTTGGCACTCCCTGTTCCACCAAGGCACGCGTTTGTGTTTGGGGTTATTGTCTGGCTTTGATTGGGGGATGGCTGAGTTGGCAGCCTTGTAGAGAATCCCCATACACTGCTCATAATA
The DNA here is from genome assembly GCA_034401795.1 of Chaetoderma sp. LZ-2023a. NCBI lineage: Eukaryota > Metazoa > Mollusca > Caudofoveata > Chaetodermatida > Chaetodermatidae > Chaetoderma > Chaetoderma sp. LZ-2023a. The sequence continues at coordinate 27,990,025 of CM067364.1, forward strand.
TTCCTCGGTGCTGGTACTAGTAATCGGTGTCTCCAGCTCCACGGCCATTGTGTGCTTGTATTCGGTCCAGTTGGCCTTTTTCAGATTCCAATTGTTCCTGTGCAGTGGCGCCTCGTTCTTGTTCTGTAGGCTTCCTATCTGTATTTTGATAGGGAGGTGGTCGCTGCCGAGGAGCTGGTCTTGGATGTCCCAGCTGGGGGTTGGTCGTAGGCCAGGTGTTATGAGGCACAGGTCCAAGACCGACCATTCTCCATCACTAGAGTTATATCTGGTGGGTCTATGGTCATTTAGTAGGCACAGGTTGTAGTTGTCAATAACCTGTTCTAATACTCGGCCTTTGGGGTTCGTGGTTTTGCTCCCCCCATAGGGCATGGTGGGAGTTGAAGTCGCCCAGAAGTATTGTTTCACCTTCTAGGCCTTCAAGGAGCTTGTCGTAGTCCGAGGAAGAGTGCAACCTGGGACTATAGACGTTTACAATATTAATAGTTTCGTGATTGATTTCTATTTCTATCGTAAGGTGCTCTACGCTACTCTCACGTTGTGGCAACCTTTTGTAGGAAAGATTACTTTTTATGAGGGTCGCTATGCCGCCACCGCCTTCACCCCTAGGGGTGGTTGCAGATTCTGTGGTACGGTCTTGTCTTTCGACATTGTAGTTGTACCTTTTGAAATCCTGGTTGGGTTTCAGACGGGTTTCCTGTAGACATATAATGTCTGGGTGGTTCATTTTCGTTGTGGAATGTGTTCCACAATTCGTCGAGGTTGGTATTAGACCGGGTGCCTCGAACGTTCCACTGAAGAATTTTGACCCCCATGATTAGTTCGAAGAGGAGCAAAGTTCTACGAATTTCGCAACGAGGCCGTCCACATCAACCTTGTTCCTTGCTGCTTCGTTGTCAGTGCAAACTGATGATATGATCGTCTCAATGATCAATCTGAAGGTTTGTACATTTAAGACAATTTTATGCTCTCCAACCATGGGGGTGGGACTTACCTCGCTCGTTGGTGTCCCTCTGGTGGTCTCGGCCGGCAGGTCACTGCATCTGCCAGTACTGCTAGTGGGGTTCACAGGTTTGATAGCCTGTTTTTCCACTAGAGGTACCTCCAATGTGCCGATTGGTTCAGCCCTTTGGTTTCGGGCCCTACTCCTGCCTACAACTTTGAGCCCTTTGCAGGGCGGGTTTTTTAGGCGTTTTTGTTTGCCTTTTGGGCTGTTTGCCGGCTTTTCTGGCCGGACTCCCAAGCGGGAGGGTGGGCGTGGCCGTATCTATTGTAGGTGGCTCAGTAGGAGCCTCCTCCCCTCTTTCCTGCTGTCTCGGTACTGAGCAGTCCCTCCTGGGGGTGGCCAGCTTCCTCCTTACGGAGGTCAGCCCTATTCTGCCATGCTGTACTTTCAGAGGTATGGCTGTTCCAGGTGCTGGTATTCCAGTTGGCTGTTCGGTTTCCCTGCTTTTTTGCTGGGTAACCTTCTTCTTTGCCTCCCCGTATGAGACCTGATCTGTCGATTTGACCTTGAGGATGTCCTTGGCTTTTTGCAAAGCCGGACATCCGCGATATGCAGCACTGTGGAGCCCTTGCAGTTCCTACAGTGGGGGGTCTGCTGGCAGTCCTCCCGTTTGTGGTTTCCTCCACAGTTTACGCACGCGCTGGCTTTTGATCTGCAGTGCTTTGCCACGTGACCCAGCAGGTGGCATCTAAAGCATCTGACGGGCTCATGGGATGTATGGCTTAACTTTGAAGCTCATCCATCCCAGTTTTTACCTTACTTGGCAGTTCGTCTGACTCGAATACCAGTTTCACTGCATAGGTCGGTCTGGCTGTTCCGCCAATCCGACCCACCCACTCCACTTTGCGTTCCCCATGGGCGTTCAATTCCTCCTTTATATCGTCATTCGTGAAGTCCCTTGGGACTCCCGATATGACACCTACCGCTTTTTTTTGTTCAGTGTTTTTTGTGGTGTGCTCTTCGATAGACACCACGTGGCTGCCTATCGTGGTGATTTTGAGCAGCTTCTGAAACTGCCCTTCACTGGTGGTGGTTACCCAACACCTCCCCGTCTCTCTTGTCTAGGCCAGCCAGCATGCCCACCATGGCATACAGCAACCTATATATTACCATGCGGGTTAACCCCGCAAAATCATTTCCCGCGAGTCCCTTGACCCTGACCCTCCTTCCCTGGGTACCATTTCTCTGCCCCCCTTTTTGTCCCACTTCCCTCCCTTCCCTACTGGACGCACCACCCGGGGAACCCCCGCTCTGCGTGGTGGTTTGGTCTCTCCCTCCCAATGGGGAGGCCCCCTTGTCCCGAGACCTCTTGCTGGGGGGTTGCCTTCCCTTCCTCCCACTTCCTCCCCCTCCTCTAACACCCCGACCATCCTCTTCCTTTTGGGGCCTGGTGTGTTCTGGAGATTGCTCTCCAGGATTATCACCTGCTGAGCCACCTGTTCGTGGGTGAACTCATCCATGGCCACTTCGTCGTTTTTGACACCACTTGGCGCCGCGTTGGCTGTGACTTCAGGAGGCTGCTTGAGGAAGTCAGCTTCCTCCATTTTACTTACCCAAAGGTGTGGATTGTTTAGAGGGTAGTGTGTAGTAGGATAATTTAGTAGGTACAGTATGAGAGATGGGATAGAATGCAGTAGGAGTAGTGTGTTAAGGAGATGAGTAGAGTAGGCTGTGAAAGGCTGAAGTGTAGAGAGAGGAGGTAGATTATGCCTAGTAACCGTTACCAATATATCAGTGCTGTGTCATCCCCTTCGGTAAAATTCGCGAAAATTCCAACTAAGCACTGAAAGGAAGATTCCAAAAAAAAAAAATTTTAATTTTAATTTTAATTTTTTTTTTTTTTTTTTTTCGAAAATTGGTGTCGAAGTCGATCAAGACTAGCACTAATGGCCCGACAAATGCGGCTGTTTGAGTGGCGAAAAATCTAGTGTTCTAACTCACGCAGACGAACATCCAAAAGAAAATTGATCAAAAAGGTTTAAACAGATTTTAAGGTTACGAAATTTATTAAAATAATTTAATAACGATACCTTGTAGTTACGACTCGGGGAGCACAGCAAATAAACGTAAAAATAAAGAGCTTTGTTTTCGAAAAATGGCGCCAAACACAAACGAGCAGGACAACCCTAATGGCCGACAACAACAACGATTTTACTGGCGGAAAAGCTAGTGCTTGATGCACGCGAACGAGCCTCAAACGGAAAATGTTTAAAATAGCTTAAAGAAAAGAATTATCAAATAACACTGTTCCTTAAACTCTAGTCTCACTAAGCACTATAATTTTTTTTCGCAAACGCAATAATGGACGCAAATTACACTAATCTAAAACACGTCTATCATCAACGAACGCAAATTTTGAATTGGCCCCGATCACGTATCTAATCGATTCAGCTTTTATGCACCACCGTCCCATGGATGCTGTAGGCCAAGACACCCTGACCACGCTAACCAAGGCCAAGAAGCCGGCCCCCATACTCCCCCCCCCCACCCCCAGCAACTCCGCAACTGATTGGTGGAATGATAACGTTCCAGTCGGACAGGTGGGCTTTTCGTCCAATGTGGAACACAACCGTTTCATCTGTTCTGTTCATGCAGTCGGTATGCCTGTACACAACCGCATTATTTGTCAAGTAACACTATATGTGTCTCAGGATACAGTAATTTTAGGAACTGTTTCTGAGTATAGTGGAAGTATGTGGCCGAAATTTAGGCGAACGTCCTTACTTAAGAGAGGTAGACTATTTCTGAGTGGTTGTGTGTCTCGCCAGATTATATATGTAAGAAATGAAAGGAAATTCCTGCAAGAGATAAGCCTCACGTGAGCCGAGTGCATGCACACTAGATTAATATAAACTAATTAAGTGCCTCAAGCGGGCCGAAAAATGGCTATTGAGAGGTATTGTCTCGCGCGGGCCTCCATCACTAGACGTTCCTACCACGCCATAGTGGAGGAAGAAGGAACAGCATTAAACAATGTAAGTCTGATTTGTATATATAAACTTATTTTAGTGAGTGTACACTGTTTTATGTAGAAACGACAAGCAGATTTCAACAGAAATTTTCTTGGTTGAATCCTTAACTTATAGTCGGTTTAGTCATTGCCACATTATTTTAGCGGGCCTTCTTGAAGGATCTATCCTATCGTTTAGTCCAGACACAGATGTTTTATGCTGCCAACAGCTTAAACCTACTTAACTTTAACAGGTTTTGCCTTCCTAGCGCAATTGCCCAAGCCCCCATCTCGGGTCTGACTTATTGAGCTCCTACCTTAAGCCGACGGTGCATACATGTTGCCAGGGCAACAGGAGATGGAGCCGAAGAGCACCCATTTTCCCTTGTGTCTGACGCAACCACACAAAAGAAGGACAAAGACAGAACAATACAAAATATTAAATAAGCACCGTATCCACTTAAGACGGGGCCGAAAAAGCGGATAACGAACAATAGTGACCTTTGATTTGAAGGCGTGGAGGACCCATTCGGTCCCTTTCAGTCACTAGAGAGTTAATTTATTATGTGCGTCCTTTGCCGTAGTCAGTGTTTTCGAGAACTTGGTTCCTGGAGCTAATGATTATCTGCGTTAGGTTTGATATCAAAGCACAAGATTCACTGCTAGACCGGTTACAATTAAATTATTATTTCACAGTGAATTCCTAATTTGGCTAAAAGATTCTATCCTAAGGTATCATCGAAGCTACTTACATATACAAGCATGGTGAACGCAGCATTAAGAGCTCCTTACCTTACCTTTCTCACGCTTGTCAAATTCTAAGTTTATACCCTGTTTATACCCTGTTTCTCATATTCTCCTCTCCTCTCTTTTTGTCTCTCTTTCCCTAACTCTCCCCCACCCCACACACATACACACTCCATCCCAACCTCTCCCTCTCTCTCTCTCTCTCTCTCTCTCTCTCTCTCTCTCTCTCTCTCTCTCTCTCTCTCTCTCTCTCTCTCTCTCTTTCTCTCTCTGTCTCTCTCTCTCTCTCTCTCTCTCTCTCTCTCTCTCTCTCTCTCTCTCTCTCTCTCTCTCTCTCTCTCTCTCTCTCTATCTCTCTCTACTTCCCTCCCTCCCTCCCTCCCTCCCTCCCTCCCTCCCTCCTCCCCCCCTCTCTCTCTCTCTCTCTCCCCGCTCTCTCCTTCTCTCTCCCGCTCTCCCCCCTCTCTCTCTCCCCACTCTCTCCCGCTCTCTCTCGCTCTCTACTTCCCTCACTCCCTCCCTCCCCCCTCTCTCTCTCCCCCGCTCTCTCCTTCTCTCTCTCTCTCCCGCTCTCCCCCCTCTCTCTCTCTCTCCCACTCTCTCTCTCTCTCTCTCTCTCTCTCTCTCTCTCTCTCTCTCTCTCTCTCTCTCTCTCTCTCTCTCTCTCTATATATATATATATATATATATATATATATATATATATATATATATATATACTATATATATATATATATATATATATATATTATATATATATATCCTCTCTCTCTCTCTCTCTCTCTCTCTCTCTCTCTCTCGCTCGCTCTCCCTCCCTCCCTCCCTCCATCCCCCCTCTCTCTCTCCCTCTCCTCTCTCTCTCTCTCTCTCTCTCTCTCTCTCTCTCTCTCTCTCTCTCTCTCTCTCTCTCTCTCTCTCTCGCATTATGCACATACGCACGCCAATACGTACGCACACACGCACATATTCACGTACACATACGTAAGCGTGCGAACTACCTGGACAATTGTAATCAGTGGTTGATGTAAATTATCATTTAACTAGTTATACATACGTTACTATTTAATTATGTTTTATTATACCCCATCTTGATGTATTTATTAATGTGTTGTATTTGTATGTATGGGATACACGTGTATAAGACTTATGTCTTACTGTGCTCCCATTGAACAAAATAAAATTATGTTTAAACCAAGCTACTTGGTGGTGTGAACTCTTTGTTTAGATTGGAGCCGTCGAGAAATCTCTATGGTTTCATGGGTCGGCCCAACCAAACCGAAGGAAGGAAGTACAACTAAGTGGTGGCCAGGTTGGGTGGAGTTAAGCACAATGGAAGCAAGCTGCCATGTCAACTGGTCGGTCTGATCTTTTGGTGTAATTCTATATTATTACACAGTAGCGCCCTATACAATGCTTGGCATTACTTTTTCTAATGGCAGCAGCTACTAATTGCTATTAATTAGTTAGGTTTAGAGCCGAATCACATGTCTAGCTTAGGCAATTTAAACGGTTACTTAGTGAAACGTGTTGCTATTAAGAACTACTTAGGTTTATGCGCTATTTAGTGTCTGTAATATTAATTAGCGAGTGTATATTTATTTGAACATGAGCAACATAAGAACAATGCTAAAAATCTGCCAACGCCGTAACTATCACATCGATTAGCTTCTTCTTCTTCTTTTCGTTCGCTGATCATACCGCCAGTCCTAAGTGACTATCGACATGATCATATGCGTTAAGTGCGTGGATCCATGGTTTATTAGAGTGCGCCGTGCGGCCTGGAACCTCCGTCTTCAGCACTCGAGGTTTCTGTCAGGGTTACCTCACCCTTACCTCCTTTAGTCGCCTCTTACGACACGCATTTCTAAGCCCCACCTACAGGGCAACATTGATTAGCTTAAAACGAAAGATGTAGGTCTAGCTGACCTATGTACGCCTATTAGTTATTGGCGTGTAGAAAATAAGGTTATAACATAAGAACGCTTTTTAGTCATCGGCGTGTAGCGATTAAGAACATTAAATGCGCCTATTCGTCATGGGCGCCTAAAAAGAATTGGGTGCCATGTTTTCAATTGGCACTGTAACTTATAAAATAGTTAAAATTCAACTTCTTGTGAAAAGGTCTGATGTAATGATGCCGAGTATCTGTAGAAATGTCTATTGGCATTTTGCTTCTAGTTTATAAGTGTCTGACACAAGACGATCGGTGAAGCTAACTTAGATGCTGCGCCGGAAGCAATCTCTCAAGAACACTTTGTATGCAGCTAGAGATGGAATTTGCCGACGATGTGGACGAGGAAAAGAAACCACTTGACGAACTGCAAGAAAACTAAAAATTTAGAATATCTTTCTAAATAAATCGAAAACAGAATTCACCTGCATATATACCTCTTGACAAAGCAGGGAACTAAAGAAAGTGGCTATCCACTTCGTGGCGGCAAACCATGGCGGGAAAGTACAATCCTGGGCTCAGTGCTCTGTAGTACTGCTGACATTGTTGCACATTATGTCATGGGGAACATAGCTTTCCAGTCGTTCTGGAAGCTATGGGTGTGTGGATCAAAAATGCCCTTGCTAAAAAGACTACGTTTATACAACGCAGGCTATGTATCCTAGATGATGTCTAACTATAACAGCTGGGCAGCTCCAAACGCAGCTCTAGACAAACTTGATGCCTTCCAATAATTTCCAAAGATTAACTATATGTTAATACATCGCCCCTGCCTGTAAAAGTCGTCCAAAATAGATGGACCATGCTTGGCCATGTGCTAAGAATTCCAGAAGAAACACCAGCTGAGAGAGCCTTGGAATTCGCCATAATGGGAAACAGCAAATTTATAAATCTGGGGGAGGACGTCATTGCATAAATATGTTGCGTGTACTGCGAGGTGATCTCAAGAGAGCGAAGAAGGACTGGTTGCAGTAATATGATGTTACTACTACTACTACTACTACTACTACTACTACTACTACTACTACTACTACTACTACTACTACTACTACTACTACTACTACTACTACTACTACTACTACTGGCTAAATCTATGTAGATTTTGTGTTAATAAATAATCTGAATCTGTATTAGCTTGGTGACCGACGTCATAATAAGCAATTCAGAAATAGTGAGGAAAGCCACCAAAACTGATGACGTGTATTAGCAGATTGTCTGACGACATAATACAAATTATGAAACAGTCCGAAAAATCCCCTCAAACTGATGACGATGATGACGTAATCCCTGATGTCATAATGGATAATTGCCATATTAATATAAGAGGGTTGCTTAGGAACCGCATTTATTAGAAGTTGAGAATGTATTTGGTTTAATTACTAAATTATAAAATACTTTCACAAGAATTTATCATGACTGAGAAAGTCGATCTAAATGAGTATGAGAAGCGCTATGAGTAAGTATTTCTCAAAATAATAAACAACTTCAGAATAAATCTAATGCCAAAATCACATTCAGTTATTTATATCAGAGGAATAGTTTGCAAACATCACATTGGACCAGACATGCGGCAAGTACTTATACATTGTAATTAATTACAATTACAATTACTTTTCCATGTAATTAACTACAATTACGGGGTTTAAAAAAAAATAAAAACGAGTTGGGTATACCAAGCATACATGTTATGAGTGAGAAAATAATAAGTAATGCTATATTTAGAATAAAATGTGCTTATACTCACCGGATGTGAAAGGCTAACACCTCTATGTAATCTTTGAAACAATACGGACAATCTCTAGGCAGAGGCAGCACCCTTCCCAATGCTTGGACAGCCCATCAACTGCATTGCCGATGCGACGATGACACCCCCAGCCCTGCATAGAAGGGCATACAGACATACACGTCGTGTGATTATCCTTTGGCGAAAATAAAATGGTAGCTCTGAAATACAACCACATACTCAAGAGATGAAATCAATCTCAGTTTCTCAAAAGTAATTTTATGGCTTTACACGTCATCAAATAATGTTTCCATTTTCCATTATAGCTTTAGTGTATGCTCTCCTTTAAGTATGCTCTCTTTTAAGTGTGCTTGTACAGTACTATGTAATATTTAATCGAATATAACCTAGTTTTGGCTAGAATGTAGTTTGGGCCCGCCGATAATGGCGGACGCAATCACGCGAGATGCCACTACCCCGCTAGGGAATCCTCGCACATTTTACGCATGGGGTCAAATTTGGTGGATCGCTTGAGGGTTTAACTCCATGCAAATACAGAGCTACTCATTTAGAGATGATTAGCCTACATCAAAATCTTGTTTGCATTAAGTTTCGTTAAAGCACAATAGAAACTAAGTGATCTTGCTTTAAATGTCATTATGTACGTAGCAAGAGGTCCGCAAACGGCCCATAAAACCCAGCCCTGATGACAAAACAATGAATGAAGGCGATCAGAAAAGTAGAGATTTCTTCCTCAGACATAGACTGGTCATCCTATGAAGTTTGAAAGTAAACCATTTTCTAGATGGCACCAGGTAGATGGCAGCCATATTGCATTTAGGATCATAGTCGATTTCGATAAATTTATACCTCAGACCGTGTCCAGTCATACTATGGAGTTTCACAGCAATCTGATAAACGGTAATCGAGTTATCATCTTGAGAAAACTGTTCAACAATTGACCGATTAAATGCTGAGTTGCCTGAGCCGCATAGAAGATCAAGTATTCAGTTTTCATGTTTTTTCTATGTTTTTCAGATTTTCTGGATTTCTTCTCATCACGGCACTAGTGTATGGTCGCACCTTTCTTGTGTTAAAATTTCAGCTAAAACGGACTTGTATTTTCCGGGATATCCATACCCGGTAGACCCAGAATTTGATCTGATCCCAACACAGGTTCTTTAATCTGCATCACAGCCAGCGTCTGCAAATCCCTTGACACTGTAACTTCCCGTCCTTGTGTTAATATTTCAGCCAAATCGGATCAGCAGTTTTTAGATAAGGCATGGACGGACACACAGACAGACGGACCAGATGACAATACTATCTTCCCCTTATCGGGTGATGATAATGGATTCACCTGTCGATGTGTAGCTGAATATTGTAGTTCAGATCGACCGGTCAGGTGTCGGCCATACCAGCTAAGCTGGGTACGCGCCGCCCGTCCTGGATTCGTTCCATGAACACGCCCCCCCTGGGTAGAGCTATAAGCATATATGAGCCTATGAGAGAGATTTCGTCGGAAAAACGAGTAAGTGCGTTAAAACACGTAGAGCGCATGCGCGCGCTTACCACTGCATTGACAGAGCGCGTATATCACGTCCAAGATAGGATAGCACTTTTAGTGTACCGAGTAGGTACATTGTAATTCTTTATAATTGTTATAATTTCACTAGGTATGGTCTTTTCTTTATAGTATTTTGGTTGAATATAGAGTGACCCCTTTCTGGCAAATACGCTTCTCCCGCTTTAAGCGGTGGCAGCATTTTTCCGTGACGGAGGCCCGCGCGAGGCACTTGCCTCTCGCAAGAATTCAGCGACGACGGCCCGTGTGAGGCTACTACTTCTCACCCAAAAGTAGCATCAGAGGTAATGCCCGCGTGAGGCACATAGCTTTTCGCCACTATAAAAGATATCGTTCTTTCCTTTTAAGCTTAGGGGTATATTAACTTATATTAAGTTAATTAGTGATCTCGTATGCGGGAGCCTCCCCTGCGGGGATACCTTTGCAGACCTACGACTCTGTGGTACCGCGGGAGCACCGCGTTTAAAACTTCATCAGGCTGTCTCTATGTCTTGTATTTTTCGTATTCTCATTTTTATCTAACAAACCTGACGGTCTGTTTTAGGTAAATCAATTGTATAGACTTATTGTAGTTAGGTCACCAAATCAAATATTGTAAGTCCATAGATCACGAAATTACTATGGACAGGCATACCGGTGACACAAACTCATGGGCTGATACTGTTGTGTTCATTATTCGCGACGATGGTCGCACGGCCCCACCGGAACGATTGAGTTCCACAGGCCTTAGAAGCCGGTCTTTGTTACCTGTAGGGCAGTGTCGCGCGGGATCCATAACCCCGAGACCGGGAGCTAGCCAGCGTCCTCACACGTCGTGTACATGCGACGCGGCGAGCCGACACCATACACCAGAACGACCCGACGCTACCCCATTAGCTACAATATATCCTGTAACGTTTGTTTCAGGTTTGCTGGAGAATCAAACGTACCTTGGAGAATCTTACCTCCTCCATGTACGGATTTAGAGAGCGAATGGAAACGCTGCACAAGAATATATGCATTAGTAAGTATGATCGACCAACAATTATATTAAATAATCGTATTCCTTTCATTTTTAGATATTTTATTAGCATTATGTATGCGTACGTGCGATTTGTTAATGAAGTGTGTACAGTATACATCACCCCCACACACCTCTGCCCCACACCTCCATCCCCAACCTCCCCACCATCCACCCCCACCCCCACACCAACACGTTTTGGCGCCCGCCACTTTCAAATATGCAACAGTTTACTTAATATAGTAGTAATCCTGAAATTGAGATTGTTGAAACTCAAGGTACAGAGCGTCAGTGTAGGCTATTATCACCTACTCCGACAATATTACATAGATTAAGTAATTGCATGCCACGTGTGTCGTTCTACTCCGACAAACAACAACTATTGCTCGATGAAATATATATATGTTTCATCGAGCAATAGTTGTTGTTTGTCGGAGTAGAACGACACACGTGGCATGCAATTACTTAATTTATGTAATATTGTCGGAGTAGGTGATAATAGCCTACACTGACGCTCTGTACCTTGAGTTTCAACAATCTCAATTTCAGGGTTACTACTATATTAGGTAAACTGTTGCATATTTTGAAAGTAATTTGACAGGCTCCTTTTGCTGCCAACAGCTCACAGTCAAATTAGTTTCAAACTATTCAACTGTATATTTATTAAATTGTAAATAAGTTTCCAAATTCGGCATTTCGGAGGAATATATAGCTTGATTTTGCAAACACATCTCATGTCATGTATTAACAATATGTTGACGAATGAAATCGAAATTGTGTATGACGATGACGTAAGAGAGGGATCAATTTCTAGCCGTGTCACGCCCATTTCTAGCTAACCTCGCCCACTTTACACGAGTGTTGCGATCGATTTGAAACTGAAACCCGAGTAATCAGAATCTAAATTTCAAGGTATCTATACAGATTTAAGCTATCGAATATTTTGAACTTAAGCGACTGGTGGGTGATGGGTTGAGGGTGGGGTGGTTGGGTGGAGTGGGGCATCAGGTGGGTGTGGGTGGGTGGGTGAGTCTCAGCCAATGGCTGGCACGGCTCTCAGTCAAGGAAGTTTCAAAATATTCAACATAATTTTATTAAATTGTAAATTAATCAAAGACATATAATTCAGACACTTACGTGACGGACCTATGCTGTTAATTGTGACATCAGCCAACAAGTAATATAATATAAATTAGCTATTTGTTTTGTTCTATTTAAAACACACGTGTCATGC
>CM067364.1:28002720-28370220 GCA_034401795.1 Chaetoderma sp. LZ-2023a
TTTGTTTAAACTCGGCCAACTGTTTCTTGAGAAGAGATTTGACTGGTCTGATGCTCTAGCGGATCACTGCATGGATGAACCTTTAAAGCAGTCTCTCCATGCTCTTAGCTGGACACTCACTAGTTCAACAATTATTAGTATCATTGACAGATATTGACCATGAAATGGATAACAAGATGTAATTGAAGCAGGACAATGCAAGGCAATGGTATTGATGTCAAAGTGAGGTGGCTGAGCATACTTCAACCCTACCATCGGTAGATTCCCAATATCTCAATTTCAGAATAATAAGGCAGGAAGGCTGTTGGAAATATTTTGAGGTTAACGTTAGTGGAAGCCGCCGCTGTGTTGATCAGCATTGAACTCCAGTCATGGCAACCTGGTCGGTTACGTTGTTGGAGGTCTGATAGCAAGTTGATGCTGCGGCGTCATTTGCGTGCTTGACACCTGTTAGCACCTAACACTCCAAATTCAAGTGCTTTCTGTGCAGGCGTATTTTTTGGCATTTGAAGAATTTGTCCGAACGTTACATAGACCATTGTGGCACTGCTCTCACAGATAGTGGCTCTCTGTTACACGGTTCTTTGAGTGCTGCATTTGATATTAGACTGTGTAGCCAGCGATGATATTGCAAAGGCTCGCAGATATTTGTGGTGACGTGCACCAATTTTGTTCAAAAGGGCTTTTGCCGCTGCCCAGCTGTTGTAGTGAACCTTTCCATTTTTAGCTATGCCCAGCCCATCACTAGCTAAGCTCCACCAACACCTCGCCGTGTTGGGATTGATCGATCCTCAAATGCCATAGCTATCAAATTCCTGAAAACTATACAGGGAAGCTGTTGAATATTTTGTAACTAATTTGACTGGGTGCTGTTGCTGCCTATAGCAGCAACAGCGCCCAGTCAAATTAGTTTCAAAATATTCAACAGAATATTTGTTAAATAGTAAAAGCAAACAATTTGTACAACAACGCATAGACCGTCTTCAAATATGCGTTCGTGACGTACTTATCGACGTCATTCATGGCGTCACTCATTATGGTGTCATTGTACACATCACGCAGTTCGTTATGACGTCATATGATGGGTGGGTACTCTGGAAAGGTGAATTGTAGCGTCATATAGTTGAATCTTGGCTTTCATGGGGATTTTAGAGCCACGAACCCAGTACCTTCAAAAGGACTGGAAAGCGATATTTCATGTTACACAGCAAGTTTAATGTCAGTAGAGCGGCAGAGGGGGAACCCAAGATTTTGCTCTTTCTCTACTTCTCGCTCACTCTGTGGCTCGATGGGGGAGGAGTTGGTGGATGGGTACGGCCATCCTTCATTTCTGTTGTGTCGAATAGGTATACGTGAGTGAACTCTGTTTTGGCTTCATCCAGATTCTAGATTCCGAACTACAGGTTTAAATTTGGGGCACAGAACTCTTTCTTCCACCGGAGCTTACTGGATGCTTTATTCGATCAGGTACTGGTATAGTCAGGGCTTTATTCTACCTATCTCATCAGGCTGGAGAGAAGTTTGTGAACTCATCTCTTAAAATCCCTACCGTATTATTTCTTTGGCAGATCATTCTTCACTTTTCTCTCACTCTGTTTGCCTTTGGTTTCTCTGTAAGTGTCAACACCAACCCAGACCTGTGAGTCCTGAATGGTGACATTCTGGACTTCGCCGGTTAGGTCGCTACGGACAATTTACAAAGACAGCAGTCGCACTGATAGGTTAGACTACATGTACGTTCATCTACGCTCTTTTGATCTGTAGATTCCCCTGTCCATGGTTATCTACTGCGGCATCTAGATCCTAAAGAGTCACCTCGTCCCTGAACATACCTCAGGCGCGATTTATCATAGGATGAGAGTGATGATGGTCTGATCATGGCGACGGTTACTTGCTGTAAGTGGTCTGGAAAGTGTGCGCCATTTATCTCATGGTTAATGGACATGGCCACTTCCTTGTGCCATCATGGAGAGACCTGACTGTTGACAATCAATAGGAGCACAACCCTGTACGAGGTTATATTTGAGATACCAGTTTGGTGGGTCATGGGCTCTGGAGATGCTATAGAAGGACCCATTTCTAGCAACGACCCGCCCATTTCTAGATAAGCTCAAACAATCCAAACGTTTTGACCATGTTTGGGGTGAATAATGATAAATTTATGTCTAGGTATTTACCATGATTGTGTATATGCATGTATATGTGCATTAATGAAGAAAAACAACTAAATATGAAATATAACACACAGAGTTATCTCGAATGCCCTATATCATATCAGTGTGCTTGAAAGTATATATCTGACGGTGATCGTTGTTGCCCTGTTACGATATATACATTTATCTGTTCCTGATCTACTTTAGATAGATTTCTTTATAAGCAATTAGAATGATTTATTGTCCTTTGAAAAAGACCCTAATAAACGTTTATATAAAAGGTGTGTCACAGACAGTGAATTTCGTCTTACTTTAATGGAAACAGTAGATGACATGATGGCTCACCACCCACCCCCAACCCCACCTACCCCACACCCCATCTCCACCCACCCCATCCTCTCTCTCTCTATCTCTCTCTATCTCTATCTATCTATCTATCTATCTATCTATCTATCTATCTATCTATCTATCTATCTATCTATCTATCTATCTATCTATCTATCTATCTATCTATCTATCTATCTATCAATCTATCTCTCTCTCCACACTCCCTCGCTCCCTCCCTCCCTTCATCTCTCTCTCTCTCTCCACACTCCCTCCCTCCCTCCCTTCATCTCTCTCTCTCTCTCTCTCTCTCGCTCTCTCTCTCTCTCTCGCTCGCTCTCTCTCCCTCCCTCCCTCCCTCCCTCCCTCCCTCCCTCCCTCCCTCCCTCCCTCCCTCCCTCCCTCCCTCCCTCCCTCCCTCCCTCCCTCTCTCTCTCTCTCTCTCTCTCTCTCTCCTGTACAATTCTAGAGCACTCGAGAGTCACTACATTTTGCCATGTTCAATAATCATATATTTTGCATATTAATCACCGAGACTAATATTACATAATAAGCTATAATGATACATATATACTGGTAACAAGTTCTTAAGTATATTTTTGTTTCTCCAAGGTATAATACGGTGCATATATGACATGTGCATCTATATCATTAAATCTATTGCACCTATATCATTCAATCTATTGCACCTATATCATTCAATCTATTGCATCTATATCATTCAATCTATTGCATCTATATCATTCAATCTATTGCATCTATATCATTCAATCTATTGCATCTATATCATTCAATCTATTGCACCTATATCATTCATTGTATTGCATCTATATCATTCAATCTATTGCATCTATATCATTCAATCTATTGCATCTATATCATTCAATCTATTGCATCTATATCATTCAATCTATTGCATCTATATCATTCAATCTATTGCACCTACATCATTCAATCTATTGCACCTATATCATTCAATCTATTGCACCTATATCATTCAATCTATTGCACCTATATCATTCAATCTATTGCACCTATATCATTCAATCTATTGCACCTATATCATTCAATCTATTGCACCTACATCATTCAATCTATTGCACCTATATCATTCAATCTATTGCACCTATATCATTCAATCTATTGCACCTATATCATTCAATCTATTGCACCTATATCATTCAATCTATTGCACCTATATCATTCAATCTATTGCACCTATATCATTCAATCTATTGCATCTATATCATTCAATCTATTGCACCTATATCATTCAATCTATTGCATCTATATCATTCAATCTATTGCACCTATATCATTCAATCTATTGCACCTATATCATTCAATCTATTGCACCTATATCATTCAATCTATTGCATCTATATCATTCAATCTATTGCACCTATATCATTCAATCTATTGCACCTACATCATTCAATCTATTGCACCTATATCATTCAATCTATTGCACCTATATCATTCAATCTATTGCATCTATATCATTCAATCTATTGCACCTATATCATTCAATCTATTGCACCTATATCATTCAATCTATTGCACCTATATCATTCAATCTATTGCACCTATATCATTCAATCTATTGCATCTATATCATTCAATCTATTGCATCTATATCATTCAATCTATTGCACCTATATCATTCAATCTATTGCATCTATATCATTCAATCTATTGCACCTATATCATTCAATCTATTGCACCTATATCATTCAATCTATTGCATCTATATCATTCAATCTATTGCACCTATATCATTCAATCTATTGCATCTATATCATTCAATCTATTGCACCTATATCATTCAATCTATTGCACCTATATCATTCAATCTATTGCATCTATATCATTCAATCTATTGCACCTATATCATTCAATCTATTGCACCTATATCATTCAATCTATTGCATCTATATCATTCAATCTATTGCACCTATATCATTCAATCTATTGCACCTATATCATTCAATCTATTGCATCTATATCATTCAATCTATTGCATCTATATCATTCAATCTATTGCATCTATATCATTCAATCTATTGCACCTACATCATTCAATCTATTGCACCTATATCATTCAATCTATTGCACCTATATCATTCAATCTATTGCATCTATATCATTCAATCTATTGCACCTATATCATTCAATCTATTGCACCTATATCATTCAATCTATTGCACCTATATCATTCAATCTATTGCACCTATATCATTCAATCTATTGCATCTATATCATTCAATCTATTGCATCTATATCATTCAATCTATTGCATCTATATCATTCAATCTATTGCACCTATATCATTCAATCTATTGCATCTATATCATTCAATCTATTGCACCTATATCATTCAATCTATTGCATCTATATCATTCAATCTATTGCATCTATATCATTCAATCTATTGCATCTATATCATTCAATCTATTGCACCTATATCATTCAATCTATTGCATCTATATCATTCAATCTATTGCACCTATATCATTCAATCTATTGCACCTATATCATTCAATCTATTGCATCTATATCATTCAATCTATTGCATCTATATCATCCAATCTATTGCATCTATATCATTCAATCTATTGCACCTATATCATTCAATCTATTGCATCTATATCATTCAATCTATTGCATCTATATCATTCAATCTATTGCATCTATATCATTCAATCTATTGCACCTATATCATTCAATCTATTGCATCTATATCATTCAATCTATTGCATCTATATCATTCAATCTATTGCATCTATATCATTCAATCTATTGCATCTATATCATTCCTATTCGATTTGTAGTTTATCAACTTCACAACTTAAAATTTATATTAATTTATATGGAATGAAATCATTTTATGTTAATATTTTTGAGCCACATTTAACCCTATCACGGCGACGCCGGTCAATACTGCCCTCTGTAATGGTCTTGAGGATTGTCGACTTGCAGGCCAAGAGAAGATTAATTTTTGAAAATTTACCACTATAATGACTGGCTCCATAACTGAGCCATTCCAGTGATAATTGACATTCAAAGAGAAAATTATTATTTTTATTCTTGACCCAATTTAGTGAGTAAAGAGTTAACATGGCGTATTCCCCACCAATGAATCCAATCCGTCACCCAAGTATATGAAGTAATATTCAACTACATCACATGTAGGCTGACGTCACAATCATAATTGACATAAATACTCCGTCCTGAAGCTGGAATAGTCCGGCAAGTGTACGAATTATACATCTTTGATGGACTTACTATTTAATAAACATTCTTTTGAAAATTTTGAAAATAATTTGACTCGGCGTTGTTGCTTCTATAATAGTACGTTGAAATTGGGATTCTGGGAAATCAAGGTTCGATCGATCACAACAGGGGATAAGCGTGGGTAGGACTTAGCTAGAAATGGGCGGGGAATAGATAACAAAGAGCCCAAGGGCCTTAGCGCTAATCTGGACCATTATCATTTAGCTCATGATCATTTCAACAGACAAAATGCATTAAATTCAGCAGTAACAAGACATACGCTGTGCAATACAAAATTGGAATTCAGCACGATCAATATTTAGTATGTATTTAATGATGGACGCTGACCACACAATCAGATCCAACCTTAGGTTCCATCCAGCTAATCAAAATTATAATATGGAAACCAAACCCAAAATTTTGATTGGTACATTTTTTTCATGGATCAGGTTCTCTTGAACACACTTTAAAGGAAAGGTCCAGGGAACTAACAAATGATGTCGAATGATAACTAAACACTAAAGACTACCACTATAGGATCTTTCCAGCCAAAGGTGATTGAAATTGCCCAAACGATTAACCCTTACGACTCTGATGTCAATACTCGATCTCCTTATTGTGTCAATCGCAAAGGAACTAGTGTACATATTTCAACAATTTTGGTAGATGGTGTTGCTGTCGTGTTTCTGTCTACGACAGCAACATCTTCCACCAAATTTTTTGAAAAATGAACACCAATTCATCTTTCAATTTGATTTTAAAATTTACAGTTTTGGCATCAGAGTTGTAAGGGTTAAGGAGGAGTATCGTTTTAAACGAATTCCCTTCTTCCGGAAAATTCAAGATGGTCGGCGAACAAACTGACCAATCGAAATTGTGTACACGTGCTCTGAAGCACGCGACTCTAGGGTCCTTCCAGCCCAGTTTGCTTCAAATCGATCAAGTGGCTAATGACGAGTAGCATTTTAACTAATTTCCCGAAATTTTCAGAAAATCCAAGATGGGCACCGTATGAAATTGACCAATCAAAATTATGTATGCAAGTACTGAAACCTATCAGCCTAGTATCCTTCCAGCCAGGTCTGTTTGAGATTGTCCAATCAGTTAATGAGGAGTACTGTAGCATTTTAAACGATTTCCCGCCATTTTTTGAAAATTCAAGATGACAAATTATCCAATCAAATTATGTACACAAGCTCTGAAGCACACAGGGTCCTTCCAGCCCATTTTACTTGAAATCATTCAAACAGTTAATGAGAAGTAGCATCTTAGCTGATTTCCTGAAATTTTCAGAAAATCCAAGATGGCAGCCAGAAAAACTGACTAATCAAAATTCTGTAGACATTTTCTGAAACCTACCAGCGTAGTATCCTTCCAGCCAAGTCTTGTTGAAGTTGTCCGTGAAGTTAATGAAGGGCAGCGTTTTAAACGATCTCAGGTCAATTTTAGGAAAATTTAAGAAGGCCGCCGAAAAAGTAGACCAATCCAAATTCTGTATATAAGTTCTGACGCATACCACTATAGGGTCCTCCAACCGAGTATGCTTGAAATCGGCCAGTGGTTAATGAGGAGTAGGCTTTTAACTGATTTCCAGATATTTTCAGGAAATTCAAGATGGCCGCCAGAAATATTAATCAATCAGAATTCTCGTTAGAAGTGTTGAAGCCTACCAGTATAGAATTAGTCCACAGAAGTTTCGTAGAAATCGGGCTATTTATATTGTAGGAGTAGCGTTTTAAATGATTTCCGGATAATCTTCGGGAAATGAAAGATGGTCGCCAGAAAAATTGACAAATCAAAATCTGATTGGATGTTCTGGAGCTACCAAAAGCCTACCATCATAGGATCCTATCAGCCATATTTGGTTGGAATCGGTCAAAGCATAAAGGAGGAGATGCGATTTGACGGACGGACGACGGACAGATGGACGACGGACGGCCGCCATGGTATAAGCTCACTCGGCCCTTCGGTCCAGGTAACCTAAAATGGACTGCTCTAATATAAGCTGTTGAACCAGCAAACAATGATTCAACAGAATAGATGGCCTACTTATAACGTAAATCACTTTTCATATTTAGTAGGCTACTATAAATTGTCTGTTCCGACAGTTAACCATTTAAGGACTAAATTTGGTCAAAAATATCAAAATATCTACATGGCAAGAGAAGGCTAGTTTAAAATTTTTACGACTAGAATGACTCAGTTATCGAGCCAGTCATTCCAGTGGAAAATTGTCAAAAATAGCCCAGTGCATGACACTCCACAAAACCACGGCAGAGGCCAGTATGGGGCCGGCTTCGCCATGGAAAGATTAATTCAGTGATGGAGCGTCAAAGATACTTCAGCCATAATGGCACACGAATTATTTTTAATCGATCAGAGATTCCGAATATGCGTTCGATTTCTCCCATTAGAACCACTAATTTTAATAAAACCACAATATGGTCGTGTAATTACTTTCATGTCTCGTCACGTTATGTCGACCTCTATACTGAAATTGAACTCCTATCACCGCCTAAAATTCTAGGAAAAAATATGTTTACGTCTTGTTTGTTATTTATATTACACGGATGAAAGTTGATTTGTTTCGGCTTTCATCAGCCCTGCAGGAGGTGTCTCTCAAAGCTGTAACTTATGAACTGAAGATATGAAGGACGCGATTGAGTGAATTTTTTCTAAATCTCTATATTTGTTTAAAGCTATAATCTTAGATTTACTATGTATTTTACTAATATATCACTAATCGGTCGTCATAAGTTTAATGTTCTGAATTTAATAAGCCCATTTTCTGATTTGTCGCTGTGGTAGGTGTGGGGTATACCTGACGCTTTCGATTTTGTCGCTGTCCTTTGTATGAGAGTACCGTACTGAATTACCCGCTTAATTTTAGCACGATTATAGTTGGTTCCTTTAGATTGATGGTGCTAAAAGTTGTTGCTGCCGAGATACATTCAGCGACCATCATTCTGAAAATCAATATTAGCATCCCCTCCTCTGTGTGTTTTAAGGTCAAGGTTTTTGTCATTTAGGTACTCAACCAGAAAGGTTAAATTTCATTTAACGATTATTGTCCTAGGCGCTACGGAGTGCAAATTCTCATGATTTATGCCAAGCAAATAATCTATTGATTAATTGCTCAATAATCCCTGATAAGACAAGAATAACAATCGGTGGGTCTGCTCTCCTAATATTCCACAGCTACATCCCAAAACGGCTTTGTTTTCAGGGTTTTTAAAATTTAAATTTCATGGATAAAAGAGTATAAGTAACTCAGACGGACAACGGACTGTTTATAACACGCCAATGCAGATACCTGGTAATGACAAGTTCCAGTGACATCTGTTCGCACGCTTTTCAGTGAAAATTAGTATTAACAAATAATATCTTTTCTTTTAATAAAATTGGTTTACTATATATCTATCTGCCGTAAGCGTCATGAATATCGACTGGACAGGAAAACGGTATCACTCAATTTCCCGCCATTTTATAGAAGATCGTCTGCTAAAACGGAAGTTAAGTCTCATAGATGATGAGTTGAGTAAAAGGGTTGTTGCGATCTTAGCAGAAAAATGGCGCATTAAAGACGAGATGGTTGAAACCAAGGTGACGGAGAAGAGTCGGAAGAATGCCTGGGAGAAACGTCTCCTGGTCAGACGTAACGCATTGAGTAAGTTTTAGTAGTAGGCCCCTATACAGGGCCGGATTACCCACTATAGGCTACTTAATAAGGCCTAGGGCCTCGCGTTTAATGGGGGGCTTTGCTCTTTAAACCAAAAAATATGTTACGGGGTTTTTTTCTATAGGTTATGTAACGCAAGGAAACGGCAAATTCTGTACCATCTATTCTACAGTAATACAGTCGTCTTGATTAATGTCCATTTGCAGTCCAAGAGAAGAATTAATTTGGAAATTTACCACTGTAATGACTTGCTCGGTAACCTAGCCAGTCATTCCAGTCGTATAGTTTCAAAAAGTATTCGTCTCTTGGCCTGCAAATGGACATTAACTATGCAGAGACGTGAATATTATTGTCCCTTTAATACTACTTTGATGGCCAAGCCGGCCGAAAAGAACTCTACATAATAGTGGTCCTGAGGAATGTCCATTTGCTGGACGACAGAATGCTATTTTCGTAAATTTCACTGGTAAATTGTCTTCTCTAGGCCTTCAAAAATTATAATTTTATAATTCTCTTAAAAAATCTTAACCAATTAATAATTAATAATATTATACCAAGTAGGCCTCAGATTGCATTTCACAGTATCTAGATTTCAAAATAAAATGTGGAGGCCAAAAGTCGACCAATCGAAATTGTGAATAGAGGTTCTATAGAATCCTTCAAACCAATATTATTTAACATCAGCCAAGCGATTTAGAGGGATTTAAAGCAAAAATTGACGAGTGGTGGACGGACGAAAGACGGGTGGTCGCTTTGGCACAAACTCACTTGGCTATTCTAGCCAGGTGGACACGAGCTAAACATTACCAGCAGGCTGCTAAACGATTTGACCAGCTTCTTCACATTGACTATCTCATATGGAATGGGAAGGATCCAGTTTTAGCTATGCCCCGATCATCTCTAACTAAGCCCAACAAAAGCCTTCTCCCATGTTGTAATCAATGGATCCCTGCACTCTCTGAACCTCAATCTCCAGACAATTATACAGGTAAGCTCTTTAATATTTTGAAACTAATTTGACTGTGTGCTGCTGATGGCAGCAACCGTGACCAGTCAAATTAGTTTCAAAATATTCAACAGAATGTTTATTAAATAGTAAAGACATATAATTCGTACAGCTTGTCGGAATATTAATACGTCATATGATTGATCAATAAACTGGATTCCTCGAGTGTATTTTACTTTTTCTAATTCGGTGCATATTAGAGCTCGAACTTGATCCCATAGGCTGACGTCATACTCAATTACGTCATGAATGTCGTAATTAGGTCCGTCACAAACGCTTAATAGTCAGTCTAGTTATACGAATTGCATGTCTACTATTTAATAAATATTCTGTTGAATATTTTGAAACTAATTTCACCGGGCGCTGTTGCTGTTTTCTGGAAATTGAGGTTCAGAGGGTTCGACCCATCTCAACACGGGGGAAAGCGTGAGTGGAGCTTAGCTAGAGATGGGCGTGGCATAGCTAAAACTGGATTCCTCCATTGTCCATGGCAATGTCTACAATTAACCCTTTATCCCTTGAATATGTTCAAGAAAATTTCAATTTTCTGATAGAAAATGTCCATTTGCAGACCATGGGAAGATGATTTTTGAAAATTTACCACTGAAATGACTGGCTCGGTTATCGAGCCAGTCATTTCAGTGGTAAATTATCAAAAATCACCTTCCCTTGGTCTGCAACTGGACATATCTCAAGACCACTGCAAAAGGCGTTTTGGCTGATATGAATGTTAAAGGGCTAAGAGAGAATTAATGTATAATGCGTCTTTCTTATAATACGCACCAGATTGTTATGGCTAACATCAGGTGTGTTTTCAGACCTGTCAAATTGAAGACGGAAAAGCTTCATATTAGTGTACGTATTTGGTACAATGTCTCGCGCACTGATTTGATATTCTTTTAAGCACTCTTGGATTAACGCATCCAGTTACATTTACAGTTAAAATTTTCCATTCTTACCATTGTATCAGTCAACTATAGTGGATATAGCTCAGCGTATGCAATGTCGTGTAGAATGCATCCCAGTAGCAGATTATTATATCTCAAACTGGTTTCATCTTCAAAATGATTGTGCTTTCTGATGAATCAAATAACACCCACAACAAGTCCTATTGCCAGAGTAGTGGATGGAATTTACTTTGGCCAACACTCGTGCTGCATCTTGTTTCTTGAATATATTCAACAACGTCCTCGTTTTCCCCATAGCTTTCACTGTTGGAATTCAACACACCCCACACACACATTTCCAGTTTATCCATCCATTGCATGGCGTCATAATCAACTACATGACGTGTAGGATGACGTCATAGTCATTACGTCTTGAATGACTCGATTTAGTTCGTCTTACACGCTTAATAGTCCGACAGGTTATACGAATTGTATTTCTTTGCTATTTAATAAACACGCTGTTGAATATTTTGAAACTAATTTGACTGGGCCCAACAGCTACCTGGTCAAATCAGTTTCAAAATATTAAACAACTTACCTGTATAGGTTTCTTGAAATTGATAGTCAGGAAGTTCAGAAATCGATCGATCCCAACACAAGCTAGGCATGGGTGGAGCTTAGCTAAAGATGGGTGGAGCTTTGCTAGAGATGGGTGGAACTTAGCTAAAGATGGGTGGAACTTAGCTAAAGATGGGTGGAGCTTTGCTAGAGATGGGTGGGGCTTAACTAAAACTGGAAAGGTCCATTATTCCATGTATATCAGTCACATTTGTGCATTTCCACATTCCGTTTCAAGTAGGGCTCTCTTGATGTTAAGAATGTATCCCTTGTTTGTATATACCGCCCTTTCTTTGCCTACTTTGACATTATACATGGTGAGTAAATTCATTTTGGGCAGCTTTACTGGTGTGATTTTTGTATTTCGCTCTGATGATGCTTGCGTGGCACTTCAGCAGGTGTTGCTCGACCATGAACTGTACTCATCAAATCAGTTTCTGTGGATCTGGTGAAAAGATTGGTAATCTTTCCTTGTGAAAACAAATGACAACACTGTCACGTGATTAATTTTCTCTTTCCTGGTACATTGTTTTGTTTATGATGAGTTTGTGTCCGTGTCATCAATATGCACCAGTGACTATATGGAACAAGTGAGAGACTGCTGCAGCGAATGATAAGAGCAGAAACCATTTTTCTGGGTGTTTTGTTTCAGTGTACTTCTCTTTTCTCAGACCTGTGAACTTCTCCCTATATAGTCAGAATTCTAAGAACATTAAATTTCAGTCTGTGTCGAAATAGTATTGAACTTTCTCTCCGCTAGCTTGAGTGTGACGTTTCCTTGTTTACACAGTTTGTGTAGTTCTGTGGCTCTTACCTGCACACCACCTCGTCGTTTGCTCCTAATAGAGCACTGGTCGATTTCATATAATTCTGTATTTATGGATGATATCTCAGAAAAACTGATCGTCTGGTTTGGAACAAATTTCAACACAATAAAGGATGTGACGGTACACTAGAGTTCCCCAAATTTGGCTGTAGCCCAAAAAACCTGGAGTACCTAAAACCAGTGCAAAGGCATGACCTCATAATCAACTACGTGGTGCATATAATGGCATCACAATCAATCACGTCATTATGACGTCATGAATGACGTAGATAAATACGTCACGAACGCATATTTGAAGACGGACTATGCGTTGTTGTAGGAATTATATGTCTTTACTCTTTAATAAATATTCTGTTGAATATTTTAAAACTAATTTGACTGGGCGGCGTTCCTGCCATAGGCAACAACAGCGCCCAATCAGATTAGTTACAAATTTTGCAAGAGCTTACACCTGTATAGTTTTCAGGAAATTGATAGTTAGGGCATTCGGGGATCGATCAATCCTAACACAGCGAAGTGTGGGTGGAGCTTAGCTAGAGGTGGGCGGGGCATAGCTAAAAATGGAAAGGTCCATTATAATTAACAACTAAAACAGGAAGGTGAGGATCTGCAATCTCGGATTGCTCTTCTTCTTCTTATTATTATTATTATTGCAGCTCATCTGCGAAAAACTAATGAAACTAAAGCATTGCCATCATCGACATCAACAGCAGCAACAGTGGCAGTTCCGGTTTTGAGATTTTCACATGGCAATCCAGTCCTCCCAGCTCTTGTAGCAGGAAATACCCTGACTTGCAATCATCCCACAAACCACAAATGTGCTACTGCTATCTCACAAGATGGACCATGCAAGCAGTTTAAAGTGGTTGTAACAAAGCACGCGTGTTTAGCGGACGCTAGACATCTTAGACATTTGCCATGCAGAGGTTACCCGGAAGAACCACCATCTAGCATGGATGGTCAAATTTACATTCATCATTTCAAGGACAAGAAAATTTGAATTTCTACTTCGTGAATGGCCATTTGCAAGTCAGCGAAAGATCATTATATACATTTTACCACTAGAATGGCTGACTGGGTTAAAGAGCCGGATATTCTACTAATAGATTAGATAGTAGTCCTCGCTTGGCTCGCAAACGGGCATTTCTCAAGACCATCGCAAAAGCTAGTTTTGACCAGCTACCAATAATTAAGGCGTATCATGCTTTACAGGATCTGATGGAAGACCCCACATTATCCATTTTGGTGGTGAAACATACTGAGCACTATTATTAAACATTTTCAAACGACATATTGAACACCGTGTTAGATATGTTAATGTGCCAGCAAAGTTGTTTCTTTATCAAGTTATAGTACAGAGGGGGTATTTAGTCCACTACTGGATACTGTGCATATGATCATTTGGTCCACTATTGGATACTGTACATATGATCATTTGGTCCACTATTGGATACTGTGCATATGATCATTTGGTCCACTATTGGAATTTGGACATATGATCATTTGGTCCACTACTGGAATTTGGACATATGATCATTTGGTCCACTTCGAATTTGGATATAGGATCATTTGGTCCACTACTGTAATTTGGACATATGATCATTTGGTCCACTATTGGAATTTGGACATATGGTCATTTGGTCCACTTCGAATTTGGACATAGGATCATTTGATCCACTATTGGAATTTGGACATATGATCATTTGGTCCCCTATTCGAATTTGGACATAGGATCATTTGGTCCACCACTGGAATTTGGACATATGATCATTTGGTCCATTATTGGAATTTGGACATAGGATAATTTGATCCGATACTGGACTGTACATAGGATCATTTGGTCCACCCCTGGAATCTAGACATATGATCATTTGATATATGGAATCTGTAGAATGGGGCATTCAGTTCAGTGCTGGAATATATAATGTTCAGTCCACTACTGGGATCTTAACCCTTTAATCCTTAAATTTGTACAAGAAAATTTAAGTTTTCTCATAGAAAATGTCCATTTGCAGACAGAGAAAACTAATTTTGAAAATTTATCAGTAGAATGACTGGCTCGATAACTGAGACAGTCATTTCAGTGATAAATTAAAAAAAATAGTCTTCTCTGTCTGCAAATGAATATTTTCCAAGACAACTGTATTTTCCAAGACAGCTGCAACGGCCGTTTTTGGCCAAGTTGAGTGTTAAAGGCTAAAGGAGCATCAGGTCCACTGATAGAATTTGTAGAAAGCGACATTGAGTCAACTGCCGTAACCTTTAGACAGTAGCATTCAGTCCACTGCTGGAATGTTGAGAAGGCAGCAATCTGTTCACAACTGGAATATGGAGAAAGGTGAATTCACCATTCGATTCACTTCTCATCCACTCCAAGATCAGTTTTGTCTTTTGGCATTCATAAGAGTTACCTAGAGCTCATATACCTTCAGCAGAATGATATACCATATCTTGCCCTGGGATAATTTATAAATTTCCATAACCATTTATGATATCTCCAATCAGTCTCCATTTCAAAATTGTCAATTTTTTTTACAGAAAACTGTCAGAATTAGTAGCCAAGATCATCAATATTTTGAACGTCATTAAATGAGAATTACATCTGATAATATTTGACTTTTCCATACTTTTTCAAAACCCGTAGCAGAAAATGTTGAATTTCCCATACTTTTCACGGCCTGGAAATGGATTTCTTATTATTCAATACATTTCCCAGACTTTCCATGCATGCGTACGGACCATGCACCTCAGCCTCACATCACCACGGGTGTTTCATGGTCCTGAGGGAATACTGGCAATGTGAACACTGGTCTCTGGTTCGAATCCTGCTTTCGCACGATGAGCTGTAAAAGGATTAAACTGGTCGTGGAGAGGATGACTCGTTGTGTGTGAATACTTGATCAATAAATAGATTGAACAATAGGAAAAGTTGTATTGTCACAACGCTGTCAGCCTCTGAGATTGAAATGCCTCCATTAACCCTATCATGTCCAAAACCAGCCTCTGCATTTGTCTTGGGAAGTGTCCATTTGCTGGCTAAGAGAATACTATTTTTGAAGATTTACAACAGGAATGACTGGCTCGGGTATAGAGCCAGTCATTCCAGTGATACATTTTCAAAATTAGTATTCTCTTGGCCAGCAAATGGACATTCAATTAGCAAATATTTTAATTTTCTTGAACAAAGTTAGCCATTAAAGAGCTTAGACAATTATTCGGTTATACTTAGCAATGTCATATATAGAGAATCTATGGGCATGTCCAGAGAACACTTTACTGCAGATATCAGATTATGACAACTCTAACCACTAAATGGTTAACTCACTGACTGCCGAGTTTTTGCAGACGACATATTCCAAGCGTTATGCATTTGGACGTGCTAAATATTTTGAAAACAATTTGCATGAAAGTTGGTGGCTAAATTTGTTTTCAAAATATATAGCAAGTCAAGAGATTTTGCTCATTGAAATTATTGTTTGGTGGCTTGCAGCAGCGAGACAGTTAATCCCTACAAATCTGGTGTCAAAAATTTTAATTTTCAAATTAAATTAAAAGATGAGCTGATGTTCATTTTTCAACAAATTTGGTGGGAGATGGTGCTGTTGTAGACAGCAACACCTTCCACCAAAATTGTTTTAAAATGTACACCAGTTTCTTTGATATTGACACAATAAAAAGATAGAATATTGACATCAGAGTGGTAAGGATTCAGCATGCCAAAATCAACCTCTGCAGTGGTCTTGAGAAATATTCATTACCAGGCAAAAATAATATACTATTTTTGAAATTGTACTAATGGAATGACTGACCTGATAATCGCACCAGTCATTTCATTCGTAAATTTTCAAAATTAATTTTCTGGCCTGCAAATTGACATCCATAAATCTTGACCATTAACGGGTTAGTTAATGGTAGTGTGTATTCTAATTATGATGGATAGAGGTGTAAATATGAACAATTCATGTTGTTAATATTTTGAAATAAATTTTAATTTTCCTCTGAAAGAGCGTAAAACCAATAATTTAAATCAGGTAGACTGTTATCAAATGAGATGAAAACAATAAAATGTTAAAAGAAAATAATTTAAAAATTAGTATTGTTGTACTTATAAACAGCATAATTAAGTTATGAAATATTTTTTTTTAAACATCTATTCATTTATGTTAAAACTAATTACGCTAGACACCATCGTGTATGTCACAACCTTGTCTCTAAATATACACACATAATGTCAAATGACCTCTGATTAAAAAATACAGCCTACATCATACAGCTATCAAAGAATCTTATATAATTATAATAAAACTATAATCTAAGCAAAACTTTCCTAAAAATATGGAGTAACGGATTATTAATCAACAAGCCATGAGTTGATAACTGTATAACTCTGTGTTTGCCATGTGTGTGTGATGTTTTATCAGCATTCCATACAGATTTAGATAAACAACTATATCCACGTGGCCACAATGAATTACTAGTGATTCATCATTCACAGCAAAACTAACTTCATCTTATAATAGCTATATCATCAATTGCATTTTGGCATTTTTATCATGACGTCAAAGAAATTGATGAATCCAATCTATCGATCAAGTATATGACATCATAATTACATCACATATAGGCTGATGCCACAATTAAGTACGTAATGAATGTCCATCTGGAGCTTTTAAAAATCTGTCAGCTGAATGAATTGCATGTCTTAATTATTCAATAAACATTCTGAATATTTTGAAACTAATTTCACTGGGTTATGTTACTGCCTATGGCAGTAACAATAACCCAGTGAAATTATTTCAAAATATTCAACAGCTTACTTGTAGTTTTCTGGAAATTGAGATCAAGTATATGACATGATAATCAACATCATCACATATAGGTTGGCGTCACAATCAACTACGTAATGAATGGCGTAGCTAAGTCTGTCAGGAAGCTTTAAACGTCTGTTAGTTATATGAATTTTATGTCTTTATTATTTAATAAATATTCTGTTGAATATTTCGAAACTAATTTGGCTGAGCACTGTTGCTGCCCCCAGTCAAATTAGTTTTAAAATATTCAACAGCTTATCTGTAGTTTTCTGGAACTGGGCCTAGCATTGTCGGAGCTTAGCTACAGATGGGCGGAGCCTAGCTAGAGATGGGCGGGGCATAGCTGAAAGTGGATTCATCTATTGTTGATACATTTCTCCAGGCTATGATGGCTACTATGATTTACTTTTCAACCAATCAGAAAATTCATTGGTTGTCTGCATCGTTATATATATGTTCAATCATAGATCTAGTTTGGCAGTCAACTTAGTTTCAAAATACACAACATTATAATTATTACATAATAAAGAATACGTTGTATCGGCACTTACATGTCACATACTATCGTTTGAGGAGACAAAGTGGCGGCGACCACAGTTCAGCTTTAACACAATGTTAAAAGTTAATAATTGTGATACAAATGAAGGGAATGTGCCAGGAAGTGAATGATATCAAAACTATACATATATTATCATAATCTACCAGTCCAATACAACATTTGAGATGAAATTAGTAACCCTTTAAGCTAATAGTGATTGAAAATGCATTGTGGACACTACAGAATGGGGTATTCAAACGGTTTGATGTGAACAGTGTTTTCCAAACATTAGCTAGGTACACATACATACAATGGATGAATGCACTTTTAGCTATGCCGCGCCCATCACTAGCTCATGCTTTGCCCGTGTTGGGATCAATCAATCCCTAAACTCCACGAAGAAATTTTCTTGACAAAATTTGACCAATAAAGGGTTAACGGTTAAGCTGACACAAGGATTAAAAACTAACTACGGCAAAATATTGACCACTTAAATTTAGTCCAAGATTATTTTAATTTCAATATAAATACTGAAAGTGCAGCACCATTCTTGTTTTTCGAGCTAGAAAAGTATATGTCTACACATCTTATCTGTTCTAATCTGTAATAGAGGAATTCATTTCTAGCTATGTCCCGCCCATTTCTAGCTATGCCCTCCCATTTCTAGCTATGCCCCGCTCATTTCTAGCTATGCCCCGCCCATTTCTAGCTATGCCCCGCCCATTTCTAGCTATGCCCCGCCCATTTCTAGATAAGCTCTGCCCACTTTTCACGCTTGTTGGAATTGATTTGAAAACCTGAATTCTCAGAATCTAAATTTCACAATGTAACTAACTATACAGGTAGGCTGTTGAATACTTTGAAACTAATTTGACTGGCAAGAACAGCTTCCAAACAATCTATGTCATGCCCATTTCTAGCTAAACTCTTATAGCCTAGATTTTGTATGTATGTGAAAATCGATTTAAAACTTTGAAATCTGAATTCCAATAATTTAAATTTCAATGTAACTATACAGGTAAGCTTCTGCATATTTGAAACTAATTTGACTGGGGGAAACAGCTCCCAGGCAAATTCATTTCAAAATATTCAACAAAACGTTTAATTAAATTGTAAATTCTTCAATGACATACAATCTGTATAATTTTCGTGCCAGACATTTTGATTTTCATCACATAGCTAGATACGTGACATGAGCTAACACATGATTTAATACAGAAATCCAGTTTCTCAGTCAATCATATGACGTCATAATCAACTATATCACATGTAGGCTGACATCACAATCAATTACCTCATGAATGACGTGATTAATTATGTCTTAAACGCTTAATAGTCTGTCATGTGGTACGAATTGTATGTCTTTACTATTTAATAAATATGCAAATATTCAATAACTTACATATATAATTTTTTGGAAATTGAGATTCAGAGAGTGCAGGAATCGATCGATCCCATCATGGTCAAAGCATGGGTGGAGCCTAGCTAAAGATGGGCAGGGCATAGCTAAAACTGGATTCCTCCACTGATTATGATGTTGTATGTGACAGATAGCAGTCCTCTAGGCTTGCACAATTATTCAATTTAGTTGATAATCGCAATTATTAAAATATAAATAACTGTGAACAATGCCAGATTCAAATCATTGAATAATTGACAAATATTGAAATTAAAATTGCAAACATATTTATGTTGAACCGTTTGTATGGAAAGCGACATAGCGAGTTTATCACGGACCTGTGTGTACTCGATGCTCTAAAACTTTATGTACGCCTACCTTAAAATTGAGATTTTGAAATGTTTTAAAAATAATTTGACTAAGATTTGTTACTTTCATGAATATACATGTAGCAATAACAAATTCGTTTCAATAAGATAATCTTTTGAACAGCTTGAAATTAATTTCACTGAAAGATGTTGCTGCCTCTAAAAGCAACATCTTTCAATAAAAACGCTTCTAATGCTTTTCCTGCACAACAGTGCATCTAAATAGTAAATAGTAAATTTTAATCTGCCTTATTTAGAAAAACTGTTAAAGGTTGAACTTGAGTCAAATCATCATTGCATTGTCCTTTACCAGCACACTTAGCCGAGTGTAATTGGTGTGCGATGATGCATTAATATTGGGATAGACTCGCTAATCATTAGCTAACAAAGAAAACAACTGTTGTTGTTGTTTGGTGTTGTTAACGCACACATTCAGTATGTCTATGATTTGATTTTACTTGCTATTCAAGTTTTATGTTGTTCTTACTCTATTTCATTTGAAATGTTAATACTTAGTCTCTGAGTTTATTTAAAAAAAAAGAACAACGCTTACATAATATCAGTGCTACTGTTCAGATATTCAAAAATATTCACCATGTTTCAAATCCAGCTCATTTTTCTCACGGTTGATCAATATTTTTCTAGTCAACTTAGTCAGCTTATAATAACAGGATGAAATGGCAACCTCCTTTTGTTCAATTCGAGTTTGATTAAGATTCTTCCTGTATTCTGAGAAAGATGTTTTCAAATGAGCTCGTTATGAAAAATGCTGACTATTTTGAAAACAATTTGACTAAAATTTGTTGCCTGCTTATGGAGCAATTATTTTCAGTCAAAATGCTTACAATATAATCAGTAGAAAGATTATAGCTGTATTATAGCTATAGTCATCTGTGAATTAGATTCACGTCTATTCTTCTAACTGTCAATAGTTGCATTGCTAAGATAGAAACAACATAAAGTAACATTGTTTCTCAAATGTGCCTCTTTAAAACTTATATTTTTGACACAGTATTGATACGGGTTAAGTATCAATCAATTGAATAATCGCAATTATTTATTTAAAATAATCGTAATTATAAAAATGACATAATTGCGCAAGCCTACAGTCCTCCATTCTACTTAAAAAGTAAATTTGGATTACTAACGACCCTATTCTAACTAACGCACTCCTATCTAATGACAAACAATTTCGATGTGTGATCAGGCCATTTACAATGGCCATATTCCGGCACCAATACAGCACATATATGGTTACACTGCATAGCTTTTGATCAAATCTTGACAGTGGGTGAGCACCTATAGATATCCCAGGCCGAGCAGCAGAATTCCAATAGAGTCACATGAAAGTATTTATCATAAGGACAGCAGATCTGACTGATGTGGGTGTTACATTTTAAACCCCTTAAAGGTCAAGCTGACAAAAAAAACCTGCTGCAATAGTCTTGAGAGAATGTCCACCTGCAGGTAAAGATAAGTATCTTTGAAAATTTACCACTGGAATGGCTGGCTCGATAAATCGAGCCAGTCATTCCAGTGGTAAATTTTCCTAAATACTCTTCTCTTTATCTGCAGATGGACTTGAAATAATGAAATATTTTGAATATTCTGAATTTTCTTGACCAAATTTTACCAATGAAGGGCTAAATAAGATGCTAAATGGAAAGTCACAGCATTTGGCTTCACCTTTCAATTTGTAACAATGAATGCTCTATCTCAGTACTGCAATACATCTACCATGACCTTTGACCTAGTAACCTTACTGTCACAGTACTGGTACAGATATCTAACAAATGAGACGCAAAGATGGGCAACATTGCACAGACACAAGACAAGGATAAGTTTCAGTGATATATAATATGAAAGTCAGTTAAAGAAGAATGGGTGGATTCATTTCTAGCTATGCATAACTCATTTCTAACTAAGCTCCGCCCACCTTTGATGTGTGTTGCGAGCGACTTAAAACTTTGAAACCTGAATTCTCAGAATCGAAATTACAAGGTAACTATACACGTACAAGCTGTTGAATATTTTGAAACTAATTTTACTGTGGCAGCAGGAAGCAACCGCTCTATGTCAAATTAGTTTCAAAATATTTAACAATATGTTTAGTAAATTGTAAATTTATCAAAGACATGCAATTAGTACGTTAATGATTGACTCCGATTTTCATGATGGAACTATATGCCATTATCATTATGACGTCAGCTAATTACCGACGTAATGGACCTTTCCAGCTTTAGCTATGCCCGCACATCTCTAGCTAAGCTCCACCCACACCTCTCTCATGTTGGGATCGATTGATCCCAGAACTTCCTGACTATCAGTTTCTAAAAACTATATAGGTAAGCTGTTAAATATTTTGAAACTAATATTTATTAAATGGTAAATACATACAATTCGTACAACGTGTCGAACTATTACGCATTAAAGACGGACTAAATCGAGCCATTCATGCCATAATTAATTATGACATCATCTTATATGTCACTTAGTTGATTACGATGTCATATGACGTTAGATGATGGATGGATAAACTGGAAAGGTCTGTTGATTATGATGCCAGATACTTGAGTGACACATCTGACGGATCCTTTCATTTATCTTTCGCAGAAAAACAATCTCGCGATAGCACCGTAACATGACATTTACATTACTGTAACTAAAAGCATGTAAACTGCAAACATGAAAAAATTATATACAATTATATACTTTAATTACAATGCTTTATGATAGCTTTAAGTTATATTCCTGTTTATACCAAGCAGTCACCTCTCGAATAAATCTGGAAAAAACAACAAACAGATTTCTTTTTTCTGTCAGGATCTCCTTAACGCCATAGTCGTAGTTACAATGTAGCTTTGAAAATTGCACAGATTTAACCCTTTCACGACAAAGCCGGCCAAAACCGGCCTCTGTCGTAGTCTTGGGGGCTGTCCATGTGTAGGCCAAGAGCAGACTATTTTTTTAAATCCACCACTGGAATGACTGACTCGATAATCGAGCCCGTGACACCAGTAGTAAATTTTCAAAAATAGTTTTTCTGCTGGCTTCGATTAAGAAATATTTTTATTTTTAAAACAAATTTAGACATTAAAGGGTTAAGCTTTGGAGCAACAACGTTCAGCACCTAACCCCGTCACTATGCCGACACAGGGCCCATACAAAGGCGGGATGAACAGAAATGACAATGTTTTGCAATTACATATACTTCAACATGAAGATATATTTTTCCGACATAACATGAATATTCTTTACCATCAAATCCACCCGTTTTCATTATCTACGACTCGCAAGTAGTATATTTTGTCAGTCAAAAAATTTTGACACGTCTGTCAAACCTGCCTACGTCGTAAATATATAGCCTGTTTGCACTTGCTTAAACAAAATGCTGAAATTGTATTCAGAATGTACCTTTTTCCTCATCTTAGTAACCAACTGCTTGGTGATTAGTGAAATGTGGATGGCACATGCTGAAATATATATTGATGACATTTTCCACACATTTTGCCAATTGATTTTCAAAATATAACCTTTAAAAATTGTGTAGACAAGCAAAGTTCATTTTATTTCACCACCATTTCATGGAGAGACAATAAGAACATGCAAGTCTTTCCACCCCCTCAAACAACCGCCCCCCTCCCCCCCTTAGTAATAGACTGGATTTGTGGTGGGGGAGAGTGGGCTGGGGTTCCAGAAACACCATTTTCAGAATCGACACAAGACATACAGGTACAGCAGTGTATAATGGCTAAATGTGGAGTACAAATTAAATTAAATACTGACTAGAAGTACACTAGAACACAAGAAATTGTCCATCAGCCAAAACCAACGTCTGCAGTGCTCTTTTTTTACCACATCAACAACTGGCTCGATATACCGAACCAGTCATTTCAGTGGTTAATTTTCAAAAATATTCTTCATTTGCAGGGCAAATGGACATTTAATACATAGTTTTTTATTTGCTTGTCCAATTTTGAATTACTAGACTAATTCTGATCATAACAGGATTAACTATGCATGTGCATGATATGTCTCGCCAGTCATTTCAGTGATAAATTCTCAAAAACACACTTCTCTTGTCCTGCAAATGGATATTCAAAACATGAAACCTTTCTATTTTCTTCACCGGTACTGACATTAACCCTCTAACACTCATATTAGCCAAAAACGGCTTCTGCAGTGGTCTTGAAAAATGTCCATTTGCGGACCAAAAGAAAACTATTTTTTGAAAATTTACCACTGGAATGACTGGCTTGATAATTCAGCCAGTCATTCCGATGCTAAATTTTCAAAAGGAGTCTTCTTTTGGTCTGCAAATGGACATTTTCTATGAGAAAATTTAAATTTTCTTGAATAAATTTGAGGGTTACGGGGTTAAATGGCTAAGCATCCGCATCAAGCACATATATAGTGTAAGCAATATCGAGGATCTATATCTAACTAGGCCCCGCCCACTTCTAGCTAAGCTCTGCCCACTTTGTGCGCATGTTACAATCAATGTCAAACTTCGAAACCTGAGTATCCAAGAACATAAATTTGAATACAGGTAAGCTGTTGAATATTTTGAAATGTGTTGACTGTGGCAGCAACAGCTCCCAGTCAAATTAGTTTCAAAATATCAACAGAATGTACTTTATTAAATTGTACATTCACCAAAGACATACAATTTATAGACTATCGTGACTGACCATTGCCACCTTAGTGATGGATTTACGTCATTTTGATTGTGACGTCAGCTAATATGTGACGTATTTGATTATGCCATCAGATACTTGAGTGACAGATCAGATTCTCTATTAACTTGTCTTAACTCTTACCACTCTGATGTCAAGCCTTTAAATTTTCAAATTAAATTAAAAGATGAACTGGTGTTCATTTTTCAACAAATTTGGTGGAAGATGGTGCTGTCGTAGACAGAAACATCGTCCACCAAAATTGTTGAAAAACGTACACCAGATTCTTCGCTGTTGAACCAATAAAATATATAATTTTGACACCAGAGTGGTAAGGGTTAATGATTTAATATTCAAGTGTCGGACATTTTTTGTTTCTAAAAAATCTGTCAAAATCCAAGATAGCTGCTGCCTAAATTGGCCGTTCGTCTTCATTTAAACAAACTTGGAGACCTAAGAATGCTTCCTGCCAAACACAATTGAAATCGGCCAAGTGGTTTTTGAGAGTCGTTTGAAGGAAAAGTTGACGGACGGATGGACAGACGGTCCCCATGGCATAAGCTCACTTGCCTTTCAGGACAGGTGAGCTAATAATGTTGTTGGTTGCGACAATGTGATAAAACTAACTAATAAGGGCAATTTCTGACTTTTAAAATTTCTGAAAATTAATGGATAAATCATACAAAACTCTCCCGTGAACTCGCCTCCGTCTTCTCGCCATCTTTCGGTTCCACTTCTGAAATAGCCAAAGACACCGGCCTGTGAATGTAGCGCTCATAGTGAGATAGGTGAGGTGGTAAGCTAAGCGTACGACGGAGGGAAGGACGACCTCTACATTCTCCTAATACATCACTTGAGTCACTATTGTCAATATCATCGTTATCTTTAGAATCAGCATTTTGGAAAACAACATCAGATTTCGTCTCCTCGTCTACTTCCTCTAATGAGACATGGTCAGGAAATTGTAACGTTAGCATTTCCACCATTTCATCATCCATCATAGGCCCAGTGCTCGCAATACTCTCTGTATCAGAACTCTCCTCCATATCAGACATACCAAGTAAGTCAGTTCTACGTGATTTTACAGGTGTTCCTGCAGGCGATACGCTGTCACTTGATAAAGTCCGACATTTCATGAATGTTTTAACCTTATTTTCAGACAAGGAAGACAATGGTTGTTTTTCTGAACATTCTGGCATGACATGATTTTTTGTGTCAGCCTGAACTTCCAAATGGTTTGTTTTGGCAACTAATGGTAATTCAGCATGGATTTCCGCTAAATTTGAATTATTATTGTTATTATTACTTGAGAGGCTAGGTTCTTGTTCTGAAGATTTATTTAGAAAATCTTTATACCCATGTGGACTGTACACAGCTTGAGTTCTCTCGACCAATGGCACCGGGGTCACTATCATCGGACACATACGTGGGTCAATTTTCAACACAATACCCTGTAATTTTGATGTTTTTCTGTTTGTTGAAGGTGAACTTGGTACATGTGTAGTCTCCACTAAGCCGACTCGTTTTTGACCGGGCATAATATTAATGGCTTTTGAGGCAACATATCGTTGTCCCTCTGGATCAGCACCACTAGAATCACCTAGAATGTCTGGCTCACGGGAAGCTGATGGCACAGAATCACTCTGATTTAAACCACCTGATCGTCTCTCCATTGTCTGACTCTGCGAAGTAACAGAAATCATGTTGGATAATCCCTTACCATGTGTGGGATAAGTACTAGGAAAAGACATATACTCATCTTCCAAACTTGGCACGTCATAGTTAATATCAAAGTCAACAGGAAAGAAGCTCTCCGAAACAGATGGTGACTTTGATACCATACTCGATTCAATGGCCTGCATAAAGCTTGGATTACGGTACAGGTTTGGATGTGGAGTCTCAATAATCATTACATTATTATCACTACACCCTGAACCAGAATCTTTCCGATGTCGTCCATCGTTAAGAGTACCATCCAGAAAACTTTGTGAAAGTCTTTCGCTGCCATCAGAGATTTTTCGCTGGCGATCTCGATGTGGTGGAGGTGGTGGTGAGTCAGCACCAACTCCCGCAACACGAACGCCAAGTTCCTTCTGCCTGCATCGTTCCAGTCGCTGTCTGTGAATATCGTCACTTATGGCTTCCAAGTTTCGTAAAGCAGATGAATATTTGGCCTTTGATGTTGTGACATTTCCTTCAAACTGGGACACAGATTTCTTTTGCTCCTATAAAAACAACAACACATGAAAATGTGTTCCTTCATAGGCCTGTATATAGGCTTACATAAGTATTCAATGAAAAAAAACCCCACATTTTGAGCCATTAAAATAAGTGACTGTTCATTTGCAGGCTTAGAAAAGAAAGTTGACCACCCGAATGACTGGCTCTGTGCACAAGCCATTATGGCAGGATGAAAAAGACCATTCATCTCTTCAAAGGTAACATGAGGTGTGATAGTGAGCGTGCACATTGGTGCTTACTCTGGATCAGGAACTGGTTGATGTAACAAGATCAACATAATCTTGTCATTTAGCCTTAATTACAATATCTGCGGATTATCCTAACTCTTTAACACTCGAATTTGTTCAAGAAATTTTACGTTTTCGCATAGAAAATGTTCATTTACAGACCAAAAGAAGGCAATTTTTGAAAATGTACCACTGGAATGACTGGCTCGGTTATCGAGCCAGTCATTCCTGGATAAATTTTCAAAAATAGTCTTCTCTTGTTCTGCAAATAGGCATTTCACAAGATCACTACAGAAGCCATTTTTTAAACATTGACATATCCTGAAAACAAGGGCGAAATAATGGAGCTAAATGCAAAAGATAATGTTGAAAAAACCCAGATCAGTGAGCTTGATCTTGACCTTGTGACCTCAACATCACATTACACTGACTTCAAACAGCATAGGCAAAATTGCAAACACACATCCAAACTAGGTTCCAATCCTAAAATATAATATGAGAGATTTTACTATATGTAAAAACTTAATTTTGAAAAAACACCATTTTGTATCAAGGTCATATCGACCTTGACCGTTGACCTTGTAACCTCCATGTCATAAGGCTGACTCCTTTTGACATCGGCAACCATGTCCGTAAGCTTCGTTGGTTCCAATAGGATCAATCAAACTGAAATATGCTAAAACGTAATGCTGAAGTGGTATTGCACCAAGATTAGCATACTTGACCTTTGACCTTGTAACCTCAATGCCACCACGCCAATTCCTAGCAGTATTATAAACAACCATGTATTGATGCTTAGTTCCAATAGGCTTAAGCAATCCCAAAATATAAGCTGGGATCTTGCGAAACACAAAACATTAATGTTGAAACAGTCTTGTACCACAACAACAGTGACCTTGACCTTTGACTGTGACTTTGATGTTATCAGGCCGATTCCTTTCATCATAGAAAACCTGCATGATGAGTTCCAACAGGATAACCCAAAACATAACTGTCTGCCTGCAGAATTTCTGCAGACTACATTTTCCATAGAGTTTAACTCTGGATATGCTAAATATTTTGAAAACAATTTGACTGACAGTTGTTGGTGGCTAAGCCACCAACAACTTTCAGTCAAATTGTTTTCAAAATATTCAGCAGGTCTAGAAGTATTGTCCACTCAAATTATTGTCTGCTGGTTTGCAGCAGTTATACAGTTAGATACACCGGTAAGCCAAAGCAATTTGCTAAATGCAAAACTTAACTCCATAAACCTGAAATTCTCGGAATCACAATTTCAAGGCAATACAGGTAAACTGTTGAATATTTGTAAACAAACATTGATTGACAAAAACATGTGCATTCACACACACACACAGATGCATGCATACATTTGCGCACGTGCATGTCCACTCAACCTCAGCACCGATACCTCATTAGCATAAACAGTGCACATCCACTCAACCTCAGCACTAATACCACATTAGCATAAACAGTGCATGTCCACTCAACCGTAGCACAGATACCTCATTGGCATAAACAGTGCATGTTCACTCAACCTCAGCACTGATACCCCATTAGCATAAACTGTGCACATCCACTCAACCTCAGCACTGATACCTCATTAGCACAAACAGTGCATGTCCACTCAACCTCAGCACTGATACCTCATTAGCATAAACAGTGCATGTTCACTCAACCTCAGCACTGATACCTCATTAGCATAAACAGTGCATGTCCACTCAACCTCAGCACTGATACCTCATTAGCACAAACAGTGCATGTCCACTCAACCTCAGCACTGATACGTCATTAGCATAAACAGTGCACATCCACTCAACCTCAGCACAGATACCTTATTAGAATAAACAGTGCACATCCACTCAACCTCAGCACTGATACCTCATTAGCACAAACAGTGCACATCCACTCAACCTCAGCACTGATACCTCATTAGTATAAACAGTGCACATCCACTCAACCTCAGCACTAATACATCATTAGCATAAACAGTGCATGTCCACTCAACCTTAGCATTGATACCTCATTAGCATAAACAGTGCATGTCCACTCAACCTCAGCACTGATACATCATTATCATAAACAGTGCACATCCACTCAACCTCAGCACTGATACCTCATTAGCATAAACAGTGCACATCCACTCAACCTTAGCATTGATACCTCATTAGCATAAACAGTGCACATCCACTCAACCTTAGCATTGATACGTCATTAGCATAAACAGTGCATGTCCACTCAACCTCAACACTGATACATCATTATCATAAACAGTGCACATCCACTCAACCTCAGCACTGATACCTCATTAGCATAAACAGTGCACATCCACTCAACCTTAGCATTGATACCTCATTAGCACAAACAGTGCATGTCCACTCAACCTCAGCACTGATACCTCATTGCACAAACAGTGCATGTCCACTCAACCTCAGCACAGATACCTCATTAGCATAAACAGTGCACGTCCACTCAGCCTCAGCACTGATACCCCATTAGCATAAACAGTGCACATCCACTCAACCTTAGCATTGATACCGCATTAGCATAAACAGTGCATGTCCACTCAACCTCAGCACTGATACCTCATTAGCATAAACAGTGCATGTTCACTCAACCTCAGCACAGATACCTTATTAGAATAAACAGTGCACATCCACTCAACCTCAGCACTGATACCTCATTAGCACAAACAGTGCACATCCACTCAACCTCAGCACTGATACATCATTATCATAAACAATGCACATCCACTAAACCTCAGCACTGATACATCATTAGCATAAACAGTGCACATCCACTCAACCTTAGCATTGATACCTCATTAGCATAAACAGTGCATGTCCACTCAACCTCAACACTGATACATCATTATCATAAACAATGCACATCCACTAAACCTCAGCACTGATACCTCATTAGCATAAACAGTGCACATCCACTCAACCGT
The DNA here is from genome assembly GCA_034401795.1 of Chaetoderma sp. LZ-2023a. Taxonomy (NCBI): domain Eukaryota; kingdom Metazoa; phylum Mollusca; class Caudofoveata; order Chaetodermatida; family Chaetodermatidae; genus Chaetoderma; species Chaetoderma sp. LZ-2023a. Next base: position 28,032,697 of record CM067364.1, read on the forward strand.
AGCATTGATACCTCATTAGCATAAACAGTGCACGTCCACTCAACCTCAACACTGATACATCATTATCATAAACAGTGCATGTCCACTCAACCTCAGCACTGATACCTCATTAGCATAAACAGTGCATGTTCACTCAACCTCAGCACTGATACATCATTCACATAAACAGCGCCCATCCACTCAACCTCAGCACTGATACATCATTAGCATAAACAGTGCACATCCACTCAACCTCAGCACTGATACATCATTAGCATAAACAGTGCACATCAACTCAACCTCAGCACAGATACCTCATTAGCATAAACAGTGCATGTTCACTCAACCTCAGCACTGATACATCATTCACATAAACAGTGCATGTCCACTCAACCTCAGCACTGACACCTCATTAGCACAAACAGTGCATGTCCACTCATCTCAACACTGACACCTCATTAGCACAAACAGTGCATGTCCACTCAACCTCAGCACTGATACATCATTAGCATAAACAGTGCACATCCACTCAACCTCAACACTGATACCTCATTAGCATAAACAGTGCATGTTCACTCAACCTCAGCACTGACACCTCATTAGCACAAAAAGTGCATGTCCACTCAACCTCAGCACAGATACCTCATTAGCATAAACAGTGCACATCCACTCAACGTCAGCACTGATACATCATTAGCATAAACAGTGCACATCAACTCAACCTCAGCACAGATACCTCATTAGCATAAACAGTGCATGTTCACTCAACCTCAGCACTGATACATCATTCACATAAACAGTGCATGTCCACTCAACCTCAGCACTGACACCTCATTAGCACAAACAGTGCACATCCACTCAACCTCAGCACAGATACCTCATTAGCATAAACAGTGCATGTTCACTCAACCTCAGCACTGACACGTCATTAGCACAAACAGTGCACATCCACCCAACCTCAACACTGATACCTCATTAGCATAAACAGTGCATGTTCACTCAACCTCAGCACTGATACATCATTAGCATAAACAATGCACATCCACTCAACCTCAACACTGATACCTCATTAGCATAAACAGTGCACATCCACTCAACCTCAGCACTGATACCTCATTAGCATAAACAGTGCATGTCCACTCAACCGCAGCACTGATACCTCATTAGCATAAACAGTGCACATCCACTCAACCTCAGCACTGACACCTCATTAGCACAAACAGTGCATGTCCACTCAACCTCAGCACAGATACCTCATTGCACAAACAGTGCATGTCCACTCAACCTCAGCACTGATACATCATTCACATAAACAGTGCACATCCACTCAACCTCAGCACTGATACCCCATTAGCATAAACAGTGCACATCCACTCAACCTCAACACTGATACCTCATTAGCATAAACAGTGCATGTCCACTCAACCTCAGCACTGACACCTCATTAGCACAAACAGTGCATGTCCACTCAACCTCAGCACAGATACCTCATTAGCATAAACAGTGCACATCCACTCAACCTCAGCACAGATACCTCATTAGCACAAACAGTGCATGCCAACTCAACCTCAGCACTGACACCTCATTAGCACAAACAGTGCATGTCCACTCATCTCAGCACTGACACCTCATTAGCACAAACAGTGCATGTCCACTCAACCTCAGCACAGATACCTCATTAGCATAAACAGTGCACATCCACTCAACCTCAGCACTGACACCTCATTAGCACAAACAGTGCATGTCCACTCATCTCAGCACTGACACCTCATTAGCACAAACAGTGCATGTCCACTCATCTCAGCACTGACACCTCATTAGCACAAACAGTGCATGTCCACTCATCTCAGCACTGACACCTCATTAGCACAAACAGTGCATGTCCACTCATCTCAACACTGACACCTCATTAGCACAAACAGTGCATGTCCACTCAACCTCAGCACTGATACATTATTAGCATAAACAGTGCACATCCACTCAACCTCAACACTGATACCTCATTAGCATAAACAGTGCATGTCCACTCAACCTCAGCACTGACACCTCATTAGCACAAAAAGTGCATGTCCACTCAACCTCAGCACAGATACCTCATTAGCATAAACAGTGCACATCCACTCAACCTCAGCACAGATACCTCATTAGCACAAAAAGTGCATGCCCACTCAACCTCAGCACTGACACCTCATTAGCACAAACAGTGCATGTCCACTCATCTCAGCACTGACACCTCATTAGCACAAACAGTGCATGTCCACTCAACCTCAGCACAGATACCTCATTAGCATAAACAGTGCACATCCACTCAACCTCAGCACTGACACCTCATTAGCACAAACAGTGCATGTCCACTCATCTCAGCACTGACACCTCATTAGCACAAACAGTGCATGTCCACTCATATCAGCACTGACACCTCATTAGCGCAAACAGTGCATGTCCACTCATCTCAGCACTGACACCTCATTAGCACAAACAGTGCATGTCCACTCATCTCAGCACTGACACCTCATTAGCACAAACAGTGCATGTCCACTCATCTCAGCACTGACGCCTCATTAGCACAAACAATGTTTTCATATATACCTCCATTAGTTGGTTGAACTTTGCTTTGGTGTCAAAGTATGGCCTGAAATGACAAAAACAGCGCATGTGGGTAAAAATTAATTATCACGTTCAAAGTGAAGAAACTTGATAATTAAAAGGTGAACCACAACCACTCTTCAAAACTCATTATCGTATGGTCTTGAAAAATGTCCACGGCCTTGCAGGGGCAAGAAAAACTGACAGACAATTTCCTGGACCAATGCTGGCCATTACCTTCCTAGAGAAAATTCATCTGTACCGATTATAAACCATTTAAAGCTGATTTGTCATGCTAAAAGACTTAATGTTTAACACCTACCAATAACATTTAAATTAAAATTTTTGGTAACCCAATTATGAGCCCCGGTATTTTTGCTTTAAACAACTCCGCTAGCTTTCCTCGCGCCCTATAAAAGGATTCGCTCAGCACATAGAGCTTGGAGTCCGCTGGTAGGTGTTGGCGTGAGCACTTGCAGCTAAGTAATACACACGTGATAGCTCTATATATCACTGTGCTGTGTAGTGCTTACCCGATAAACGCTCGCATTACATATCTGCCTGCTAACTGATAACTTGTTTTACTGAGTGAATCGTTTTATAGTAGCTGAGAAATGTTGGGTGGGTCTTGTTTCAACCTTTAATGATCATACCAGCCAAACCCTGTGTTATGGTCTTGTGGACCGTCCATTTACAGACCAAGATAATACAATTTTTTGACAATTTACCACTGAAATGACTGGCTCAATAACCAAGCCAGTCATTCTAGCGATAACCTTTCAAAAATTGTATTCTCTTGGGTTGTAAATGGACATTCAATAGGTAGATATTTAAATTTTATTGACTAAATTTGACCATTAAAGGGTTAATCAATCAATGACTGGACTTATAATCAAGTTCCAGAAAACAGAAATTTATTGATAGCACCATGTTACTACGCTAAACACTTTCTTTTAGCATGGCAGATCAGCTTTAATGGCAGCCAAAGCATGTTTTTGCAGTCCTCTTGAGGATGTTAATTTACAAGCCAAGAGAATATTTTTTTTGATAGACCACTATAATGTCTGGATCAATAGCCAAGCCAGTTATTCCAGTCATAAAGTAAAGAATGTACATGTAGGTATCTCTTGACATTCACTTGGACATTCACTTGGACATTCACTAAGCCACTATGCTCATTTTCTAGAACAAATTCGACCATTAAAGTGTTAGTTGAAAACAGATATTCTCACTCATGCAGATATTTCTATGTCTGAAATGAGCTAAGCTGCATCGTATTTTGTCAAGAATGAAAAGGTTACTTATTTTAAAGGAATCACCAGTCCGAATAATTGTGCATGGGGTTGGTGTATCCAGAACTTTTCGTGTTCTTATCAGAAATGTGTTTAGCAGTGATCCTCAGGGTCATGTGTGATAATGTTGGACACATTTTGTCCACTATAGTTAGCCACAAGTAAGGAATGTTGTGCAGTATGGGTGTACATTCATGTTTTTTCACCATCATGTTGCTTGCTACATTGCATGCAGGTAAGCGAGTGTACTACCCTGCATATACTCGCCTCTACATGGTCTTTATAAATGCCCATTTGCAGGCCAAGACATTATTTTGAAAATGTATCACAGGAATGACTGGCTTCATGAATGAGCCAGTAATTCAAGTGATAAATTTGGTAAAATAGTCTTTGTCCTGCAAATGAACACTCATAAAGTAAAATTGTTATTTCTTGACCAAACTTGACCATTACGGGTTTAGACTTAACATGTGTGTGCTGAAGCGTCGTGTCCATTACCTGTCCGCCGACTGCAAGCCATCAGACAATAATTTTGATGGGCAATAACTTTGGACATGTTAAATATTGCGAAAATAATTTGATTGAAAGTTGTTGGGTGGCCTTGTTGGTGGCTCAGCCACCAACAACTTTCAGTCAAATTATTTTCAAAACATTCAGCATGTCCAGCGTTAAACCCCATGGAAAATGTAGTCTGCAGAAAGTCAGCAGGCAGACAGTTAAGGCGCATGTGATTGATATTTTATTGATTTTTCAATGTAGCGAATAAAAATCAAAGCGTCCAGTAATTGCGAAATTAAGATCATGCATATGACATCCGAAAAGAGTTGTCTGCGCCTTCCACACCATGTCCAGGTACATGATTCCAGGCAAAAATGCTGAAATCTAACACTTAAATATAGAACACATTAAACAAATGCATAATTTGCATATATTTTATACAGAACGGGATTGGATGGTCGATGACTCGCCATCACAAATGCTCCACTTTCACTGCTTTGACCTTTTGAACATGCATGCTCGCCTGCCCGCCCCCACACACATTCCTGGGGCTGAGTCAAATGTAAATGTTTTCTTGCACTCCGCAATCACATAGGCAACAAACATACTAAATTTAGTTGAATTCAACTCTATAAACCAGCCAGAAATAAAATAACAGCTGTAAATTTCACTCATGACAGCTGCTGTTGACTGATGTCGTTTGCATGAACCTAGGCAAGAACATGCTTACACATTGTTTCATCATTACTTACAAATTTGAGGGTTAAAGGGTTAACTACCATTACCATGAACGATGTGAAAGCAATGTGTCAGGATTTTGGGGGAATCACGTCAGAGTTATGCTGTTCTGGAGTATTTGAGCCCGATAGTGATGTCAGTGTCATGTTTTTATGACTAACTGACACTCACAGTAATGTCACATATTGAGTATATAAATTGCAGATTTGCTATTACCTTCATTTGATGTCAAATGCTCATATTAATTGCTGTATGAAATAAAGTTGTAGTAAGGTATTAATATTGCTACCAAGGGTGACATCATGTGTTGAACCCGGTTTTTCCCTCTATTAAACATCGATTAAATGTTAATTGAAAAATGAAGTCCTAGTTTCTTGAGGTCACCATGCTGCACGCGTAACTGATTTATGCAATGACATTCTTTGCGATTCTAAAGGCTCTCTGTGCGAGTGTGTCTTCTGGCATCCTTAGCACATGGTCAAACATGGATTATCACTGCCGGGCGACTTTTACGGACAGCAGCGATGCATTACACATCTTGTTTAGTGCATAGTGCCTTGTTGGTTCAAATTATGCAGTCTGACCATCTGTGCCCAGTGATGGTGCGGAGGTGTTTGTAGGCATCCAGTTTGTCTAGAGCTGCCTTTGGAGGTGCTGAACTGGTACAGTTGTACAACATCAAGGATACACAAGTTGCATTGTACAAACATCTAGTTGTTTTGTCAATGGCATCTTTGATCAACGAATTCACCATTGTCCACAGCTTCCAAAAGGACGGGAAAGCTATGTTTTCCCTGAAGCAGAGTGCAGCGATGTCAGCAGTATTGCAATGCAGTGAGCTCAGTATTTTGTTTTTCATCCACGAAGCCACCATGAAGTGCAGCGCCATTTTCTTTAGCTTCGTGCTTTGTCGATAGGTATATGTGGGGGAACACTTGTTTTGGATTCATTCATAAAGAGATTCTTATTTATTAGTTTGCTTGCAGCTATCGGGAGTAGTTCATCAGTTTCTTTTCCTCATCTACGAAGCCCATATCGCAACAGCAATGGAGATGCACTGGTAGCATTCCTCAGTTCCAATGGACCATTTGACACAAATGCTGCTTTCAAATACCAATACTATCACTGGACAACATGGACAGGACACAAAGCCCCAATAGGTTCTAAGGCTATGCAGTCTTCAACAAAGTATTCTTCATATTATGCAAAACAGAAGCTATACCCATACTTCAGAATGCTCATGTGGAGGTGCATTTCGCCTCAATTCTGACCATAAGGCAGTCGCTAATGCCTTCAGATAAGCCATCCGTGCTAATGTAAACGACATATCAGGCAAAAGGTTAGAGTCACCTACAACCTGCTCATCAGTGACATAGTACATGGGCACTCAAACATCATACAAAAAGGCCCTCTGGGAGTAGATAGCTGACATAGACGTCAGCTCCGATCCAAATGCGTCCCTAATCAAAATACTCAAACGTATGGAATCATCAGCTACCAGCACCATAGTTGACAAAAAAAACAACCAAACTAGGTATACCGAATGCCCTGTAGTATGATAGTAACACTATCAGCAGAGCAACAAAAATGGGATTTCATAACAAAAAAACTTAACAAATACACAATAACAGTAAACCAGCAATAATACACCAGCACAATACACAAATACATAAATAAATATATAAGCATAGGGGTGACAGGATTTAGATTAGAGTGCAGCTTAAACAGTTTCTCAGACATGAGATTCCTGATGACAAGGTTATTTTCAAAATGTTTATGCTTTCAGTAACACAGAACAATATGAATGCAGATATAATTGTGTGAGCTTTTAACTCTTTAATTGCAAAGTTGACCAAAAATGGCGTCTGCAGTCAAGTGGGCTTTTGAAATGGCAATTTGCAGGCCACAATAGTGTTGGGAATTGGTACTATGGTTGTGATCGATGATTGGTTTTATATACTAACCGATGATCAATTAATGGTTGATAATAACAGGTTCTCATTTTTTACCCATTTTGAATGCAGTAATTATAGCATGTTCAAGGATAATTACCCCTTTCAAACCAAGACAGATTCTTAATAATTTTTAAAAAATCTGTTGAATATTTTGAAACTAATTTAACTGGAAGCTGTTGCTGCCTTAGGCAGCAACAGCTTCCAGTCAAATAAGTTTCAAAATATTCAACATGTTATTGGTATGGTTGCTTTGAAATTAATGTACTATTTTAGTGCTGTAAGAATTAATGTCTTAGACTAAGGAGTAATAAGTCTATCTAGTTGTAACAATTAAATTTAAATTCTTTTCCAAAAAGTATTCGTTTTCTAGCTTGACCAGTTAAAATATTTAATAAAGTCAATTTATAAACAACCAAAATTGATTTCTGAAATCATGATCGATCGGTTGGTTGAACATGCAAACCAATCAATCATCGATCAAATCGATTAATCTAGGCCACAATACTATTTTTTTGGAAATTTACAACCAGACAGACTGTCTACATAACGAGCCAGTCATTCCAGTTGTACATTTTCAAAAATAGCCTTCTTTTGGTCTGCTAAATGGACAATGAGCAGCAAAATTTTTGATGTTCTTCCAATTCCTAATAGATAAAGGATTAAGTCACTCGATTAGGTTATCAGGCCTCGAAATTTGGCATAAACAGAACAATAGTTCCGTGTAAGTTACAGAAAATCAAACAGAACAGAATTAAAATTAAGCTACATGAAAATGAGTTCGTGCTTTACTTTCAGATAGGTAGAAAAATGTTTACATTAAACAGAGGCTCAAAATCATGCCCTGTATGGATTATTTGTTCATCATGAGCTATGGCAATGCTTGTAGTCCATCTAGAAGGTTGTTTCTACAAGATTATTGCACATATTCATCTCTGAAATTAACTATCAGGTATATGTAGCATATCAATTAGGTTACGCAAATTATTGTTCACATGTTTACATGGAAAAAAATACCTGTATCCTATTATTAGTTTATGCAGATTTTCCAAATCTCATGGTTATAAATTTCAAAACTAGGAATTGCTAGTAACACAATACCATAGTAAATTACAAAATTTTCTGAACTGAACTGAGAATATATAGTTCATATCTTCATCAGATATACTGATATTGAAGGGCCATAACCTCAATAAATAGTGATGAGAATTAATGGAATACAAACTTGACCCTAACATCGCTACATGTAGGGCTTCAAGGCATTAATGTTTAAGTCTGGTATCAATATCACTTTTCATATATATTTATTGCATATTGGTATGGGTATCACGCGAAACCTGGGCTAAGCATTGGGATTGGAGAGCAGAAAATATTTAGATTCTCTTGACCAATTCTGACTATTATTGAATTTAACAGTCAAGCCGGCAAAGAAGGGCACCTCGATTCGTCTTGAGAAATGTCCATTTGAAGAACAAGGCTTTTTTTATGTATAAGTTGAATCGAATGAATGACTGGCTCATTCATCGAGCCAGCCATACCACTGCTAAATTTTCAAAAATAATGTTCTCTTGTCCAGCACATGGACCTTTCTCAAGACCATGGCACAGGCCATTGTTGTCTGACTTGACCATTACTAAAGGGACTAAACACTGGATCCATGGAAAGCTTTATTAACACTTTAACACTCAAACCGCCCAAAACCGGCTTCTGGACGGGTCTCGAACAATTTTCATTTGTAGACCAAGAGAAGACTATTTTAAAATTGACCATTGGAATGACTGGCTCGATAGTCCAGTGATAAATTTCCAAAAACAATCTCTTGATCTACAAATGGACATTTTCAATGAAAAATTTAAATTTTCTTAAGCGAGTTTGATGGTTAAAGTGTTAAGTACTACATACAGATTGCTCCTACTTTAGTAACTACTCCTATAATCAAAATATTCTACCTGATAACAGAGCTCTGCATATATAATACATGTATTAAGCAAACCATCGCAGAAATTTACCAAAAATCTCTAAACTTATCCAAATGATGAATACAATAATTTAAAAGCGAATGCAGTGAAAAATAGAACGTTGAGAGATTTCACCATTAAGAAGGAGGAAACACCTATATAAGGTAAGCAGTGGGTTAGTTTTACTTACAATAGTTCTAACCGATGCTCGACTTCAAGATTGTTAATTTGAAGTAAGCTTTTCCGAGTCCGCAAACTACAGGAAAATAACCATAAAATACATGTATTATAGTGTTAGCTAAGTTTAGGCTATGTGCTTTAGGTCAGAAATTAAAACGGGTATGAGAGAGGTAGACAGAACAACAACGAGCGAGATAGGTCCACCAACTGCTTAACTATTGTATCCCAATAAGTGGCAAGCCTGCCAGACAAGACTTCTACAGTGGTCATGAGAAATCCTCTTTTTATAAACCAATAAATTATCTTAGCAAACCTGCCACCAATGGATTGAGTGGCTTGGTAAAAATAGACATTCAATCACCCCTCATAAGGAAGCACCACTGTTTGGCCCAGGCACGCCAGGTGGCCTCAAGAGGGGGTATAAATGCATTGTTATAAAGTTGAAAGACGTCATAAAGCATAATTTACTTAAATTCAAGCTAAAGACTGGTTCAAACCTATAACACTGAGAAGCGTTTCTCATGGTATCTAAATTTCCCAGGGACCCCACACACTGTAAAGTGGTGATCCCAAGCTGAAATCCAGGGGTCCTAATCTGAAAATCTGAGGTTCCAATGCAGATTTTCTCATCCACGCTAAAGGTACCATAGACTCATAGCGATGAATTATAGATGTTCCAGACTAGATTTTATCTGTATTTTGAGGTAAAAAAACCAACAAACAATTAATATTTAATAATCAAAACAGATTCTCAGGGGTCACATAGGACCCACTTCCACTACTTTTGGGGGTCACAAGTTGCATTTTGATGGTACAATACCCTGAAAAGGACCCTTATGAGAATCCCTGGCACTGAGTCATATACCACAATGGTTTAACACTTGAGTGGTCTTCAGCAATGTCCACTTGCCATACCACAGAAAATGTTTTTGGAAAACTTACCACTGAAATGTTCACAATTCATCTTTTATCGGCCAGCAAATGGGCAATCCACAGGACCACTGTTAACCCTTTAACACTCATACCCGTCAAAAACGGCCTCTGCAGTGGTCTTGAGAAATGTCCATTTGCAGACCAAGAGAAGACTTTTTTGGAAAATTTACTACTGGAATGACCGGCTCAATAACCGAGCCAGTCAGTAGCCTTCCCAGTCTACAAATGGACATTTTCCACTAGAAAATCGATATTTTCATGAACAAGTTTTAGGGTTATTTATAGTGTCAATGCTGTCTCTGGATGGCTTAACCAGTAACAAAAGAGTCATGTTAAATTCAGTTTAACCCTTTAACACTCTAGCTGGTCAAAAATCGCTTCTGCAGTGCTCTTGAGAAATGTCTATTTGCAGACCAAGAGAAGTCCATCATCGAAAATTTACCACTAGAATGACTGGCTCAATAACCGAGCCAGTCACATTCCAGTGATAAATTCTCAAAAATAATCTTCTCTTGGTCTCCAAATATATATTTTCGATGAGACAATTGAAATTTCTTGAACAAATTTGAGGGTTAAAGGGATAAAATTTGTTCAAACTTATAGCAACGAATCATATATCACCATACAGTCAGCTCCAACACAGCAGTAAATAGATTCACATTTTAACACTCATATTAGCCAAAAACAGCTTCAGTAGTGGTCTTGAGAAATGTCCATTTGCAAACCAAGAGAACACTATTTTTTTTAATTTACCACTGGAATAACTGGTACAATAACCGAGCCAGTTAATCTAGTGGTAAAGTTTGAAAAATAGTCTTCTCTGAGCCTGCAAATGGACATTTTCTACGAGAAAATTGAAATTCTCATGAATAAATTTGAGGGTTAAACAGTAAAGGATTAATATAATAACCAGATAGAGTGTGTGGAGATACCACAAGTAAGCCTGTCACCCCTACAGTAGCAATAGAGACACAGATACACTGATACATATATTGCAGGGAATCAACTCAAGATAGGAAATAAAACAATCATATCACTTAAATAATAAACAGAATCAGGGATTTCATATTCAACATATTATTGAAAAAAGTAAAACAAAACTGTCATAAACTCATAATAGATAATAATGTTACTGTAATGTGGTCATAGAATTGTTGATTGAACCGTATTATTATACTCCAGTAGATATTAGCCAATGAAATGGCTGCATTTATACCATGCGACATGCCAGTCTAAAGTATTATAAGACTCTAAAGGCCATTTTCTTCATCATAAGCATAGTACATCACCACAGTTTATGACATCATTTGCAGGCGTCATGTCAAAAACTTATTACGTCACACAAATATTACGGCATAATAGTATTAGATCACTGTGCTATTAAATTATAAATCAATTATAAACTTGTACCTTTTGTTTTGTGATGTATATTTGGTAAATAGTAAATTTAATAAACATGTTTCAATGAATCGCTTATTTTCTTACTTCTCAATATGTATGTCTATAATAAATAGGTCATTTAACATTTCCAAGTAAAAATAAAATTTGTATTGTACTCGTCCACGTTGTGTTTAAAATCGGTATTGAACTCACAATGAAGGCATTTCCCCAAACACTGATTTGTAATAACCACAATGTGGACTCGTACAATAGGAATCCATATTGTACTCGTAAGTGTTAAATGGCCTATTATTACAGTGATATGAAAAGGTTAATTGTATCAGGGTTATTCGGGTAAATATTGGTGTGCCATTTGGAACCTGCTGAAATCTGTTATGGTTATAAACCGCAACATTGTTTCCAAAAAGAAATCAAGCAATAAAATGGCCTTTAGGAAATTGAAAATCCAGTATAATAGGGGTTAAGATTTTGGTATGTCAAAAGAATATTCCTTACTTAACCCTTTAACACTCATATCACCCAAAACCGGCTTCTGCAGTGGTCTTGAGAAATGTCCATTCGCAGACCAAGAGACGACTATTTTTGAAAATTTACCACCGGAATGACTGGATCGATAACCAAGCCAGTCATTCCACTAGTAAATTTTCAAAAATAGAATTCTCTTGGTCTGCAAATGGACATTTTGAATGAAAAAATTGAAATTTTCTTGAACAAATTTAAGTGTTAAAGGGTTAAAAAAACAAGATGCCCTTGGGCCTGTGACACTCACCTGGATCATTAGCATTTGAACCATTTGCATTTAAATACACATTAGAGCTGGCCGGTCTGACGGTAGTACCGTGAGGACCGTGGTATACCATGAATCGATACCGTGACCATTGACATTTCCAAATACTGTGATGTTTGAGCAATATTTGAGAAATAGATCCATAAAATCTGACTTGACCAAGGGTAAATAGGTGCTAATAGTGCCAAAAATACAGGCATCCCTAACTATTAGCCGAGTCGAGGTGAAAGGGTCGTTGTAAAAACAAACATCAAGATGTCAATTACAAAATAATGACAGGCAGAATTGTATGTCAAACGTATGTCTTGAAAGTCTTATGGTAAAATTGCTTTATTTGAAACATCTAAACTCATTCTCTGGCCGTCCGCCGGTAGTAATTACACTATAATATATTCCCTATTCCCGTTTCTATTATTATTATTTGTAATTTATTACTCCTACCATTTTGTCACCGAACAAACACGCTAGAATAACAAAATAACATACAAACTGCGTGCTATTCAAACACAACAGCAACCTCGCAAAGACATATCTGATTGGTTGTTCATGAATTAGACCGTGGGAAAATACATTACTATGCTGAATTTATCAATGAAAATTTACTAAAACATAGTATTTGTTCGTGCCATTTTGATCATGTGGCTAATTTATTAACAACGAGCAGCTTTGAAGTAATTATTTTTTATTTTTCTGGCTTGTTTTAAGAAATTTCTTTAAGGATTAAATCCATTTAAGTAATGACACCTAAAAATTATAGTGTTTTAGTTTATGTAATTCATTTTTCAACTGGCTACACGTCGGAAGTTCGCGGAAATAGCCTTTTACACGCATTGTTCATGTGAAGCATAGCGAGTAACGAGTCTGAACATCGGGTACTCGGTAATTATCAGAAGCTTTGGAATCGGCTATATTCAATGTCGTGTTATATGCATGTGTATAGGCATGTTTTCGCGAGTAACCGAATATATGACTCCAACAGAAATAAAAGAGTACAACACTGGCCTTGTTTAAATACTCACGGATTTTGTCTGGACTTTGTTTATCAACGCGCTCGACTGCCAAAATAAAATTTACCGTTTGCTGGTCGCACGCATTAATAGCAAGAACAATCCAGATTGAAAATAGCGCGCTCCAATGTCTCAAACAGCGGGTTATAGTTAGCGAGTCGACCACACACTTTGACCAATATTCCCGCGAATGATATTATGTCATTAAAAATAGTGACCTAATAAAGTCGTGAAACTAAACAATCGCAATAGCCATGTTTTTCTTCTCTGAATCAGAAAGCCAATTTATTTATTTTACCTACATTTACCGTTGATTGGAGATGGAAATGAAAAGGAAATGAAAAAACTGTTCTAATTTCGTGGCATGCCTCAACCTCAGATGACGGTATACCGTGGTACCGCGGTATTTCTTCATGGTACCGATACCATCATGTAAATGTCAATACCGCCCAGCTCTAATACACATGATGGACAATTTTCATAAAATCCATGACGGCCATAAAACACAATTAACCAACCAAATGCTCAGTTGATTTCTGGAAGCATATCATTATAGGATCATTTCACACACGTTTGGTTGAAATCGAGCTGTTGATTAAGTAAGTAAATTTTTTATAAAATATAAGATTTTCACCCAAAAATTGAACAATCAAAATTCTGTATACAACTTCTGAAGCCTACCCCCATAGGATCCTTCCAGCCACATTAGCTTGAAATCTGCTAAGCGGTTAATGAGGAGTAGCGATTTTAAGCAACGGTTGATGGACAGATGGACGGTCACCATGGCATAATCTCACTTTGGCAGTCTAGCCAGGTGAGCTAATAATGTTGTCTCCGGTGACGGCTAAAGGGTTCAACTGTCTTACTGCTGAGTTTTTGCAGACAACACATTCCAAGGACTATATCTCTGGATCTGCTAAATATTCTAAGCCACCAACAACGTTCAGTCAAATTGTTTAAAAATATTTAGCAAGTCAGGAGTCTTTGCTCATTGAATTTATTGTCTGGTGGCGTGTAGCAGTGAGACAGTTAAATAGTTCAGGACCAGATGAAGGACATTTTGTGGGACTAAAAGGGTCGAAACTCTGACATATAATCGAAAGGTTTTCAAAGTTAATTGCATGATGGTGCAGACTAGAAGTAATTACTGTAAGAAGCTGTTTCAGAGATTATTTAATATATACATTTCTAAAAATAGTTAATAGTAAATCGACCAACCAGGCTCTCTAGAACAAACTTGGTGCAGCTATTGCCCTAGATAAGTTTCAAGTTTCACATCCAACTGCCAAGTGGTTTCGGAGATGTTTAAACACGATTTAAAAAATAGTGCAAAATCAAAGATGGACACAGGCCAAATTGGACAATCAGCTTCTTTTGAACAAACATTGATCTCTATGCTCTAAAGAAGCTTCCTGCCAAATATAACTGAAATCGGCCCTGTGGTTCTTAAGAAGGCATATTAATTTTCTGATTCATGATTCTTGTTCTATCATGTCTATATAGGAGTCATGGCGGCAAAATAATCCAAGATGGTCGGCGACCCATTTATTTTACAAAAGGAAAAGTACAAAATTTGACATCGCCATTTCCACAAAAGCAAAACCAATTTTGACTTCAAAATCAATCAAATAAAAAATTCCAATATTCTGATTGGTAGCCATGTTTTTAACATACCAACTTCCCTTGAACAAACTTGAATGCCCTCAGTCCCTTACATTATTTACCAAATTGCCCCCCAATCCATTCAACTGTTCAGAAGTCCACTTTATGAAAGCTACGTCATCCAAGATGGCTGACAAGCAAATCGACTAATCGTGTGAACAAATTTGGTTCATCTACTGACTTAGATTAAGTTTCTCGAGTTTTTCATCGATCTGCCAACAAGTTTCGCAGATTTTTAAAGGCGTTTCTAAAAGTAGCACAAACTCCAAGATGGCCATCAGTCAAATCGGTCAATCGACTTCTTTTAAATAAACTCCGATCTCTAGGCCCTAAGGAAGCTTCCTGCTAAATATAATTGAAATCTGCCCAGCGGTTCTTGACAAGAAATCATTTAAAAAAAGTTGACAAATGGACAGCGTACGGACAATGACCAATTGTCATGGCATAGCTCACTTGTCCACTCTAACCATTCAGGTGATCTATCAAGCCATTAACCTACAATACATAGATACACCAAGTTTGGTTACTGTATGCGTTAAATTCTTGAAACTACAGCCCAAATATTTTACTAATTACGAGTGGTAGCTTATGTCTATAGGTACCCACCAACAAAATTAGAAGCCAATAGCTCTAAAAATTATGAAATTGACACCGAAGTAATATCTTTCCACATTGGGAAAATTTGCAAGGGGTATAACTTCGTTGTTTGTCATCGAATCAGGGCTCATCTTCATAATGGATAAATTAGATGAGTATACGAGAGGTGTTCAGTTTATTTTGTCACAAATTTCAAATAAGTATTTAATCAACAATAATTTATCACAGAATAATTTCAATGCAGAAGATGCTCAATTTGAGACCCATGAGCATGATATATCAGTCTACAGCGCCTAGGCCAAGAAGAAAGGGCTTTATTGATCACAGTTTGACTTAGTGCCTTCCATTCGGTTTTGAGAGCACGTTTTAGACTGTTAAGACTTATAACTTTCCACTTCTGTAGACGGCGCTTGACAATTCACCAGATACTAAAGTCCATAGGGGCAGCATCCGGCGACTTCGGCATCCATTCTTCAGGGCTAATGAATTTAACATTGCTCTGCTTTAAGTATGTTAAGCTCTTTCGTGCAGTATGAGAGGAGGCACTATCTTGGTGAAAAACCATGTCCTTCTGTTTGTTCCCTGGGAATAATTTGGGAACATCATGTTTCAAAAAGGGTCTCAAAACATGTTTGATGTAATAATCAGCATTGATTTTCACATTCCGATCAATGAATTTAAACTGGTCTTTCCGTAATGACAAAGCCAGCCCATACCATGAAACCAGGCGCGAAACTGTCACGTTTAACAAACTTCCACTTATCCATATCAATTTGTCCTTTCCTAACATAACAGACTCGCCGTTTTCCGTAGCTTCCACCTAGATAAAACATAGCCTCATCTGTTGTGACAAAGTTTTTCCACTTCCCCGCACACAGCTTCAGGTACAGCCTCCAGCTCCTCTTCCTCCTCTTTTCAACCTGCTCTAGGGATAGTTTATGAACCAAACATTTTTTTCCTCAGTTTTGCCTTGATAACACTGTTTATGGTGTTATTTACGGATCCCAAACTAATTCCTAATAAATTGCTCATCTCACGTTGTGTCGGTGGGTTAATTCTTGCTATCATTTTCTTCACTTTGTCTATCACTTGTTTTGATACTACAGTTCGTCTTCTTCTGATTTTCAACGTAGCAGATTTTCCATGTGTTAGATTCGTCAATTGTCGTTCTTTTCCGATGTTATTCTTTACGCGATAAATGGTCCTCACACTGACACTCATATTTTCTTTCAAAAGTTCATTTCTGATCAGTGACGGCGTCATTCCCCTCCTCAAAAGATGGAGAATTATACCCTCCGCTCTCTCGCTTATTTTATGTCTTGGCATGCTGAAAACTTTTAACAAACTAAACTAGCATGTCGGTAAGCTCGTGGGCTTTGTAAAAAGGTATTGTGAGTG
Source organism: Chaetoderma sp. LZ-2023a (assembly GCA_034401795.1). NCBI lineage: Eukaryota > Metazoa > Mollusca > Caudofoveata > Chaetodermatida > Chaetodermatidae > Chaetoderma > Chaetoderma sp. LZ-2023a. Next base: position 28,049,665 of record CM067364.1, read on the forward strand.
AGACAATTGACCAAAAGTGTGCAGCAAGAAATCGTGCAATCTTGTGACAAAATAAACTGAACACCTCTCGTAAGAACATTTTAACCAAATGTGATGTGAATCTGTGCAGAAATAACAAAATGTGCAAGCATTGTTGACGATACACAGACAAACAGATGGCCGGACGCTGCATGGATGGCTGGACACTGGATGGGGAGTGATCACAATAGCTTAGCTGACTGACAAGTTAGTTGACCTAAAAATAGGCCTCACAGTCAAGCTGTAGCAGAATTAGATGCAGACCTTAGCCTGCTGTGGTTTGAAGTCCCGCTAAATGCAAAACCTAACCTATATGTAAAATGACAGTATCTAACACTGATAATACAGATTCAGCAGGTTATAAATGTATTGTAATAGTGCTAAATATGTACAGTAATAATGTTATATATGAAGTTTAGTGATCATGCGCCAGAGAGGATAACTGCAACAGAGTAAAACACAAAAACTAATGAAAATTGGGATATTCTGTTGAGGCCGATGCAATGCTGGTGGTCATGGTGGCGAATGACACCAAGGGGGAAGGACTTCAGATAACATCAAATTTATCACTTTAATGGTCAAAGATTTGTCAAGAAAATTTACACATTTGTTCAGCGAATGTCCATTTGCAGGCCAATAATACTATTTTGAAAACTTAACACTGGAAGGACATACTCGATTATTATTATGCCCGGCAAATTGACGTTTCTCAAGACCCCTGCAGAGGTCATTTGTGGTCAGCTTAGCCATCAAATGGTTAAACTCACCTTGATTTTGCTATTGCTCGCTTGAGGTCCTTCTGAAGTCGCTGAACAATCTGATCAGCATCATTATACACCCTGGCTGTCTTCATGTGGTTCTCTTCGCTTTCGATGCGCTCCTTCTCTGCCTCATTCACCTAAACAATAATTCTCCATTTGAGAACTTGATTTCATCTACCACTTAACACTAGACTCTATCATTCATTACCTGTTAAATCAATTTTGGACCCAAAAAGCTATTTACAATATACAATGCATTATATAATGGAACAAGTCAGCTGGAAGCTGACATACCCCACCACCGGCCCAACTGTCACTCCTTCATAGCGGCTCGAACCCTCTTCATGTATTGAGTAAGGGGAGGCTACTCAGTACATGGGTTTTTCCAATAAAGTAAAGGTGAATGCATGATTTGTCTGGATGCTTATACTAGTAGACTAGCAAGACCATTCTCCGTGTAGCGGGGTACACATGTCTGTTCTCTTCAAATCCTTTCTCAGAGTAAGAGTTTCAGTGATAAGCCTTCCAGGATATACAGGGCAGGCAGGGGGGGGGTTTGTATGTACATACAGGATAAACGAAATCACGTATTTCTTTTTTCACGAGAGTTGATACTTACCTCCCTAATACTCTTTGATATTGCTAAATATCGGCTTTCACTCAATAAACACTCAGAATAAAAACAGTTAGGTGCCCCTACTGGGCAGGGAGTCAGAGTGCAGTCCGGCGGATGCCAGCCCCACCACCGCGCATGCGCAGACTAGCACTTCCGCTGACTAATTTATTGGCTGACACACATGCAACTACTAAGAGCCTGAAGACCGAGCCTCTGTGGGGTGGAGAGGCCGGGTCCGAATTAGGGAGGTAAGTATCAACTCTCTCGTGAAAAAAGAAATCCGTGATTTCGTTTATTTCACTTCAAGAGTACACTTACCTCCCTAATACTCTGATATTGCCAGAATTCGACAGGGAATTCGGCGGGAGGGAGGCGAGGTCAAAAGACCAGCTCTTCCCTATGCGCTTTTCTGCGTTTAAGGCACTTAAACTTCTGAAACTGTGTGAAAACACAGTCAGGATTTGAAAAAACATCGGCTAACACAAACCGATGGATGAGAGATGACCGAATGTCATATGTGCCCCCCCCCCCCCCCCCCTGGGAGGAAGACTCGAATGACCTCAATGTCCCATACGCTCTCTACGTACAAGTGCCATGTACAGAGACGAAAAATCTCCATTTTCGTATACTCTCAATGATGAACCACATAAAAACACATACCATTACCATTTTAATAACAAAGGGTCACGTGACAATACAATTAACAACACATAAACAAGACTGACCTTGTTGAACTTGGCTGCTGACATCATCTTCCCAGTGGTAAAGGCTGATGCAGTCCCAAAAAGTGGTTGTTCCCATTAATTAATTGTGATATATACAAGTAATGAGGAAGCCTCATAAAAAAAGTACACCTGATTATCTTTTCAAAATCGATAAGGCGAGAGGATTATAGGTGTCACGGAGATAATGGTCTGTAAAACTTGACTCACAGTGCCACTGAGCAACTGAAATAATGTCATCCACAGGGACCCCATTAAATAGGACAGTGGATGTCACTACGCCCCGGACACTGTGAGCCTTGGCCATGTCAACTTGCTTACCGGTGGGGGATTTATGACAAAACTGAATACATACTACAATCCACCTGGAAATGGTGTCCTTAGACGCCCTGCCATGGGGTTCAATATATGACAACCATAACGCTGACTGGTCCGTCCGCCACTCCTGAGTACGTTGTTTGTACCGGATCAGTGCTCGGACGGGACACCATGCTTTAGAATTAGGATCATATCTAGTTAAAGCTGGCAAAAAAATAGGTTGACCTGGATATTTCAGACTGATTCTTAGCCAAGAAATTAATCCTAGGTAGAAGCTTAAGTCCTTCCCCTGTAACCACGAAACGGTCTTCCTCGGCTGATAAGGCATGAATTTCACTCCTACGCCTAGCCGAGGCCGCAGCAATTAAAAATACAGTTTTAAGAGTCAACGTTTTCATAGAAATGGAACTAAGTGGTTCAAAAGGCTTATCGCCTAGTACCTGAAGCACTAAAGATAAACTTCAAGATGGAATCACCGGGGGATTCCTTGGTCTTAGATTGCCCATGTCTTTAATTAATACATTTAATGTACTTACTTCATCACTTCCCCTATTAGCCAAGCAAGGGATAACTGTCATTAAAGCTGATTTATAACCAGCAATAGAGTTAGGCTTGAGGCTATAGGCATCATACAGGTGACAGAGGAAATCAGCTACTACCTGAATAGATGAATCCATTGGATCAATACATCTATTTGAGCACCATTCTGCAAATCTGTTGATTTTATAATTGTATGCTCTGGAGGTTGACCCCCTCCTGGCTTTGGCCATAAACATGGCTGCTTGCTCAGAAAAGCCCTCCTTAATTCTAGATTCCTTGACAACATCCACGCAGTCAATCTGAACATTGACGGATTGTTGTGAAGGGCCTTGCCCTGGAAGATAATGTCGTCCATCAGAGGCAGAGGAACCGGATTACAGACCAGAAGGTGCAGCATATCCGTATACCATGATCGGCGTGGCCAATTTGGGACGATCAGAAGCACTTGGCACTCCTCCTGTCTGATTTTCTGAAGAATTTTTGGAATCAGGATTGCTGGAGGGAATGCGTATGCATACATTCCCACCCAGCTGATAGCTGGAGTTAAGGTCGCATCTGTTGCGAAAGCGCTTGGATCTGGAATCGGAGAGACGTACGTCGTCATCTTCGCATTCTTCTTCGTTGCGAACAAATCGATGTTGGCTTTCCCCCAATGGTCGAACAGACGATCCGCCACACATTGATTTAGTTGCCATTCTGTCGGTAAAACACTCATCCTTCGGCTCAATGAGTCTGCTAGCAGATTTAACCTTCCCGGAAATATGAACTGCTTTCAAGGTAATCCTGTGATCCAGGCACCAACAAAGCAGTCTCCATGTCATCATACAGAGACTGGGCGACTTCGTTCCGCCCTGCCGGTTTATGTAAGTCACTACTGTTGAGTTGTCTGATCGAATAAGAACAATCTTGCCCTGAACTTTCTGTAAGAAATGTTCCAGGCCCAGGACTACTGCTCTTAACTCCAGTAGATTGATATGTTCCTTTGACTGTTCCAGATTCCAAAGCCCTGATATTGTGGATTCTTCCAGGCAAGCTCCCCACCCCTCCATCGAGGCATCTGTATACACAGTTACTTGAGGGTGAGGGGGGGGGTTAGCATACACCCCCCCCCCCCCCCCCCCCCCAAGAGATTCTCTGTCTTCAACCACCATTGCAGGTGGTGAATTAGAGGCTCCAACACTGACACGATCGAGTCCAGTGAACCTGTACTCTGGGTCCATTGCATCATGAGAAATAACTGGATCAGCCGCCTGCGTAAGGCCGCCTGAGGAATGACTGGTTCCAGAGAAACCATCAACCCCAGCATTCTCAAGTAAACCTGTGCCAGGACATGACGACTGTTGCACACTGACTGTATTACTGAGATGAGTATCTGAACCCTCTCCTGAGTAGGATAAACATATCCTGTCTCTAGATCGAAGAACATCCCCAGGTAAACAAACTTCTGGGATGGAGTCAGCTCTGATTTTTGGAAATTGGTTATCCAGCCTAAGTCTGTGAGAGTTTTCAAAACTATCTCCAGATTGGCCGATAAACTTTCCTGGGTGTGTGTTTTTAACAGCCAGTCGTCTATGTACGTGTGGACTGCTATGCTTCTCCTGCGGAGGTATGCTGTAATCGCAAGAACCACTCTGGTGAAAACCCGAGGAGCCGTGGAAATTCCGAAGGGTAACACCCTGAATTCCCACTGTCTGCCCTGGAATGCAAATCTCAGGAAGCAACGGAAACTCCTCGTTACGGGGATGTGGAAATAAGCATCCTTCAAATCTATTGAAGCTGTCCACATTCCCCTCTCCAACCCCGCCAACACCGACTTCACAGTCTCCATCTTGAAACTGGGTGTCTCTATGAACTTGTTCAAAGGCTTGAGGTTGAGAATTGGCCTCCACCCTCCGGTGTTTTTTGTCACTAAGAACACAGTTGAATAGAAGCCCGGACACTTTTGTGCCGGCTGAATTGCTCCTTTTTGTATGAGGGAGTTTATTTCCTCCTCTATACACAACCTTTGATCTGGATCTCTCGGAATTTGAGTCCACATTAGCACCAGAGACAGTCGCGATGGTGGGCCTGTCATCCAATCGGGATGATACCCGACTGAAAGCCATCGCAAGACTAAACGGTCCCGAGTCAACCGTTCCCACTCTTGCTTGTGGCGGGCCAACCGGCCCCCCCACTGGACCACCTAGGGAGAGAGGTGGACATAAGGAGTACAAGAGCGGCACTGTCTCCCTTGCCAGAAACACCAGAGTGGTTCTCACCGTGGTAACAGGCCCACCAGGCACGATTACCATGACCAGATCCTCGCGCGCCACGACCAGCACCGCGTACACCTCGGTGCGCGGGTGGCTGCCTGCGCCTGAGAAGCCTGCGCCCCCCTCACTGCTGGCCGAATCGCACGCAGCCGAGGCCGACGCTGCACTGGTGGCTGGCCTCTGACATGGCCACCTCCACCTCGAGCCTGCAGGGGATGGTACGCAGGGGGTGCAGGGTGAACGCGCTCCCTACGGAGCACCTCAAACTGTTCGCGCAGCGCCCTCTGGTTGTTGACCAGAGTGACCATCTCCTGGAGGTGCCTACATCCCTCACCTCCAAAGAGACCAGGACCTGCCATAGGCGTACGCAGAAGCCTATTGTACAGGTCCTGGGATGGGCACAGGTTATCTAACGCAAACGTGTACCTCGCCCAGACACTTCTTGTTACCGCCCGAGTCATACAATCCAGAGCCAGGTTGATACCATCCTGGATGGCTCTCTGGACCGTGATCGGCTGGCGTGATGCGGATGCTGTCACTAACCCCTGCAACAGCGCGTTCGAACACAAGGCTCCCGTGTCAGAACGGGAGCCTGGCCGCGAATCCTCACCTAAAGCCGCGCGGTCATCAATGCTGGGCTTAGGTACCACACCGTACCTCTGGTAGTCCACGGGTACGATGCGGCAATGCCTTGCAACCTCGCGAGATGCCCATTCGCCTTGATGGACGTCTCCGCCGCCGAGAACATATCAACGATATGCTCTGCTAGCGGCAGAGATGGCATGGCGCTAACAGTCGACTTTCCAGCTAACCACGGCCGGTGGTCTCGCTGGCTAGCCGACTGTTCCACGGGCAGGTCTGGCCTGACGCTTATCAGCCATTGACAAGCGTCAGACCAATGCTCCTCCGTGGCTAACTGCGAAAGCTCTACTAGACGAGGGCCTTCGTCTTCCTCCTGAGCTAACGCAGTCGAGCTTGAAGTTGGATATGCTGACACTCCTGGCAAGCCACACCACGGCCCCGGCCAGCACCAGCAATACTCTCGGCAAGCCGAGGTATGCGGAACAACTGGCCATCAGATCCAACCAGGGCCACCTTCAGAGCCGCGAATTCTACTCCTGCGTGAGTAGAACCGTGGATTATGTCGCCTGTATTCCCCGTGAGGGGTGCACAGACATCAAAATCCATGGCCACGGCATCAGAAGGGGAACCCAGCAGATAATCCTCTTCTTCCTGGCCAGAAAGATTAGACTCCGGGTCAGCAAAGAGAGCTAACCCGGACTGGCCAGGAAAGGTGCCATAGGAGGTACTGGCACCTGCGGCGTGTGGATACCCCTGGGCTAATAAGCAGCTAGCAGGTTCCAGCGACAACCGTCCATGGACCACCGGCGCGGCAAGCCTGCTGCCAATGTCGTGGAACGCCCCCTCTAATGGGGCCACCTCTGAATCGTCGAAAACTGGTAACGGCCTAAGGAAACTCGATTCAGAGGCGGGGATTATCTGCTCCGAAGCAGATAAAGAGGACAACAAAGGATTTGATCCAGGAAGCACGCCACGAAGCAACTCTGGTACCAAATCCTTTATTGTCCTCTTCATCTCTCCCAACATCTCACTACGGAAGGCCTCCATGTCCACTGAGGACGAGGCCTTCCTCTTACCCTTTTTACCTACAACCTCTCGTTTCATCTTCCTCTCCTCCTCCACGACCTTCCTTCGCCTGTAAGCACAAAAACTCTTTCATTGGCTCGCCCCCCCCCTACTGCTTACACACATCACAATTAAGTAATGGCCCACAGGGGCTACATTGAAAACACAGGTGGGGAATAAACTTCTCGTTCAAGAAGGGACCACAGAACGGGCAACCAGGTCTCTGAAACAGGACAGAAGACGAGGACAATGAGTATTTTAGTTAAGGTTAGAAACTCAAAACCAAAAATATTAATAAAGAGCAAGGCTGATTATGACGTCATAATTTCAAGAAAGAAATTAAATCGATAGAACATCTAACTATGAAGGATAGATATTCAGACTACACAAACATCAGATACACAATGATAATAGTGGCAAATTTCAGTTTACATAATTATTATCACCTCATATCATTAACTAGAATACCTGACTCTTTGTATAGACAAACCATCCAATCTGATGAACTGGAACACTCCACCAAGACTATGACCTCTTAACTCTCTCCACCTTAGGGGAAAGGAATTGGATCAAGAGGGCAAAGTGAGAAGACCTTCTTACGAGGCCTTCGAGTCACTGGACATAGACTTTTTCGTTATATAAACTAACAGTATTAGTAGGAAATGGAACCTTGTTGGATAGAAAACAAACCCTCTGTTGATGTGATGTCCCATACATATCCAGACAGATACCTGTGGACATAGACACAAAGAGAGATTAGCATTATATAGCGCCATGTTGACATAAAACAACTATACTAGGCGCTTATCACGATAAACGCGGGTCCCGGAAACACATTACACCGGGAAAAACTAGCTAAATTATAATAGAAGTCACCTGATGAATAGATCCTGGGCCCTCCTCTGGCAAAGTAATCCTGTCTGCCATCTTAATCAGGGGTTCTAAACTTCTATTAACACTCAAAAAGACTTGAAAACACTTGAGAAAAGCTCTAGCACAAAAAACATGTGCAGACCCTCTGCCAATAAATTAGCAAAGAGGAAGTGCTAGTCTGCGCATGCGCGGTGGTGGGGCTGGCATCCGCCGGACTGCACTCTGACTCCCTAACTAACTGTTTTTATTCTGAGTGTTTATTGAGTGAAAGCCGATATTTAGCAATATCAAAGAGTATTAGGGAGGTAAGTATACTCTTGAAGTGAAATGGACTGATGCAAAACATTTCAACATTAGGTACATGTTTTGGTGGTCTCAAATCATCCTCTCAAGTTTCAACCAATGGAGCTTTCCGGTTTTTGCTAAGCCCCGCCCACCTCTAGCTAAGCTCCACCCACACCTCACATGTGTTCGGATCTATCGATCCCTGAAATCCCGGACTCAGAATTTCCAGAAATTAGTTTCAAAACATTCAACAGAAACGTTATGAAATAGCAAAGACATACAAACAATTCGTTCAACAACACATAGTTTGTCTTCAATTATGCGTTCGTTATGTACTTATCTACGTCATTCATGACATCATTGATTATGATGCCATTCTACATGTCATGTAGTTAATTATGATGTCATACACATGTATGAATAGAGTGGAAACATCTATTCTCTCTCAGACTGTAGGAGTTGCAGCTGATAAGATTTATGGGGACTGATACATGTACATACGCATGGACAGACAGGTTGGACCGATGAAAAGAATTTTAAGATTATGCACATCTTTGGGTGGTGTACAATCATCAGGTCAATTTTCAAACAGTTCTCTTAAACTGTTGGAGCAATTACAGCGACACGATTCTCGGGATAGATGGATGGAAACAGAATACCCCCACTACACATGGCGAAGGTATAATTAGATGGAATCTCTCAATAACTGTTTACACTCACTTTCATCGTGGCATGGTTGAGCATCTCCTGCCAGGCTGGATCAAATTGCTCACCCTTCTTCATGTAGCCCTGTTCCGCTAGCTGAACCATCTCCTTCGCCGCCTCATGCATGTTACATGCTCGCTCAAATCTCAATGCTGCCTTCTGTGTGTCAAACTGAGCCTAAAAATGACATCCCACAGTTCAATACAGCTATTAACTGTCAGCCTGCTGAATTTCTGCAGACTACATTTTCAATGGGGTTTAACTTTGGATATACTGAATATTTTGAAAACAATTTGACTGAAAGTTGTTGGTGGTGTCTCAATGGAGGGATCTGATCTATCACCCAATAACTGATGTCATAATCAACTATTTCATTTGTTAGCTGATGTCGCAATCAAGATGATGTATAGCCATCATCAAACTGGAATAGTCTGTCACGAAAGTGTACGAATTGTATGTCTTTGATGAATTTAACACATAATAAACATTTTGTTGAATATTTTGAAATTGATTTAACTGGGAGCTGCTGTAGCAAAACTCCAAATCCAACTAGATTGGATAATCGATTACGCTGAATCGCAAATCTCCACGTTCACAGCTTTGGCATTTTGAAACCACCCCACCCCACCTGGGGAGGAGCCAAATGCCAATGGGCTCATGCACACTGCAATCATATGAGTAACTCACATACAAAATTTGGTTGAATTCCATCCAATGGTTTCGGAGTTGCGATACAATTAAAATTCCCGCACACACAGATGCATGCACGCACACACACACACACATGGGTTGGACGGCATAATCCTTTTTTCCTTGTACCTCTTTGAATTTAATTTGAAAACAATAAATTTTTACATCAGAGTGGTAAGGCTTAACTTGCGTGAGCACACATATAAAGCTGACCTACACAATGCTATTGTACAAGAAATTACTGTCAAAACACACATTAAACTGAAAATGTTCACCACCTTAATCTTTCAAAATTAGCATTGTAAAAAATCATGATCATTTATCATATCACGATATATTGAAATATTGGGTACCTGCAGATAACTGAACTATCGCCTACGTGAAAAAGATACATGTACTTACTTTATGGCGCGAGATATGATCAAATGTTTGGGGTATCAGTATCACACATGCACGCACGCACACACACGTGCGAGCACATATATAGACACAGATGTGTGCACGCACACACAAACAGACCTCTCTTCCCCTCATCCTGGCATCATAGTACGGTCTTGCTTTCTCTATGCAGTTGCCGAGTTTCTTAGACAGAGCATTCAGTTTTTGCGACGAATCAGATAATGTTTGACGGAATGAGGACCGGGCATCCTGTAGGGACAGATTAAATTATTAAATTTATTATTACTAAATTATATTATTAAAATAATGGATACCTTTAATATCCAGCTATGGAGGGGCAAAGCTTAGTTAGAAATTTATGTAGTTGGCATAGCTTTAAATAAATCCCTCTATTAGCCCTTACCACTCTGGTGTTAAAATTATAAATTTTCAAATTAAAGTAAAAGATGAACTGGTGTTTATTTTTCAACAAATTTGGTGGAAGATGCTGCTGTCGTAGTCATAGACAATAAAAGCTTCCACCAAAACTGTTGAAAAATCTACACCAGTTTCTTTGCTATTTCACCGTAAAAGATAGAATATTGACATCAGAGTGCAACAGGTTAAAGCCAGTCATGGCACATTGTAACATCGGTACATCAAATAAAGGATGTAAAATTGACAATTTATTTTTAAATTGTTGGATAATCAGGACGCTGTGTGCGTGATGAAATGGTTCATTAAATAATTCATTAGACATGGTTTCATGATCAGTGTTCCGTCAAGGTACCAAATGTATGGGGGACAATGACCCATATGCCCCGAAAAAATATAAGGAGGCATTTGATTTAAATTTGAGGCTCAAAATGGCAAATGCTGCTGAAAATTAATGGCCTTATCGCTTTGGCTTCATTGAGCAATGTGTGATATTTCTTTTTGAGTCATTGTACATTTTTAGTGTATAAATTGTGTACGGAAGAACCCGGTATGATAGCTACCATGCAATCATTACATTAACCCATTAACGGTCAACATTTTTCACGAAAATTTTAATTTTTCCTCAGTAAAGGTCCATTTGCTGGCCAAGATAAAACAATTTTTGAAAATTTACCACTGGAATGACTGGCACGTCCAAATTGAAATTTTTTGTGCATAACCCATTTGCTTCATGTAACCCATTTTTTCAGGACATCTAAAATAGAAGTGACGAAACACTTCTTAAAAATTGTAATTGTCACTAATTCATGTTTTAGTTCAGTATTCATTTTGATTGACAATATGATTCTCTGTTAGCAGATCACAGCTTATTGTAGATAAGCCATCACTTTAACTGTACTATTTCAAATTAAAATCAAGCAATTAATGTATTTTTGTATTTATTTATTTTACCCTGTAATGACTAAATTTGTTCAAACATGTATAATATTTACTCATTGAATGTCCATTTGCAGGCCAAGAGAAGACTATTTTTGAAGATTTACCACTGGAATGACCGAGCCAGTCGTTCCTGTGGTAAATATTCTAAAAGTCTTCTCTTAGCCTTCAAATGGACATTCACCGAGACCACTACAGAGGCCGGTTTTGGCCTGCTTCATCATGAAAGGGTTAAATTCGATCTTACAGACTATTTAATAAAAAGTTTTAAAAATCCCTCTCAAAATCGGCAACATTCGGCGTTATACTGTATCAAATAGTGAATCCGACAACAATCGAATGTGCCGAGCTACGTCATTCGATACGTTCAACGGGGGCACTCTAAACAGCTGTTGTCAATTATTTACCCGCCGAACACGAGTTGTTCACTAGATAATCTGACAATTGTGCGCTTGACAAGAAAGCTGTCGCTGGCAATGTGTTTTACAAGTTGAGCTACCATAGTTTCCCGGCGCTTCAATTTTTGCAAGTTGTGAAATTACGGAATATTGAGTAATATCGTTTAACCGATGGTATACCAATTGTCTAACAGGCTATTATTGATTGAATATCAAGTTTTTATAGGCGGACATGGCTGAAATTAATCATCATCAGCCCAGTAAATTTGGGAAAACCGACTTGCATTTTGTAAATGTCTACGCAGTTTATTCTGCTATTGTAGCGCGGCGGGTCAAAGCTGCAGTTACGAAAAAACGTGTCAGTGCGCATCACAGATCCATAAATATATAGTTCTATGGTTGAATTTTGACAGATCGTCGAACGTGACATTTATCATAACATTTCCGATAACAAATGTATTATTTTATAATTCTGGCGCATGATCGTAGGCATGTTTGGCATTTAGATATCTAGTTCTGGTTTATGATTTCTCCTTGTAAGCTCAAGTAAACTCTATGAAATATCGGCAACTTTTCACGCGAACGAAAAATGGGTTACATGAAAAACTGCAGTGTAATCTGAATGCAATTTAGACATCCCTGATTTTAGTGGTAAATTTTCAAAAGCCGTCCTAGTTTGGCCTGCAAAATGGACATTCTGCGAGACCACTGCAGAGGATGGTTTTAGCCAACTTGACCATTAACGGGTTAATAACCGCAAGATATATTGATAGCATCACTCACATCAAGATCCAGTTCTAGACTGTTAATTTCCTCAGAAGCACGGTTCAGTTTCTCCAGCTCCACCTGAAGAATAAATAAGCCGGGTTAACCATTTAAATCATCAAACGTATTTAAAAAAAAAATCAAATTGTTAAATGAGATTAACGTATACACTTGAATACTGCCAAATCTTGTTTTAATCCATTAACAATTTAAGAAACGGGACATGTATTTTCACAATAGGCTTTAATACATTAAAGCACCAGAGTTATGGCCCTTGTATTGACAGAAACATCCACTAAAATATGATTTTGGCTATCTAGAAGCACCAGCAGCATGCGAATCAAGAATATTATTTGAAGAAGATTATTGGATGAAGAAATGATGGGTTAGATGCTTAACAAGCTGTACAACCCAAGTGGTGTACACCGATCTTGGCCGCCATATGATCTTGGCCGCTAGGAAAGCGATCTTGGCCGCCTGGTGTATCTAGTACTCTATATGTCTATGTTTTGTTTATATCTCTGTTTGGGTGACGATATACCTGTTAGATATATCGATCTACCTGTTTGTTCCTATTTCTAACTCTTCTAACATCTATTTCCTGACACACTTACATAAATCACTGGTAATACGATATTAATCATTCGCTTAGTTACGATAGTCATTCATGTAAACACAAATGAACAAACAGTTATTATACACAATCTACATAAATATATAATATGCGGCCAAGATCGGTATACTAGCGGCCAAGACACCCCCCCACCAAGGCAGGTATAAAATCATGATACCTTCTAGGGCAAATAGTACAAGCCTAGTGTCATCAGCAAACATCCTGACCTTACTAGGTCTTACTAGGTGCTGAGTGGTCGCAGGCCCTAGTCCTCTATAACCACATCTTCTTCATCTGGCTCCTGGTTAACTGTGTGACTTCCGGTAATATGGGGAATTTTATAATTAAATAATAAATCCTGGTTTCTCCAGGCCTTATCCAATCTATTTTTAAAAGCATTTAAACTGGGTGCATTAACTACATTGGTTGGCAGATTATTCCAAATATTTACTATTCTAGACGGAAATGCTTTAAGTCTTATATTCTTTTTAGATCTTTGTTTGCTTAATTTATGTTTATGTCCTCCTAATGGGATACATCCACTGTTTCTGGTATGTCGTTTGATGATGTTGATTGGGATGCCTGCAGTCAGACTGAGATCAACACCATGTCGGGTTCGCAACGCAAAACCATCAAACTATGCTCTCTTGCTCCCTGCGCTAGTATACACATTGTAGTCAAACGCAGTATTTTATTCAGAATCAATATCAAGATTATTTATTTCATGCTTAATATACAATATACAGACATTACAATTGGGCAGTCCATCAAACGCAGAGCCTATGAGTCGATGGACACACAAAACATAATTTGAAATTAATGAAAACTTGTGATTTATAAAATTAAACAACTGACAAAGTAAACAATTTGTATAAATATATTATCTTAATAATATGGAAAGACCTGAACACGTGGATCCAGTACTTCCTCTTCAAATTCTGGACTTGCTGACAGTCTTGAGATAGCTGCAATCTCTGCCATAGTCATTAGTTTCCGGGATTCTAATTCATTCTACTTTTTATTTGGTTGTGTCCTGGTGTAGACACAATCAATGTTAAACTACATGTTGTTCTTTTAGAAAGTAATCATCTGTGACCGAATATGTTATTGAAAAGTTGATAAAACCTAGCATTAAGTAACAAGGATATGATCATTTTCTAAGGTAAATTGATCTGATATATGGCGCTCGACTGTCTGTTTAGTGCTACCGCAAATTCTAACGCCATAAGCTTATTGTAGCGAACGGGCGCGTTATGGACACGAAGAAGTCAGAGAAGAGATATTATGGGTATGCGTGTCTCAACGGTCTAGAATGGTCACCTTTGCCGCGAGAATCGAATCGAATCCAAAAATATTACAGGCATGTGGATAGGTGTAAAAAAACAACGTGCAGGTACCCTGTTACTGTTCAATCTGACGCACATCAACAAGTGCTGCTACTAAATAGGAACCTATGGGTTGAGGTGGGGGTAATTAGCATGCATGACACCCCACCCCACCCCTTCCTTTCCCCCCCCCCCAGAAATACAAATCTCTAATCTCAATAACTAAAAGGAAAAACATAGATGTATTGTATCGTTTGTTCTTTATTTCTATGTCTACTTAGCTCATTGGTTTTATTTCCGGGAGGTCAACAACACTGCAATTATTAAATGTTTTAGACCACTGGACAAAAATATTGGACAACAATAGTGAAATAAACGTAGTATTTATGGACCTACTGAAGGCATCCGATAGGGTCCCACATGAACGACTCGTGATCAAATTGAAGGCATATGGATTTAGTGATACAATGTGCCAATGGATAAGGGAATTCTTAAAAAATCGTAAACAGAGAGTCCGGATTAATAACAAATTTTCTGCATGGCAAGATATATCCAGTGGGGTACCACGGGGTAGTGTGATAGGCCATATCCTGTTTGTTATATATATAAATGACCTACCGGATAATGTCAGTTCTGAAATCTACTTATTTGCAGATGACACAAAGATTTATAAAGAAATCCATGACAAAACAGACAGTAAAATAATACAGGATGATCTTGACTCCATGACCGACTGGGCTTCTACATGGCTACTAAAATTCCATCCAAACAAATGTAGAGTTCTGGAAATAAAAAGCAAACAAAATGTTGAAAACAGATCCTATCACCTACACGGAGAGGATGGTCTCCCAATACCACTTGAATCTGTTGAGTTTGAAAAAGATCTAGGCATATTTATAGACAGACAACTTAACTTTCGAAAACATATACAGGAACAGGTAAATAAAGCCAACAGGATAATGGGAATAATTCGCATAACCTACACATACCTAAATAATGACAATTTCACCTTGCTGTACAAAGCATTAGTACGCCCTCACCTTGAATATGCTAACAGTGTCTGGTGCCCATACAAAGAAAAAGATATCAATACTATCGAAAATGTTCAAAGGAGGGCAACCAGACAGATTCCGTCATTGAAGGGACTGAGCTACCCTGACAGGCTAAAGAGACTAAATCTTCCAACTCTAAAATACAGACGACACCGGGGAGACATGATTGAATTATATAAAATCATACATGGTTATTACGACACACATCTAACAAAACATCTTTTCACATTAAACAATTCAATAGCAAGAGGACACACATATAAACTAAAGAAACATCGCTTTTCACATGATTTCAGAAAACATTACTTTACCAATAGAATAATCGATGCCTGGAATTCACTATCTGATCACATTGTAACATCGAAAAATTTAAACATCTTCAAGAATAGATTAGACACATAATGGGCAAACCAAGAACTAAGATTTAACTATCATAGCAGCCTAACTCTATAGCAGCCTAACACAAAACGGAACATAGAGGCTTTTTACCCTGCATTCTAAAAATCAATCTTATCTTATCTTATGATTACCGTATCTGTACATTCACAAGTATGTCTCACATTCTATGTGCTTAATGTTAATGATTAAATGTGCTTTCGATCCTCCAGCCCCCCTGTCTATTCTTTCCCCGAGTAGCCGCGGGGCAGAGACCTAATACTCCAGAACCTATACTAACCAGTAAGGGCCTATCCTATTTGTACCGTCCATTGCACGTTAACTCAAGCAATAATTACAATTATAATAAGTGTTTATATATTAAGACATATAGGATCTACTCATGTCCAATCGAAACAAAGGTTTCTCCCATGACACGAGCCACCACTCTGTAAGCGTCCGCCAATGTGATGACTTGCTATGTGTTGACTGCACCAAAGCAAGATTTCCTCCTAAACTCACCTCTCCTATCAAAGTAATGACACACAACAGTCGTGAAAATTAAGTTATGCCTATTGCTATCCTGCAAAATGATATGGTGCCTTCAACTGGAAATTGGGCCGACATCTCTTTACCCATGAACAAAGACACACAAACAGTTACTATGACAAACGATGCAGATGTCATTCCACTAACACCTGTCAGCGCCACCTGTGTCACAACAGCTGTTGACTCCTCAGCTGGTGCTAGGCCCAAAACAAACTGTAAATGTGGTTACCTCGACACAGAATACGTGATGAAATGTGACACATGCAAGAGATGGGTGCATTACACATGTACTAATTTACCACCTTACATGGTATCCGTTCTTGCTTCATCGAAGCGAAAATACACTTGTGAGAATTGTGCAGCCCCTTCTAAGCATGTAAAAGAATTCCTAGCATGGCATCAAGCTGCGTTTGGCAGCGAGTACTTCGCTCCTACAACCTCAGGCCCATCCTTGGCACCTCAATCAAGCTTGACCTATATTAGATCAGACACCATCCTTCACCAAGCCAAATCTACCTCATCCAGAGCAAATGCTCCAGCAACATTTGTTCCACGCATGTTGACAGACGACACACCTCTATCAAGTGTTACTGATTCCAACTTAACCACTACTAGACCAGATATCCGTTTTGAACAAGCCATATCTTCCACATCTAGTACAAATGCTCAAACAATCTCCTCGCAACCAACTGTCATTCAACAAAATATTGAAACCGATAGTGACACAAATATAGAGGTACTATCACCACAATCCTCTGTAGTAGGCACCACTGTACATATTACAGGATGCGAAGCTCCATCTGATGACATAAGATCTGATCTAAATGTTATTCAAACAGAGCCACACCATAGCAAACCTAATGACAACTCACATGTATGTAACAATAACAACATTAATAGCATACTCACTACAATCTTAAATGAAATCAGTGACCTGAGAGACACCCACATAAATCTGCAAACTCAGCTAAGCTCACTACATGCCACACGTCAGTCAGTGCCATACGCACATACCTCAAATCTTCAGAAGAAAGCAGTAACTTTGACTTCAAAGAGTAACACTGAGAGAATAACCCAAGAAATATAGCACCAATGAATAATTTACAGTCTAAACAGACCTTGGCATATAAGGAACATAGGCAGTACAATGAAGTTGTCGCAAGTATTCCTGTACGGGCAACAAACTATGCAAATCATGGCCAGACTAAAAACCTACCTACAGCAAGCCTGACCCCAAACAACCCTAACCACTCAAAGAGAGTGAGCTCAATCATAGTGCAAACCAACACCATAGGGGGTATACCAACTCTTACTAGTCAACACCTCAACTAAATACGAGTAGTGCATCATGTAAAAATGTGCTTATCATTGGCAGTTCAACGCTTAAAAAAATGAGTGGTCGCTATCTGTTCGATGAATATGTAAATGTACACATCAGATCCTATTCAGGTGCTAGGATAAATGACATCTCAGAGAATATCGAGCCTTTTATCTCTGCCAAAACTTATGATATTGTGATTATACACGTTGGATCAAATGACATCGGGAAGTGGCAACTGGGAAGCATGATAAATGATTACACATTCCTCATTGAAACAATAAGAAAGATCTCCCCAACCACCAAAATAATGGTCTCTTCCTTTCTACCACGCCCAAATCATCGTGACCAAGTTGAAAATGGCATGATATATCAATTCAATGCAATGTTAAATTCTTTGGCACAATATGTTAATGTCATCTTCATAAACAACTCACACTTATTTGTTAGAGAAAATGGGGAAACAGGAACTGTTTTGGGATCGAATCCACCAGAACTATGATGGCCTAGCTCTGCTCTCTGGTAATTATATCAGCTCTCTAGCCACATCACTACAGTCAATCCGAATAACAAATGATCCCCCCCCCCCTATGCAAGGTGAGGATTTTCGGTTTGGAGCGAGGCAGATCAACACTGGTTTTTGACCTCAAAGCACATTTCCCAATTCACAGAAATCCCTCTTTACAACAGGTTCAGTGCCCTGACTACCTATGTGAGGCACCTGTTCTAAGAACATAACCATGCATGTCTAGAACTAATGAGAATACCCTACGAGCAGAAATTGAATGAAGCCAAAAATGTTTCGCACAAAGTCCCACCACCCGAACACCCTGCAAAGATTACACATATAAATCCAACTAGTTTAAATAAGCAATATACTAAACGAAATAATCAACAAACTCTGACAGGCAAGACAAAAAGCAAATGTACAGCACAAAACATTTTATCTCCCAACCTACCCTGCTACTTCATCAATGCACAAAGTACTGTAAATAAAATTAATGAATTTTCTGCAAGTATGTGTAGTTTAAAGCCAAAAATCATAGGCATCTGCGAGACTTGGGGGAGGGAAGATGTAACAGATGCAGTTGTGAAATTACAAGGTTATAATCCATTTAGGAAAAAGTGCATAAACACGAAGGGGGGGGGGGTGGGTGGGGTGGGTTCTGTTAATCCATGAATCACTAAATGCCTCGCCCAGAGATGATCTGACAAACTCAGAATTTAACGACTCAGTATGGTGTGAAATTAAGCTAAATAAGGGGGAAACAATATTCATTGGAAATTGTTATAGATCACCAAGTAGTCCAGAAACTAATAATACTAACCTTCTTGACCTCTTAAATAAGATAAGACATGACAAAGCCACACACCTATTGTTAATGGGAGATTTTAATATGCCAGAAAATGACTTTATCAATTGTTGTTCTACAAGCAATCCAAATAATATAGCATGTAGATTTCTTGAAAAGAAACAAGAAATGTTTTTAAAACAACATATTGACCGACCCACCCGATATAGAGAAGGACATAGTCCATCTATACTAGATCTTATATTTACCAATGAAGAACACATGGTTGAACATATTGAATATCTACCAGGTTTAGGAAAGAGTGACCACATTGCTCTCTTGTTCACATTTGTTTGTTCATCCACTCCACAATTACAAAATGATATTGCTGGAGGATGCAATATATGGAAAGCTGATTTTGCATCGATTAATCAAAAACTTTCAAAGATTGACTGAGATTCACAAATAGATGTCAATGATATAGATACAGCCTGGAATTCATTTGCAAACATTATAAATTCCCTAACTGACAAGTATGTAGCCCCCAAAAAATCAAGACCGTCAAACACCAGTAAATCAAAGTGGATATCTAAGGGAGTATTAAACTCCATCAGGGAAAAACATAGGTTATGGAAAACATACAAAACTAGTAGACAGAGAGAAGGCTACAATCAGTATCTAAAACAGCGTAATGCAACCAGTATTCTATGCAAAAAAACACATACAGATTATGAGAAAGGTCTTGTAAAAGAATTGAAAAATAAACCAAAAAGATTCTATAGCTACATTCGGGATTGTCAGAAGACCAAGATCGCAATACCAAATCTGCAGAAAGAAGGAGGAACCTTCACTACAGATGATAACTAGAGAAACTAAAACCAGATAGTGCCCCCGGCCCCGATAATAGTCACCCGAAACTTTCAAGCTTTCAATAGCAACTGGAACTATTCCCAAAATATGGGAGAATGCAATAATAACACCTTCAAAAAAGGCAATAAAAAACTTGCAGAAAACTACCGGCCAATTTCACTTACATGTGTACTATGCAAGATATTAGAATCAATCATCAAAGACAAACTTGTACAACACTTCGAGTCTAACAACCTTTTAACGATACACTAGCATGGATTCGTCCAAGGGCGAAGTTGCTTGACAAACCTGCTAGAAACTCTAGAAAGCTGGACAGAGTCCCTTGCCAGTAACAACAATGTAGACATAATTTACCTAGACTATCAAAAAGCATTCGACACTGTACCACACAAAATATTACTTCACAAACTAGAGGCATACGGAGTCACTGGCCCCATATTGACCTGGATACAAGGTTTTACCCAAGATCGACAAATGATGGTTTACATCCGAGAAAACTACTCAGACTGGACAAGTGTTGACAGTGGAGTTCCACAGGGCTCCGTCCTGGGTCCACTGTTATTCCTGGTATATGTAAACGACATTCCAGACGATATTCAAAGCAACATCAAAATGTTTGCAGATGACACAAAACTCTGGACCCACATTAAAGACGACTCAGATAGTAAAAAATTACAAAACGACCTAAACTATCTGAATGGATGGTCGGACCAGTGGCTTTTAAAATTCAATGCCAGTAAATGCAAGACAATGCACCTAGGTCATAATAATCAATTGCATAACTATACCATGAAAGACAAAAGGGAAACACATACACTGCAGATTACAACGAATGAAACAGATTTAGGAATCTGGGTAAAAAATTACCTTAAACCTACTATGCAGACTTTAAAAGCAGCAAATAAAGCCATGTATACCACGAGAAACATTTCTTATTTTATACAAAACCTATGTCCGCCAACATCTAGAATATTGTGTACAACCTGGTCACCATACCTTGTCAAAGACATCAACCACTTAGAACAAGTACAGCACCGATGCACCAAATTAGTAGTAGGATTACGAAACAAAACTTATGAAGAACAACTCAAAATACTTGGTCTACCAACTCTAAAACAATGTCGAGTCAGGGGCGACCTAATGGAAACATACAAAATTATTACACAAAAAGAAAACATTGATCCAATTTTTTTCATTGGTAGAACGATCTGGACAGCGAGGTCATAGCCTAAGGTTCTTCAAACCTCGATGTCGAACACAAATCAGGCAACATTTTTTCAGTCACAGAATTGTGAACGAATGGAATAACCTACCAGAAAATGTGATAAAATCAAAAACCGCAAATGCCTTTAAAACCGATCTAGACACCTTTTGGAAGCAAACCCAGCAGTAGGATAGTGTATCATATTTCAAAATGGACATAAAATAGGCAAAATATTTAACTTCGTCCATCCCTGTAACTCTAACTCTATGTTAAGCTGTGTGTGTGTAATTGTATATGTATGTTTAATGTTAGGTGTCCGCCACCACTATAGGCAATGCCTTCGGCGGACAACCTGTATCGAAAATATGTAAATTGCTATCCAAGAAGCAAATAAATAATATTGAATCTTGAATCTTGTTACTATGTTGTGATCCCCCTGTTTATCAGGTAATGCTAAACTGGTTAGCCACACCGTCCCCAATTAGTATTGTTCAGGTTATGCACTGTTCATCACAACGTTAGTCAGGAGAATAGAAGATTGATATCAAATAAAATGATAAGAGTTTATGTACATTTACTAAGAAGGGTGCATGTACAGTGTACCATTGTTGATGTAACACAACTTTGTAGACAGATTCAGACCAGTCCACCTTTTCCTTTCTGCCTGCTTGCTTTGAAAAGATCATTCAGGTCTCTAGCTCTAACGTGGTGTACCCTATAGCACAGTCATCGTGATGCAGATTCGATGGCTTGAAGTAGAGAAGGATCGGACAGATTTCTGAACTCTATATGCCGCTCTTCTTTGCTAGGATCGAGCGTCAGGCTGTCTTTCAGAGGGGGCGTAAAGCCATTGGCACTGTCTCGTGTGGTGTCTGTGTCACGGGGGACGTAAAAGAACTAATGCTGCGTGTCAGGCCCTATATCAGGAGCTCAGTTGTTAGTATGCTCTGATAGAAAAAATCAGTTGTCAGACATGTAGGCTCAGGTCTAATAGGAAAAGGGGTTATAATAGATGAAGGGCTAAACTTTGAAAAGCACAGCAGTGAAAAGGTCAATAAAGCAACTAGTATGTTCGCAATTACCAGACGTGCTGATGTGAACCTGAAACAGCTAACATTTATCCCACTGTATAAAGCAATGGTAAGAAGCCACCTTGATTACCCAGCATCAGTATGGAGTCCATATAAAAAACCTGAGATAACCTTAATGGGAAATTTCCAGATTAGATTAAATTTACAGAACACAGTCTAATGCCTTTATGTTCTGCTCATACTCCTTATTTGTAATGGCGAATAAACTGTATATGTACATTGATATTGTGATGAAGGTCAAAGTTTATACTTAATATGTTGACTAGAGTTTATGTTTAAGTATATATAGTATATTTTAGCATTCTTAATTACATGCTTCCATATTTACATATATACAATTTGGGACTGCTGTTATAACCAGTGTGTAATGGTGTAGAGCAGCATGAAAAAGGAAATGGGTGATAACCCAGCAGTTCCCCATACCATCATACAGTGCACCAGCACACCCATGCTTATGTAAAGTTCAAAAATTTTTACAATTCATATATTATAACAATGTGAGATACATAAATATTAGAAGTTAGGAATGGTGTAATAACACACCATTTCCCTTTCTCCTGATACATTTAAAAGCAATTAATATAGTGACAATTTTCACACCTATTCCTTAACTCATGCTTTTTTTTACAATTCATATAGGCCTACATATATGTGAAACACATACAATTAGAAATTAGGAACGATGTGAATTGCACACCCTTCCCTATCTCATACTACAATTAAACAATTCAAATATACATGTAGATTTCATAACTTTAGCTATTAGGAACGATGTGATTACACACCCATTCTCGTCATGGAATACAATTATACTGGTACGTACCTAGCTGTGACATACAATTAGAACTTAGGAATGATGTGATTTTACACCACCTCCCTATCTCATACTACAGTTAAGCTAAAAACTAGTTAAAAACTATCTGTAGAATATGTAACTTTAGATATTAGGAGTGATGTGATTACACACCCAATCTCTATCACATACTACATTTAAGCAATTCAATATACGGTGACGGTGCGGCTAATCCATTTAGCATTACCTTGATGAACAGGGGACTACAGCACAGTAACACTCAAGTGTCATACAAAAAGACCCTCGGGAGCAGATAGCTAACATCGATGCCAGCTCCGATCCGATCAAAGCCTTAACCAAAATATTGAAATCTATGGAATCATCAGCTACTAGCACCATAGGTGTTCTAAAAAACAATGGTCAGTATACTTACGACCCTCTCGTAGTAAGCCTGTCAGCATAACAGAAAGCGTTATCTATCAAAGTGGCCAAAGTGAAGATCGCACCAAACTAGTCCAGGAACACAATAACATTCTGTGCCACATTAGCGAATGCTTAAAAGATCTTGTTATCCAACAAGGAGACTCCATAGCAGACGAAATCACTGCCACGGATGACTGCCATAAAATGTTTCAGGCAGCCCGAACCCTGAGAACTACTGACTGCACACCACCACTCACTGTGCACAAAGGAGACGTTATCGGGACTGACCACGGCAACGCCGAAGCAATTCGAGAATGCTTCAAGGAACAGTTCACTGACCACGATGATGAGCCCTTGCACCCATTCTCAGGAGACCATAGGCCATTACTAACACCAATTAATACAGCAGAAGTTGAGAAGGCACTTAAAGCCCTGAGAAATGGGCATGTATCTGGACCTGATGGCATGAGCAATGAACTATTCAAATATGCAAGTGACATTATCTCAAAACCAATCACGCTCCTAATCAATTCAGCTTTTATGCACCAACTTCCCATTGACGCTGTAGGCCAAGGCATCCTTATCGCACTACCCAAGCCGAAGAAGCCACCTGCCCTCGCCCCCCAGGAAATCGGTGGCTCATTGTGCTCCTTAACAGCATACAGAAAATCCTATCCAATGTTACTCTATGCCACATTCAAGACAAGATCTATTACTTCACCGGATCATGTCAAAGTAGCTTCAAAAATGGACGCAGCTGCGCAGACATTGTATGGGCTCAACGAATGCTTGTGTCGGTAGTCATGTCCAAACACTGGGATTTCCACAAAGGGGGCATTGATATTTCTCCTTCGATCAATACTCACCATTCTGTTACTTCTGATATACAGCTGGCCCTGACAGCGGCTCTAGGATTATAGACTTAGAAAGCTTTACCGACTCCTGGGAACCGGGTACTCGGCTCCCAACTGCCGAGTACCCGTTTACCATAGAGCTCATTCTTGTTTGCATAGCGACAAGAGCAATACATGCTTTTTGCATTAAGGATTTTAGTGTTTTAAAATAATCTAAGTCTTTAATCAGTGATAGTTTGTGTGTTCTGAAAGGATTAACTAAGGACTATGGAGAATACCGCCCAAGACAACCAGGTTGTATTGTTCTTTATTATCCATAGTTAAAAGACTTAGGTCTCTAAATTTCGTTGTGTCGCATGTTCCAATTTCTGTCCCCATAGAATCTGGGACGTGTGCTAACAACGATATATGCCAGACGATCGCCTTCTTTAAACCCCAACAGGCGATCGGCAGATATGAAAATAGGTGTTTGCTACGGTATTTCTAACACGAATATCGGCTGACGTCGTTCTCCGTAGAATCCGAGCGGGTGACGTCACACCCGGTCGCTCGGATGTTTATGTGAAGAAAAATTTTTTCATTAATTCGCGCATCTTATTCTGGGTGCTGCGTACTAAAAATGGTACCGGAAACTTTAGAATGATCAAGTTTACGTGTGATCACGATCGGTTTGCAATGATCGGTGGTTTCAAAATTCTTGAGTAGATGTGTGGTCTGCGGTTTTACCGTGTGAGACAGCAGTTTTGTTATACATTTTGTTGTTTTCTTCACATATCGTGCTGCGTTCGTTAGGAGTATAATTTATATTGATTAGTAAATATACCCTGAATGCTATGCGATATGATTCCTGGAGCCGTTACACATCCTGGAGGATCTATTATGGGTGTGTTGTGCCCGCCGCGTACTTGTCGTCATAATCAATGCGATCGTTGTTGTAACGTGGCGGGGTGGGGTGCGGGGAGGTTACGGTTAATTTATGAGTCAAATTATTTGAAAATTAATTGTCTGCCTTCCATCCGGGTCTCGTTCCGCTTGTTTATTGTAGGTTTGTGCTTATTTTATAGGCCAAGCCAGCCCCGCCATCATGTGACGACTACCATAAGTTTGTCCGTGTAATGTTCAAGGACCATGTCTGTTTTATGTGTGCCCTGTGTAATATAGATCATAGGTGTAATGTTTGTGCAGTGTGGTCCGTCGAAACGATGGTTAAGTTCCTTGCCCAGAAGGACTTGGCTGGGTCTGACGCGGGGTCAGGCGGTCCGAGAGTAAATCGTGGAGCGCCCGGTTCGGCCGGTGCGGGTGCTCCACGTCCCCAGCTGGAGGTGGCGGAGATGGCACCGCCGGCGTGGTTTGGTCCGGCTCTGCAGGGTTTTTCTGCATAGCGTTCTGACCACGCTGGTGTCGTCCCTGCTACCAAAGGTTGGGGGGCAGTTTCTCCCCATGCCTGGTACGGATCCTGTCCTCGGACAGGATTCTGGACTGGTTACCGAGGGGGCCGTCTCGTACGGCCCCCTGGCAGTCCCGTCTGGCTTCGGCCAGACGGGTTTCTGTTTCTCTGCAGCCACCTCCGGGTGGTCCAGTAGCGGTGGCCAGTCCGTCAGGTGTGGGAGCCGTCCGCCAGGACGGTTCCACGGTTGACTCGTCTAGTGACGACTCTTCGGAGTCTGAAGACGAGGAGGCCGAGGAGGAGAGGTTGCTGCGGCCCGTGAAGCTGCAGGTGGAGAATATGGAGGTTGATTCCGTCCTAGACGGAACCGGCCTCCATTTCTCTGGTTAGCGCAAGCCAGGTCAGCGGCTCCGCCTGTGGCTGAGGCAAATCCGTTACCGTGCACCGGTTCCGTGCGGCTTGGTTTGGCACCAGCCGTCACGGGAACGGGTGTGCCGGGCCGGGCGTGGTACTCACCTATCTCGCCTGGTCTGGCAGTCAGACGTGGGGTGCCGTGGGCGCCCGTGTCCGGCTATGGTTCCGCGACTGCTACGGGTCCGTACGGTTTTCCGTGTGGACCTACCCCATGGACCGGAGTGTTTCATGGGGTGGCGGCGGAACCGTGTGGTACCGGAATGCCTGGCGTGTCAGCCGTGGCTCCTTGCTGGGAGGCCGTGGCTGGCAGACCCGTGAGCACGTCAACGGGTGACGTGTTTGCGGGGGTGTCTTCATCGGAGGTAGATTGGTCAGATGCTCTGGCGTGGCTAGCCAGGGTTGACCCGTCTGTGGTTTCGGCCACGGCCGATGAAGATGCGCCCCGTCCGTCGGTTGCGTCGATCAGGACGGGGATTTTGCCCGCGGCCCGGATCCAGTCAGTGGGACTGGATCCACGGTTCATAGAATGGTTGGATGCTATTTATAGCAAACAACTGATGACCAAGGGTCAGCTCCCTGCGGCCTCCAGGGAGGTGCGGGCAAGATGTCGTATTCCGCGGGGGGAATACGACAGGTATGGTGTAGTCCCGTCGGTCACGGAGGATGACCGATGGGTACTGGGCGTCCAGAGTGCCGTGCCGGGTCACCCCGGTCCGGCACTTGTGGACAAGTCTCAGGTACACCAGGAAGAAGTCCTGTCCCTATGCGATGAGGGTGTGAGGGCAGCGATGAGCGCTGTCAACCACTCTTATCATCTCCTTCAGTCGGTGTGGGCTGAAGCGGGGCAGGCCACCCTGTGCCACCTGTGGCGCTTTCATGTGTCAATGATGGCCTGGTGCTGTCGATGGACGCATTGGCAAGGGTGCAAGCGCGTGTGACGAAATCCAGGAGGCAAATGGTCATTGACCATATGCGTCCGGCTATGGCAGTCAGGGAGCGTCTCCTTGGGACACCCCTGACAGGGCCTAGCATCTTCGGTGGCCAAGCGTGGGCCATCTTAGAGGATACCGCCAGTATCGCGCAGAATCGGTTAGCGGTAAACCTACAGCTAGAGCTAGTGCGACAAGCGCATGCACTAGGGCCTGTGGGGAAACCGCTAACGGGACAACCTTCAAAGGAGCAGAAGAAGCATAAGGGCAAGGCGAAAGCTAGGCCTGTTGCGACTTCTGCTTCAGCTGGGGTTTCACAGCCGCCGCCGGCGAAGAAGCCCAGGAAGGTTGTAGAGGCGCCTACCCTCCCCAATGTTGCTCCTGACCGCCCTAGAGGTGGGAAGGGAAAGGGGAAGGGTAAGGGTAAGGCCTCAAAGGGCGGACAGAAGGGGCCGAAGCGTACCTGAGGGTACGAAAGCTCCCTTCATATCCGCCTGGACCGCGCCTGTGTGACAGGAACAGCAGTGCCAGTTATACCCGTCGTGCCTAGAACGAAATGGTTCTCTCTCTCTCTCGTTAAGAAAGAGTGGGGGGGGGGGCGGACTGCGAGCCGGACAACCCCGTTAGACGTCGAGGCGTCTATGGTGGGTGGAAGGCTCATGCGTTTCGTCGAGGCCTGGCAAGGTGTGACGTCAGACAGTCTGGTCCTGGGATGGTTATCCCAGGGTTACATGCCGGAGTGGTGGGACTTTCCACCACAAAATCTGTCTTTGGCACCTGTCTGGACACCCGTACCAAGGGAGCCAGACAAGTTAGAAGCCGTTCAAAAGGAAGTGTCGGGTTTGCTTCTGAAGGGAGCAATAAAACCAGCAAATCGAAACACTCCAGGCTTCTATTCAAACATGTTCCTTGTCCCCAAGAGCACAGGGGGATGGAGACCCATACTCAATCTCAGGCCATTAAATTGGTTTAGCCATACGCCTCGGTTCCAGATGGAAATGCCGAGGTCGGTAATGCGGGATTGAGGAAAGGAATGTGGTGTGTATCGATCGATCTGAAAAATGCATATTTCCACATTCCTATGAATCGGAGTTGGCACAGGTTTCTGAGATTTGCGTTTCAGAATCAAGTATGGGAGTTTACAGTCTCCCGTTTGGCCTGTCGACAGCTCCGAGGGTTTTCACAAGAGTGGTCCTTGCGGTGACAGCGTTTCTCAGAAAAGAGAACGTGGCGCTACACACCTACATAGACGACTGGCTGCTTAAGGCAGACTCGGCAGCCAGGTTGAACGTGGATACTGCTCTGACTCTGAAGTTACTTTCAGATCTACGCTGCATAGTCAACGAGGAGAAATCCGAGTTGACGCCCACTCAACGTTTCGTTTATTTGGGGATGCGATTCGACCTTGAGGAGGGCAGGGTTTACCCATCAGAGCCCAGAGTGGTGTCTCTGTTAGCCATCCTCAAGAGTTTTCGAGTGGGAAACCACATTCAAGGCGAGGCGGTTCCTTCAGATGCTGGGCATGATGGTCTCCATGGAGCAGGTTATCCCATACGATGCTCTAATGCGAAGGCCTATCCAGTTGTATCTGATGTCTCTGTGGAAACAGAGAACAGAACCCCTGTCAAAACTGTTGCCAGTTTTGGAGCCGATAATATCGCATCTTCTATGGTGGAAACAGCGTCAGAATCTCCTATTAGGGGTTTCGCTGCACCTACCCCGCCTCCAGCTGTCCGTCTACACGGATGCATCGCTGGAAGGGTGGGGTGCCTGCCTGGGAGAACCAGGTCTCGGGCACATGGACTCTCCCGGAGAGTCAGCTGCATATCAATCTGTTGGAAATGATGGCAGTGGAACTGGCGTTGGAAGAGTTCCTTCCGATGATCAGGGGCAGGGTGATATTGATACGGTCGGTCGATTCGACAGTAGTATCATATATAAATCGCCAAGGCGGGACCAGGTCGCCCACTCTGTGTATCAGGGTGTGGCACTTGATTCAATGGTGCAGGAATTACTCGGTTGTTTTGAAAGCAGCTCGTATTCCTGGCCGATTGAACATTCTGGCGGATGCTTTGTCTCGCAGACAGAGAATCCTGCCAACAGAATGGTCCCTCAACCCTCCAGTTCTGCGACGGATCTTCGAGCATTGGGGCAAACCCAACGTGGACTTGTTCGCCACAAAGGAAAATGCTCAAATCATGACATATGTCTCGCCGATTACAGATCCAAATGCCGTCGATACAGACGCTCTGGCGATAAGCTGGAGAGGGATGCACGCTTACGCGTACCCACCCACCATTCTTCTACCGAAGGTTTTGGTGAAGGTCAGGGAGGAACCGTGTCTGGTCCTGCTAATAGCGCCGTATTGGCCGAGCAGGGCGTGGTTCACGGATCTTCTAGATCTGCTGGTGGAAATTCCTGTGCAGTTGCCCGAGATTCCGAACATAATCTCCCAGGCCAAGGGACGCTTCCTACACGAGTGTCCCGAAATGTTCAATGACTGCGTGGATGTTATCAAACAACGTTCCACGTCGGAAGGCTTTTCTCGACAGGCTGCTGATTTCATCGCGGCTGCGAGAAGGAGGTCAACCTTCAAGTCATATAACAACAAGGTTAACAGATTTGCAGACTGGTGTGAAGAAAAGGGTATTGATACCTTTCAATCCACTATCAGCAAATAGCAGACTTTCTCTGTGAGCTGTTCTTTTGAGGACTAGCTCCCGTCACAGTTGCCGGATACAAGTCAGCTTTGGCATCAGTTATCCCTTGTCTAGCCAACAGGGATAGTCCAGAGGTGGCCCAGTTAAATGTGATGTTGAAGGGAATGAGCAATCTCCGACCGAGACAACCGGTAGTCATTCCAGCCTGGAGTCTATCTTTAGTGCTTAATGTACTGGCCAAGCACCCTTTCGAACCGTTGCGTTCGGCTAGTCTAAAGCATTTGACTCTAAAGGCGGTCTTTCTATTGGCAGCTTCCTCAGCTAGAAGGCGCAGTGAGATCCATGCGCTTTCGGCAGAGAGGAACCGATTTATTGTTTCTGGAGAAGGTCTGCGTCTTCTGCCAAGAGCAGAGGTTATGTCAAAGAACCAATCTTTGAGATATCCTGGCAAACCGATCATTATACCGAAGTTAACTAGGTTTGATTGTGATGCCAGTGTCTGGTGCCCGGTCCGTGCTTTGACTAAGTACAAGAAACGGACTGACTCGTTACGGTCGAACGATAGACATCTGTGGATCTGCCATAAAAAGTCTTATGGCGCCGCATCCATGGATACTATCTCTCGTTGGGTGGTCGAATGCATTCAGACTACTCAGGAGATGGCGACTGGGCACCAGGTGCAAGGCGTAAGGGCAGACAATGTCAGAGGAATAGCCGCCTCGACCGCCCTTTACAATGGTGTTCCGTTATAGGACATCATGGCCGTTGCACAATGGCACTGTGAGTCCTCATTCACGGATTACTTTATGAGGGATGTGTCAGACTCAGCCAATCCACTCGCTTTAGCTGTTTTGAAACGATAGTTAGTGACCACACTGCTTTTCACCCTTTTCTCACTTCGGTAAGAAAAGAACCTAAAGCAGGCATGGTCAGGCGAGAGGATGTCAACCAGATTGTGTCACTGATGGCCGAACCGGTGAATGGTTGGAGGCGGTACGTCTGAAGTCCAATTATCATAAGGTAATTCAATAGTGAGAGTTTTTTGTATTATGGATATGTATCATGTTCATTCATCTTATATATTCATGCTCATTCCCAGGCTAATACATGGAGTATGCAGGGAGCAGTTAACCCTCTTGGCATATTTGTGTTTTCAGGCGAGATACATGTTCGTTAGTTCTCTTCCTTTTCTTAGGAGGAAAAGGGGGGAGGACTGTGACGCGAATGTGATTCGGTTCCGTGAACTTGACGGTCCTTTTAGGTCTCCGTTAGTCAAGTTTGAAGTCTAAAATCTTTCTCCAAGGGGCAAAATTAGCATTTATGGCTTGCCCCTTCCCACCAGGTTACTGATCAAATCTGGTGTATATCAGAAGTAACAGAATGGTGAGTATTGATCGAAGGAGAATGCAGGAAATGTCAATTTCCCTTTCTCCGAGATCTAACAATACTCACCATTCTGTTACGGACCCAGTCTCCCAGCCCCACGGAGGCAAGCCATAGTTTTCTCTTGTTTGGTGGCTATGCAAACAATATGAGCTCTATGGTAAACGGGTACTCGGCAGTTGGGAGCCGAGTACCCGGTTCCTAGGAGTCGGTAAAGCTTTCTAAGTCTATAATCCTAGAGCCGCTGTCAGGGCCAGCTGTATATCAGAAGTAACAGAATGGTGAGTATTGTTAGATCTCGGAGAAAGGGAAATTGACATTTCCTGCAGTCACGAGCCTTGGACACAATTAAGCGCTCAAAGATCCTAGATGTACTGCGCCAGGCCAGTTGCAATGAGGATGAGCTACGACTAGTGAGACTACTGCTTGCAGACAACAAACTGAGAGTATGCGTCAAGTCAGTGAAGTCTGTCGAGTTTGAGACATCAATTGGTTCCCCACATGGAGATGGTCGATCTCCAGTGCTTTTCACCTGTTACCGTGCTGCAACATTGAAATCTGTGTGGGAGAGTTCCACTGGGTATGCCGCTGGAGATGGAATATGCCGGCGATG
Organism: Chaetoderma sp. LZ-2023a; assembly: GCA_034401795.1. Classification (NCBI taxonomy): domain Eukaryota; kingdom Metazoa; phylum Mollusca; class Caudofoveata; order Chaetodermatida; family Chaetodermatidae; genus Chaetoderma; species Chaetoderma sp. LZ-2023a. Next base: position 28,081,152 of record CM067364.1, read on the forward strand.
TGGACTTCATAGACGAGGAATAGAAACCACTTGATGAGCTTCTCCCAATAGCTGCAAGCAAACTAAAAATTGAGAATCTCTTTATGAATGAATCCAAAACAGAGTTGACCCACATATACCTATCTACAAAGCATGAAACTAAAGAAAATAATGACCCACTTCGTGCCGGCAAACCATGGAGGAAAAGTAAAATCCTGGGCTCACTGCTTTGCAGTACTACTGACATTTCTGCATGCTGCATCATGGAGAACATAGCTTTCCAGTCCTTCTGGAAGCTATGGATTCGTAGATCAAAGATGCCCTTAATAAAAAGACTACATTTATACAATGCATCCTGCGTATCCTTGATGATGTATAATTGTAACAGCTGGGCTGCTCCAAATGCAGCTCTAGACAAACTCAACACCTGCCATGGCAAATACCTACGCACCATCACTGGACACCGATGGCCAGACAGCATAATTTCCAGCGATGTACTATACAAGATATGTAATACGTCGCCACTGTCTGTAAAAGTCGCCCAGCACAGATGGACCATGTGCTATGAATGTCAGAAGACACACCAGCACAGAGAGCCTTGGAATTCTCCCTACTCGGAGCCAGCAAATACAGAGCCAGGAGAGGACGCCATTGCATAAATCTGCTAAGCCTGCTACGAGGTGACCTCAAGAAAGCAGGACTCGGTACACTCAAGTCAAGAATGGACCTGAGGAAGCTAAGGATTTTGGATGATGACAAGACACAGTGGGCAAAAGTGAAGAAGGACTGATTGCAGTTTCTACTACTACAGCCACAGAATACAGTAATCATACATACATGCCTGCCTAGATGGCGAGCTCCTATGAAGAGGAGGAATATGCGAACACAACAACAACATTGACTTCTTAGAAAAGGAATTCAGAGGATTTCTTATCTGTGTGCTGACACTACCTGCTACAGTGGCACTTATAGCGGCATATGAAGAGACACTAGTGTAGAGGAGGAGACTCGGATACCAATGAACGCAGAACATTAAAACAACAACAACAATAAGACCAACCACGACCTCCACAATTCAACATGCAAACAAATACTATGCGTAGGTGGCACACCACAGCTGACGTGGGGAACCCTCATCTGCACTACAGCATTTCCACAAAATGGAGCTAAAGTTTTAAATCTAATGTCACTTATATACTGAAGGTTTCGAGGAAACCTAATTAAGTGACAACAGTCAAATCATTCAAGAACAAACTATATATAATCTGCTTCAGAGAAAGATTTTTTTTGTTAATTGGACTGAGCAAGGCATACCATAACAAATAACACTGAGGCAATATCAAGCCAATGGCTTATACCTTGTAAAATGATGATGATGATGATGATGATGATGATGATGATGATGTGCAAGTGCCAATGTATCTGTATCTGTACATGTGTATGGAATTCCAGCGATGGGCTCACCCCTACATCAGTAGAGTAAGGATCAATGTCAATTTATTATCACAAAGTTCAAAGACATTACGTACAAGTCACACACGGACATAGGTTGGCAACGTAGATATATGTAGAAGCATGCAAAACTAATATTTAAAGTGAAGTAGACCATGCATAATGTTGGTGAGCAGCCACATCGGCAATACTTGGCGCGGTACATGTGGATTGTTTTATCAGATTTGTGCACGCCAGATGCAGAGAATGGCAAAGAAAGCATGTGACCTTTGCTATTTCAAGTGGTGTTTGTGGAGGAGCGCTTATACGTTGGCTCGACAAGAACTTTTGTATGGTCAATGATCAATATCAATATATATCAATGTAAAAAATCTCGGGACATAAGCCAAGCTTCTTATTGTCCCGGTTGTATCAGTTGTATCTTAACATACTTACTTCCAGCTTCCATCAAGACAAAAGGGATTATTTATACTATACAGAAAAGAACACAATCTGTTTACATGTGTACAATTGTTTTACTTATAGACTTGAAAAAATAGGTTTTGTCTGGTTTTAGGTTAGTTACTTACTTAACACTTATATTGGCTTAGTCTAGGTCTTTAGATATTTGGTTGCGAGCAATATTTTATCATTGTCATTGCATCTTTATGGGGGTCATGATTGAAGAGTAAGCTGTGCTAGGTTTTGGTGGAGATGAGCATGATCTAGGCTGCTAACTGCGGTGTACCGCCTGCAATACTGGACCACTGATCTCAACATTAGCTGAGGTGTGGCACCTATACTTAGTACAGTTTTCACTCCACCCTGTGTAGCTGTTTGTTAGATGACTGGTTTACTGTGTTTTGTGTGGCTGATTTAGGCATTGTCATTTTGCAAAGTTTGATTTAGTTTCTGTGTGGTTGATAGTCTTTCGTAGTCTAAGTTATGTCATTTCGTAGTCTTAATGATAGCATTGAACAAATATTGGTTGAGATATGCTGCTGCCTTCACAACATCTGGTAAATCATTTATGTAAATAACAAACAATGCCGGACCTAATACACTACCCTGAGGGATGCCACTTGTCACATGACTGCTTTCAGACGAAACTCCATTGCCAACATTTTGTTGACTGTTTGACAATAGGTTTTCAATCCACGTGTTTAAATGTTGACTTATGCTATAACTCCTTAATTTTCCTAGCAAACGTTGATATGAAACAGTGTCAAACACTTTCACATAGTCCATGTACACTGTATCTATCGTTTCACATTTATCCGTGATACAAGTCCAGTCCTGCACAACCCTTCAATAACTGTAGGGTAGTTGATCTTCTAGGCAGGAATCCAAAGTAGGATCTACGAAACAGATTATTTCTGGTCATGTGGTCCATACGCGTCACTCTAACCAACTTCTCCATCAGTTTACATAAGCTGTCTTTATGCCCTCAGTTCCCGCTACTTTTAGCCATGCAATTCCTGTTTTCACTAGCCTTTTGGAATTGAGATATTTCCAAAATATCATAGGATTCCTCTTTGCATTTTTAGCTATATCTTTTTCCTGATTCCCTTTGGCCTCTCTCATTAATCCTTTGACTTGTTTTCTAATTTTAGCATACTCTTTATGTTTATTTTCATCTCTTGTCTCCATAAATCGCTGCCAACTACAATGTTTCTTTCTGATCTTTTTAATTTTGGTCAACTTTTGCTCTTTGTTCTTGCCATTAATATTCGATTTTGGGATGTACTTATCTTGTGCTTGGTTGTACTTTACCACAAGAATTTCCAGTGCATCGGTAGTATTTACCCGTATAAGTTTTGTTTCCCAGTCAATATCCAGATCATTCTCCATCATCTCCCAATCTCCTTTGAAAAAGGTTCTTCTTATTTCCTTACTATGTGTACCTTATATATGCTGGTGATATACATATGTTAAAACACTGTGGTCACTTGATCCAATAGGCCTGAAATGTTCCATGTCTGTTATCAATTCTATAATTGTCAAAATAAGGGCTATTGTACTAGGAGTGTCGTTCAGCCTTGTGCATGTGGGATCCCTCAGAATTTGATGTAGATAGCCATCTCTTAGGCACTCTATGAATGACTCTGCGTCTGAATTCGTCGGTGCCATCCATGTATCCCAATTTATGTCTGGAAAGTTGAAGTCACCCATAATCAGTATGTGAGCGAATTCATCACGTTAATTGCATGCTGCTTGCTCAAATGAGATTTCTCAATTCTTTAAAATTGTCTGCTGTGCTGCTGGGACTTTTAAACATACATCCTACCAACAAAAAGTGTTATATAATTTCATTTTCACCAAAATACTTTCTTGAAATTTGCTTTAAATTTTGTATTCCACCCCTTGCGGTGTTCCTTAATGTATAGGACTACACCTCTTTTGCTTCCTGCAGCTGAGTCATTTATGAATAATTCAAATCCTGGACTCTGTTGTTCTGCCAGAGATGGAGAAGATCTAAGATTTTTTGGATAGACCTCTTTTATTCCAATAATACTCTATGTGGGGTTCCTAGCTCTGAAATCCTGTTTTAAGTTCTTCCATTTTATTAGTCAGGCAGTCTGCATTTGTGTAAAGACATTTCATATTGTTATCATTGGGTAGGCAGGGTAAGCTGCATCGCATCTCCTTTTTGTCTTCTATGTTTGTGCTTTCATCACAATTCCCATTTTCTATTCGTTTTTTTTGTTGCTAGCATTTAAATGTACAGTTTTCTTTCTAAACATATTTACAATCTTATTTACAGCTTCATAACCCTCTTTCCCCTCTAATCTATTAATTAAGGGTAAGATAGGTATCTTTGGTGAGATATAACAACAGTCAGTCCATTACGTCTCATTATTATTGTACTTATTGACGATCTAATATTGTTGGCAGTATAAACTTCTCATAAGTCAGTCCTTAACTCAACGGCATTATATCCCTTTTATAAACTTCCAGTTGGACACCATGCACCGGCTACACCACAGCCAAGATGATACAGTAGTGTTCAGTCTATGCAGCAATGGTCCCCCAGCCCCACAGGAGCAATATCGTTTCCACCAACCCTGCGGGTCAGATTTTGTGGACGTCGATGCTGCGCTCTTCCCTCCCTCCACAATCCCGACGCTAGCTAACCAGCATCGTCTGGCTGACAGTGAAATGCTGGATTCCGAGGAGGAGCTTGACGGGCGACGTGGCGCCGGAGCTACAAGTGGTGCCAGATGTTGGGCCCAATTCAGTGAACCCTTTACCAGTTTGTCTCGGTTGTTGCAGCCACCATTCTGCCCTGATGAGTATTCTCCAGAACACTATGGAGAACACTTTGATTGCCGAACAGCACACGCTGTAATAATTCACCTGCCTGACCAGCACATCCCATGTGCCAGATCACTCACACACCAAGAACAGTGCTATTCGCCGATGAGTGGGGGTGCATTCATAAATGCATCCACGGCGGGTGTCATTTCTAACCTTGTCAGACGTTTGTAACAGGTGGGAAACTCCAGAGCCAGATTACGAACGTCGGCTAATCAGTCCCCTAGTGGACACATATAGATATCCTACCACTTCACACCCACCTAGTAGGTTGGTGGGAACAAGACATCAAGTGCAAATAAACACTCTCCAGGTCGCATCGCTTTTATGCTTCACATGGTCAACCATAGTGTGACGTACATCACCCTCGCCGCATTATGGGTTTAGAAATGCAGACCCAGCACCAACACGGGCAAGCAGAAGTCAAGAGCTGACACACACCACCACCCATACACGAACAACCTATCGCCCATGCTCATCACCAGCGCCGCCAACTTATAGAGTGCGTTCTACACAGAGTCACTGACCCTCCAATAAGGATCATTGACGAATTACATTATGAACCTGCATACATGCACCGGCCTATCCTTGTGTATAAACCTGCAGAACCGACGAGATGGCTTAGTGCTACTCTCCGTCCGCAGGAGTATGATAGGTCTGATACACTACTCCAATATTCCCATGACATCATCCGATATCAGTGCGCGATAGATCATGTACACCAGCACCACGTTCATTACCATCACCGGCTTCCTCTGCATTCATCTGTCCGCCCATCTGTACCACAAGTTTTCGTACCAATCATTTCACCGATTTCATGGCACTGGCCGAGTCATCCTCGCACCTGAATTCAGTGGGGAGAGTGACTGGGGAAACTATATATGCCAGTTCAAAATCATAAGTCGAACACACCGAAGGACAGATCAACAGATGGGGAAGTATCTGGCCAGCGAACTGCTGGGCAAGGCACTCCAAGTCTTGGCCGACCTGGTGTCAGACACCACACCCACATACACCACACTTGGAAATGCATTATCCGAACGTTTTGGCGATACCACCCTGGGAGAGAAGTCGGCTCCAGCTTAAGAACCTGCGTCGTCAACCCAGTGAAACTCTCCCAGAGCTCTCAAGTAGGATACGGCGCCTAGTTACTAGAGCCTACCAAAACACCAACATGGAGGGAGTCACACACCTCCAACTCGACACGTTCATTGATGCCCTGAGCGTGGAACCCACTCTAAAAGTGCCGTTGTTCCTTTTCGAACATGGCAGTCTCTAAACCTTAACTGCGACTGCTGTCCGCATTGAGAATTTCTTGGAGAGGGAGAAGAATACCCGCCGTCGAAACCACCCAGTCAATCAACTAGAGTGCACCACACCAACCACCGCCACAAACACCAAAGCACAAACATCTGCCAACCCAATCCAAACACTGAAACACCAAGCACCTCCATCACATTCAGACCACAAACAACAGCAAGCATCTCAGGGTAGAGGTAGGGGTCAGTCCCGCGGAGGAGGTGGTCACAGGGCCCTGGTCACAAGAACACTAACAACAATCACCGTGAGAAAACCAATGCACGGTTAGAGGAAATCACCACCCAAAGCTTCTAACCAACTTATTAACAATGCTATCCGCCACGGTCACTGCCCAAAACACCACACGCACCACTCCAAATCCTGATACCTGTTTCGAGTGTGGGCAGTCTGGACATAGGAGGGAGAGATGCCCTAGATGGCATCCCTCCAATTCTTCTGTCCCAGGCCATACCACACTCACACTGGATAAATCATTAAACTAACCAGGGCACTGAACAACGTGTCAACGCTGGAGCTACAGTTGCAGAGAGCTTGGGGATTTCTCTTGCTTTCACTAGCCACTTTAGGTTCAAATGTCTGTTTTGCTTTTTCGATGCATGTTGTCGTGTTGTTTCTAGCAATTTTGTAAAGTGTGTCATCTATGACTTTCTTTGTTTCATTGTATCCTTTGTATGACCGATTTTTGCTATTTAGTGATTCTATTAAATAGCCTCCTAGATAACGTGCCATAAAATCTAAACACTACCTCTGAAAGCACTATGGACAACTATATTTGAGCTAACAAATATGGGAATACTTATCTTACCACTGTTACCTTGATCATGAAACCGTCTACCTACTCTATAAATCTAGGGTATAACCTCTGCTAGAGTATGCAAATTCGGTGTGGTGTCCTCGTTATGTCAATTATACTCCTGTCTCATATTCTCGCATTCTCGCAGCAATCTGATTTTTTGCTATAAATAAAAACAACGCCGCCTGCCATCTGTTTCCCGTGGCGACGCTGGAACCAGGAGGTCAATCAAAGATGCTCGCAAACAACTTTTTCCCCCAGAAATTCCCCTCGTATTACTACGTAAAATAGAAAGCTACAATGTACAAAAACCTGTCGATATTGTAAGATACACGCATATACCATACTTCCAAAACACATAGCTAACTCACAAAAAAATAATATACAGAACTTCTATGTGACTAAAATACATGGTCTGCTAATGTATTTATGTAAGCGACATCGACAAGTCCCTTGATCAGCAATTCTGCCTCGCTGCTTGGCGATTAAAGTGTATGGACAAAATAAGGGTTGTCATTTACAATAAGCTCAGAAAGCCGATACGTCATTACACACTATGATGTAATAATTTTAGGGATTTCTCAATCACACGTCTTACAAACAAACCATGGCATGACCTACCGCATATGGTATGACAGAATCAAGATTTTGAGGGATTTTCAAATAAATAATAATGTTTTGTAGAATAACTGCTAACCTGGAAATTATTCTTGATATTTTATCTATGTTTTGACTCTGCTGGTTCACCGTAGATAATGTTTTTTGTTTACCGCGAGAATATGGTCAGCCTCTCTGAAATATGACTACCTACCCTGGTGTTTTCCCAAGTTGATATAAAAACTTTCCTCTAAACAAAATTGGATTCTATTTTGTGAAAATTGGGGAAATAGGACTGACATTCAAATCTCAACAACATTTCAAACAGGGAAATTTAATTTATTTTATCGTGAGATTAATTATGATAAGTACCGCAAGAAGATGGAACACCATGATACTACAACCAAACTGAAAAGGTCCAAGTGTGGGGCGCAAAATGCTAATTAACATAGGCAATTTAGCCTACACAGAATGGCTACACAGTCTTAAGCTACCTTCATTAGCATATTGGAGACGCCGTGGTGATATGGCTGAAACTTCTAAATATCTACATGGTAAATATAAAGCCCTCTCATCCAGGCCCTGAATCTAACCTCTCAAGCAACTCGTGGACACACACACACACACACACACACACACACACACACACACACACACACACACACACACACCCACCCACCCACCCACCCACCCACCCACCCACCCACACACACACACACACACACACAAATTAATAAAGCACCAATGTAGCTTATTCCTTCGTCTTCACTTCGTGAATACGTAGTTCAAGCGCCATCATTGAACCGCTTCAAAATCGTCTTGATAAGCTCTGGTCATGCCATTTTTAAAGTACCATTTTGGGGACTGTCATAAATTGCTTCAGTAGTCAATAGAGATTCAACCTAACACATGAAACTGAGACCCATTATTTCATACATTCTTCAGCTGATCATTAGAAATCTGGCATGTGTAGCACAGGCCGACCGGATGGGTAACTGACCATCCCAGCAAAGCTGAGTACGGAACGGCCACTCCAGAATCGCTCCAACAACGCCCCCTGGATAGGATAGTATGCGTACATAGGCCCTATGAGAGGTTTCTCGTCAAAAGTCCGATAGAACACGTGGTGCGCATGCGCGTGCGTCAGAGCTTCCCTGACAACACGTCTCGGAATTGGAAGCGAGTGCATGCCTATAGTGTACCGAGTAGGTACTCGTAAATGTTTATATTTTATCCGTTCTCGTTGTTCGTGGTACACATTAGGACCAGAATTAAACAAACTTTCCAAAACTGTAAACCGTTTCAAAATCGGCCCAGAAATGGCAGAGTTATCGTCAAAGCTCCTCGCTAAATTATACTTAGAATATTGCCTGTACCGATCTATCTGAAGTTATTGGTCTGGTTATCCTCTATCGAGTCACTGATTCCGGGTCCCATTCATGCAATATATAGGCTGATTTTGCTTCAGTCTATTATGCCACTGCGGCTAACTTCCCAGTATTTACACTGGTACCCATTTATACTCCTGGATGGAGAGAGGCAATGGGTGAAGGAGATTTCTTATGTGTCCAACGGCGGCGAAATAGCGCACAGCTCCGGTGCGAACCGGGTTCTGCAGTTATATAATCCAGGAGCATATATGAAATGGATAAATTTGCTGATAATTTATATATCCAATCCATGCATTCTTATTCAGAAGAATAAGACCTCGATGATTGAGAAAAGGTTTGTTGACAATTTTTTGGCAGACATCTTGGATATTTGGCGGCCATTTTGAAATTTTTAAACTATTTTCTGTTAGAAATGTCTATGTCCCTGCTGGAATATAACATTTATCATTGATCTAAAAGTCCGGTTTATGGGGTTCTGGCATAAGCAATTCGTTGAAATAACTAGGTGTGGCATTGGTCAATTCTTTCTGTTACATAAATCCAACATGGCATCTATCAAATCACAATCAAAACATACCATCACTTTATGCATGGCATGCTGTACCTTATATCAGAAAGCATAGTAATGTAACTGGTATTTGCTACTTATTTGTTAAAATAAATAGTTGTAGTCATCATGAAATGCATCACATCGGTTCCCTAAATCTCCAATTTTAAACATATAGATTAGCAAACACATAGACTTAGTAGTTTTCGAACTCATCGACCGAGTCTCTCTCTCTCTCTCTCTTGGGTAAATGGTCTAGCATAATAATGGAGAGGCGTGTCTCAGATTATGAGGATAACAGTAAATTGTATTATGTTACCATATCTGTTGTGGCCATTCTGGATGTGATATTCAAGGTTAATTGTGTCCAATTTCATTCATGAGATTTCGATGTTTCCAGGAAATTTGGTACTTTTATCACCAAGCATGGAAATTTCCAGGAATGTCATAATGATCTGCGCTACTCTGCTCAACACGAATAAAGGCCGCTTTCCATGTACATGTGTTGCGTATGCATGAAACATAAGCGGTATGAGTGTGCGCTATGTGTAGGCGCTATGCGTATTGTAATTTTCCATGTACACGTATCTGATGTGCACAAGGTTTGCCTATAGCAGGCATTTAAAAATAATTCTTTAAAAGCAGCTGAAAGGTACCCCCACTGTGATGTCATATGTGGGAATTTGACTCCCAAAGCAATTTTTGGCGGGAACGCACGCACACAGAAATAAGCATCATGTGTGATGGACTCATGGAAATATCATATATAATTAAGCTTGCATGGAAAATATACGCATACGTACACGCTTCACGTATATGCATGCCATATATACACATACAAGGAAAACGTCCTTTATGGGGATATTTCATGGTTTATGTTCATATTAAACAACTCGCAATGTTCATTGCCACCACATTGTTTGAGCCATCGTTCCTATTGCAGAGGATGGTAATTCTCAAATAAAATGGCGTCGTCTTTGACAGGAAATAGAGGACTCTAATCTGTCAATCAAGTACATGACGCCATAATAAATAAAAGACCAGTTCTAATCACACTTTCCCCGACCAGGTTTTTAGTCCAACCCCAATTTTTTGAATCCAAATATTGTACACTCTTTCAAGAAATTAAGGTGGATTACTGTGGTCATTACAGACAGATTTCAACCAAATGCAGTCCCAGTCAAGGTTTCACCCAGAGGGACGTATTTCCAAAATTTGAACTGAATCCGTCCAGGCTAACTGAAGTTATCAAACGGAAACCACATATTTTTAATATTTTTTTTACAAGTTGACATTCCAAATTTGAAATGAATCCATTCAGGGTAACTGAAGTTATGGAGCCGAAACCAGATATTTTACGATTTTTCAAGACTCCGGTGAGTCTGGACATATTTCGCCGATATACAATCCCCGCCGAGGTCTAGTCATAAGGAGTTGGTATTCCAAATTTGAAATTAATCCATTCGAGCTAACTGAAGTTACGGAGTGGAAACCACATATTTTACGATTTTTCAAGAAATCAAGGGGGGTAACTCTGGTGGGTCTGGACACATTTCGCCGATATGCAATCTCTACCGAGGTCTTGTCATAAGGGGTTGGCATTCCAAATGTGAAATGAATCCATTCAAGCTAACTGAAGTTATCGAGTGGAAACCCCATAGTTTACGATTTCTCAAGAAATAAAGGGGGGGGGGGGATAACTTCCATGGGTCTAGATACAGTTCGCCCATATGCAATCCCCACTGGAGTATTGTGATAAAGAGTTGACATACCAAATTTGAAATAAATCCATTCCAGCTAAGTGAAGTTATCGAGCGGAAACTAAATGCGGATGGATGTGCGGACGGACTCACGCATGCATGGATGGGATCCATTTCTATAGTCCCCTGTCAGGGGTGGGGGGGGGACTAATTACGTCATGGGTAGGCGGACATCATAGTCAAATACGTCATGAATGACATATCTAAGTCCGTTATAAATGCTTTAATAGTCCGCCAAGTCATTCAAATTGTGTCTTTACTATTTAATAAACATTCTTTTGAATCTTTTGAGACTAATTTGACTGGGCGCCGTTGCTGCTATAGGCAGTCACAGCACCCAATAAAATTATTTTTAAGTTATGCAATAGCTTACATGTACAGTTTTCTGGAAATTGAGATTCAGGGAGGTCACAGTTCGATCGATCCCAACACAGGTAGATCGTGGTCACAGATGAACTGGATTCATCCATACTATATTGCTTGCAGACAGAGATGAATTCTCTGGCTACGTCATTGTGGAAGGTCTCATCATTTACTAACTACTTCTTAAGGCTGATCGGTCACGCTAATATATTCGATATTAACCCCAATACTGATAACAGTATTACCAATTAATTTGTGTTTCTGGTAAAGCTATTAAGAGTCTGAGTATTAATAATTTAAACAGATGCTGGTCAAGTCTTCTTCCGCAATAAAAAGTGTACTCACTGTACCTCTATCATGTATCTATACTATACTATGATTAGCCATATTTCGGAATGCCAGAGATAATGGCAGATACATATATGTAGGAAATTGTTTTGTTCTTATGCTCTACTGTAGTGGCAAAAACATGCTTATGCTAAAATAATCTCAAACTCATCCCTGTTCAATCTTAAAATTTTAAACCTTGGTTAGCAAATATAATTTTGTACTGTAAACGTTGATCAAAATGATTTTTATTCAACTCTGTTGATAATTCTGATTTCCAATAGGAACTTATTTGAGATCCTTTATTCACAAAGCACCGTCGTCAAAAATCTTGAATAGCATTCTACTGAAAGTGACCAACAACAGCCTGTTTCAAAATGAGCCCTCTAAAAATCAGTTTTCAAATTCATAGGAAGACAATTACAAAAAGATGGCAATAGAGGAATTTCAGTAAGAAAATTATGACAAAATCGCAGAAATGATTAATTAAAGTGTTTATTAACAATGAAATATTGTGATAGGTAAACAGGTGATGGATTAAAACTTATACAAATGTAAATATTCTATATATTGCATAAATGTGTAGGCTGTTATAATAAGTTCTGTATTTATGAATTAACTAATAATTTTTTTAATTTAGAAATAATTTTTGATATAGTGTGAGAAAAGTGAGTAAGAATATTTTCTTTTACATTTTTTACTGAAAATGAGCAAATACAAAGGTGTGTCTGGGACATATTAGATGAATAAATTAAAACGTAAACGCACACGCAAACAAAACACACAGAAAACAAACACCATATTGCTATAATTTCCTGACCATCTGTTACTTTGTTTGTGTTAGCTTGGATCATCACTTTCCAATAATTACCCCCAAAATTGACATGATTCTAAATTCATTGTACATCAGCAGATGACTGGCAAATGCGTTACGCGATGTTAAGTGCAATTTTATCTTAAAATTATTTCACATGACACTAGAGAATATGGTGCCATTGAGGAAATTTGCATAGTGAAGTTTTAGTTGAATATAAATGGTCAATGAATCTAGGGTGTAATTCACGAATGGCGGGTCAATCAAACTATATTGTATTTAATGATACTCTCCTTCCACCATGTAATTATATGCTACTCCTGTTACTACATATCCATATTATTTACCAAACATTTTTACTGTTCACTGAAACTAGAATGTAATGGATCACAACGTTGATCACTGGGACTAGGTTCTAACTGATGGTATTGCTGATCAATGGAACTAGGCTGTAATTGATGGTAAAGGTCATCCAATAGAACGAGCTTGTAATTGAGCGCATGAATATCGTATGAAACTGTTCAATGGAACCTGATTATAATTGGTGTTGTTCAATGAATGTAAGATGTAATTCATGCTATTGTTATTTCGTTACATTCCTATGATAAATTAATCTTAGTTGGACATACAGCAATCTGAGCATATCATGCACAGTGTCGATCTTGGAAAATTAGATCTTCTTATAAGCTACTCTGAAGGTATGTAATTATTTAAGGAACTCCTAGCTATTTTCTAAATGGAGTAGAATTTAGAGACTGGCCCTGAAAGTTTACTGAGATTTAATATTAACATGAAAATCCGAGAGATACAATGTTATCCTTGAACATGATGGCTGGAATTAGTAACAGATGCTTAATATAAAGGCAATAGCTCGGGGTCTTAGTCATCGCCCTCGTATTAAGCAACTGTTGATATAAAATAAAAAAGCGGATTAATTTGAAATAAGAAACCATCATGAACTGACTTATAATTTATTAAGGTTGTAAGTAGAAGAGGAATTACCCAGGGTCTTAGGTATACTCCTCCTACTGCACACCTAATGAAAATAACATTGTTAAGCAAGTATGTTTAAAATGAGAGGCCATGGTGTAGTTCTCTGGAACATTGGTCTAAATAGCTGTACATTGGATAAGCATAACTTGGGGTCTAAGCTATTACCTTTCTAACACCTAACGCTGAGACAATATTAACAGGTTTCTTGATATTCAGAAATACTAATATATACAGTTGTTCAGTAGGAAACCATAGCTGGAGGTCTGAGCATATGAACTGACTCTAACCTATATTAGAATGGTTTATTAGTTTTGCCAAATCTGTTCAAATTAAGATAAAGACCATGCTTAAAATATCAAGGTAACTTTTCACAGCTGCTGCATATAAGCGTGAGGCTCTTTACCTATTATCCATTTACAATCCATATTAGTTATTAAGATAGCAACAAGTATGGAAATGTTCGGTAAATGGTAGGGAATGTGTGGTAACAGAGAGTAACATAGAATTTTGCAGTGGTATTCTAGTCCAAGTTAGAACGAACCCAATAGATATAAATGATTGAATTCAGCGTCTAGAAACAAAGAGGTTGTTGTTATTAATGACTATATAACTGGTTATACAAAACTTTGCACATCCCAAGCAGCACATATATATTTAGAATTATGTGATTGAGTCTTGTCTCATTGACCACACCTGCCACAATGTATGTTTGTGACATGATAATGTGTATCAGAATGGAAGCTTCTTCTCTATCTCTTGTCGATATAATCTTCACTGCGATTGTTAAACAAAAAGCAGCTGATTAATTCATATTAAGTCAGTTGGGTAGAATGGGCATCCAATTGCGAGTGGGCAAACGAAATTCTGGGTCTAAATAACCACTCAATCATGCGGCTGTGATATAAATTAGGTGGAGATGACCCAAAAATAACATCAACTAATTTAATGATCAAATTACTTTACACAAGCATAACAGCAACTAAATCAAGTACATTTTGAAACATAATCAAAAATCCATTACTTTGCACAATACACAAAACTAACTAACTAACCAATTAACTAACTTGCTAGCCAATGAACTAATGAACGAACGAACTAACTAACTAACTAACTAACTAACTAACTAACTAACTAACTAACTAACTAACTAACTAACTAACTAAGTAATTAACTAACTAACTAACTAACTAACTCTAAATCTAACTAAGATACATGGACAAACAAACAAACAAAACATAATATACCATCTAATATGTCACAGAGCAAAAGTTGTCTAAATTGGTCTAAAAACTGGTAAAGCAAACTGATATAAAGTATTGATTATTGGTCAGTCTGTATCTGCTCGATACAATGATAACCATAGCATCTGAGGCCAAATTTGATGCGCTTGTATCCATAATATAGGTCATCTGCATCCCCAGAGCATTTCCGCTTTAGTATCATACCTGCAAATGTAAGCAAATGTAAAAAACTCAAATTATCATCGAGATCACAAATAATGTTGTTGTCACGAACACTAAAAGAAAAGATGTTGGATATTTTGAGAATGACTTAACTGAACCGTTTTATCATAAGCATTTTTCAAAAGAAAACATCTTTTTGGACAACAGGTTTAATTAGAGTCCTTTTGAATTTTACAATACATGTTTGAAGTTGACTCATGGAAATAAAACATATTTAATCAAGAGTTTTTTATATGTGCTACAATGGTATAAGTTAAAAGTCCATTACATTCCCAGCAGTACATGTTAGGAAACGTCATATGTGACATGCCTATTGCACCATAAGTATATCACGCAAAGGTTGCTGGCACGGAAAGCACTTTTTAAAACATGTTTGTCCAAACTCAACAGAAAGTGCCTATTTGGAGGGATGTCTTGAAACAATTTTATGGCTCTCGTTTCAATCAGAAGGCCGTTTTTGGTTTCTATAATTACGAATGATTACCGTGATATTTGATATAATGACGCCAATATAAACAGACCTCTGCAATGTGATGCTGTATTGGTGAAATCTTAACCGAACACCTACTGGAGCCATTCATTTCTATCTAAGCTACACGTGTTTGAATATATTTCTATGCGTTGAACCCTGAATTCCAAGAATACCAATTTCAAGGTACATGTTATTATACATGTAACCTGCTGAATATTTTGAAACTGATTTTACTGTGAGCTGCTGCATGTGGCAGCAACAACTCCCAGTGTAATCAGTTAAGATATTCAACAGCTTGTTTATTAAATTGTAAAATTACCAAAGACATACAATTTGTACACTACCTGATGAATCTTTCCAGTCATGTGACAGAGCATTTTGATTGTGATGTCAGATAACTAGTGATGTAATTGCTTATGACGGCTCAACCATCGCATCATATTATCTATCACGATATAGTATTAATGTCTCATGAATTGGTGATGTGTTTGTGGCTGTGTCATACGTAGATGTCAGGGTTGTTTCTATTCGGTAAGCCCCTACCTGCTGTAGGAACCAGATAGTATAATGCTTAGTATTATTATCCTGATACTGCTTGATGGAATATAGAAATGTTAATATATGACTGATAGCACATTAAAACAAAATGTCACCTGTATGATTTATGTGACATATGAAGCACTTACCAGGCCTGAGTGAGATCTGTGATTCGTCACACTTATCATATGAGACTGTAGCGCTAACTTTTAAATGTGACATGTTTGCTGCAGTACAAGGCGCAAAATCATCATCGAAACCAATAAAGCCATTAGCAGTATGAGCTGTGAATAGAGAATGACAATGGCATATGTATAAGACAAGTATCACAAACAGCAAGCAAATTTAGCAGGTGAAAGAATCTATGGAACGTATGTGAAGTTATTCTGTGGGAACTATTTTAAATTTTGAAACACAATGGGTAAATGCAATCCGCCAATCAAGTATATGATGTCATAATGAATTTTGAACCATATAGGCTGCCGACACAAATCAATCCGTAATGAATGACGCCCGTCATGAACTTTTAAAAATCTGTCAGTTGTACGAATTATATGTCTTTACTACTTAATAAGCATTCTGTGTAATATTTTGAGACTAGTTTTGCTGCACGCTGCAACAGCACCCAGTCAAATTACTTTCAAAATATTCAAGAGCTTAACTTTATAATTACTTTGATATTGGAATTATGGGAATTCAGTGCTCAAGGTATATAAATCAATCCCGACAATCGTAGAGCAGAGGCGGAGCGTAGCTAGATATGGGCGGGGCATAGCTGAAAGTGAATTCATCTATTACCTCTGTGCTTTGACTTTTTAACCTGGGCGAACACAAGAGCCATGAGATTAACAAATATGGATTAGAGACTGATTGCTAATATGTTAGCTCTTGTGTAGGGACGAGAGACGGATTGCTAATATGTTAGCTCCCGTGTATTGATGAGCGACTAATTGCTAATATGTTAGCTCTCGTGTAGGGTTTAGAGACCGATTGCTAATATGTTAGCTCTCGTGTAGGGCTGAGAGACCGATTGGTAATATGTTAGCCCTCGTGAAGGGCTAAGTGACTGATTGTTAATATGTTAGCTCTCGTGTAGGGGTGAGAGACCGATTGCTAATATGTTAGCACCCGTGTACGGATGGGCGACTGATTGCTAATATATTAGCTCTCATGTTCACAATAGAGGAATCCGATCCGTCACTCAAATACATAACATCATAATCATATAGGTCGCATGCTAGCTGACGTCACAATCAAAATGACGCATCTCCGTCACGAAAATCAAAGCCTCACTAAAGCATACATATTGTATTTCATCTATGAATATACAATTTCATAAATATTCTACATCTAATGGCATCACTTCATCACCTGATGGTTGACTCTCTGAGATGCAGATCACGAGATAACTCACTCAATCTTGCAGTCCTCTATTTGGCATACATGTCGTCAATCCACCCCATGGGGTTTCTACACTTCCTCTCCTAATTGTCAAAACTGCGGTACATGACTACATTTATATTCATTTAGTAAACTTACTAATTTGTTCATTGCGGTTCTGTATTTTCGGCCAACTAATGCTGCTCATAGGTGGATATCCGGGCGAGGCTTGGGTTTCATCAAAGCGGACCCAGGTAGTAGAGCAGCCACTGATGACACCGGGCTCCTTTACAACATCTAACAGAAAGAGCGAAAAACAAACAAAAATTATTTAACTGTTTATGGTTTATGATGGAGAGTTAAAATATGCAGATCTGCCTAAGAATGCAAAGAACTACTCTAAGGAAATTTAGCATACATACAGTGTAAATATCATAGAACAATGTAATTAATTATTTCACTATATGGTACGTTTCGCTTCAATCCAATACTATAATGGTAAACCAATCAAATGTTTGTTGAAATATCAGGTGACACACATGGCCAATGTATGAATCCAATTATAGCTATGCCCCGCCCCTTTCCATTTAAGCTCCTCCCACGATTCGCCCATCTTGGAATTGATCGATTACAACGTCAACCTACATGTGACGTAATTCATAATGACGTGACATATTTGACTGACAGATTGGATTTCTCTATTTCGACATGCTTTCTCCAATGCACAGACCAATGATTATATGACGTCATACCAATAGGACCATACACGTCATACCTTTACTGTCTTCCCACATACTCGTATAGCTATAGACAACAAACAACATCATATAATGGCACCGTATGATGCTAGTGATCTATAGACAACAAACAGCATCACATAATGGCACTGTATGATGTCGGTGATCTATAGACAACAAACAGCATCACATAATGGCACTTTATGATGTCGGTGATCTATAGACAACAAACAACATCACATAATGGCACTGTATGAGGTCGGTGATCTATAGACAGCAAACAGCATCACATAATGGCACTGTATGATGTTGGTGATTCACGAAAACATGATGCGGTAAGTGAATCTTAACGTAATAGATCTTACCAGAAATGCCTATCTTTTTGAGTACCTCATTATGATCGCCATGGTCACCAGACACAAAGTCACTCTCATCTGAGGTATTCCTAAATAGACATAGTGAACAGTTGTCAATAGACGGGTCCCTTTATAGCTAAGCTCCGCCCACTTTTAACATGTGGTGGAATCGATTTGAAACGTTTAACCCTGAACTCGCAAAATTTAAACTCCAATTTAATTATAGAGGTAATAGTCTGAGTTCTCTGACTCCACCCTATGCCGATTCTGATATGCCGGGTGACAGAATCGGCATATGGTGGAGTCAGAGAACTCGAGCTATAGAGGTAAGTGATTAGCTATGTTCATCGACTTTCGTGACACACTTTCGAAACGGAACTAGGTCATTTTTATTGAGACATCAGATAACATGTGACAAATTTGATTATGACGTCATATACTTGAGTGACAGATCGGACCCTCTATTGTAAGCGTAAAACAAAGAATGCATTATATACCCGTACTCCATGTACCCACAATGAGGCAAACAGATGAAGCGTGACGAGAGGGCCATAGGTGCAATCGTCAAATTAAACAATAATTATTACAATTAATTAATTGTTGTTCAAATTATTTGCTATTATTATTGGCTTGTTATGATGTCTAGAAATGCATATACTGTCTAAATACGATTTGGGAAGGTGGAGGGGGTGGGGGTGGGGTGGGGGCAGCTTGTCTATGTCGGGGTTTAATTTGAATTCTTATACATTACATATGCAAATCAAAGGAATGGCAGTTGTCGGAGCTTTTTTTGTCAGAGGTAACCAAGAAAACAGGACATGTATTGTAGTGATCTGATCTGTCACTTAAGTATCTGACATCATAATTAAAAATACATCACTTGTTTTCTGACGTCACCATCAAAATGACGTAGGTCCGTCACGAAAGCGGTAATAGTCCGTCATTAACGTTTCTGAATTGTTTTCATTATTGAATTTACAATTTAACAAATATTCTTGAATATTTTGAGATTAATTTGCTTACTAATTGTTTATTTGCAGGCAAGAGAATATTTTTAGGAAATTTAGCGCTAGAATGGCTGGCACCGTTACAGAGTCAGTCATTCTAGTGGTAAATTTTCAAAAATAGTCTTCTATTGGCCTGCAAATGGACATTCCCCAAGACCACTGCAGAGTACGGCTTTGGCCGGCTTCGTCATGAAAGGGTCAATATTATGTCGAAAGTATATCTTATGAATTTCAGTTTGACAGTAGCTAGGTCAATGTGAGTTAAAAATATGAAAATCAATCATCAGTCGACGCATGGTCAAATTTTGAAGAAAAAATCCCTTTGAAAGTCGGTGTAGAAGTTGAATCTCTGTTCAGTAACAAATAAGTATTAGATTTAATGGAAACATCCTATATGTCACTCAGATATCTGATGCCATAATCAAATACGTCACATGTTAGTTGACGACACTGTTAAGATTATGCGTGGCCATCACGCAACTAGAAAGATCTGTCATGAGATGTTTTTAATACTTATGTTGAATATTTTGAAACCAATTTGACTGGGAGCATATGTAGCAACAATTTAAACTAGTTTCAAAATATTCAATAGCTTACCTGTATATTTACCTTTGAAATTAAGATTCTGGGAATTCAAGTCTCAGTTCCCTATCGATTCCCGCACATGTAGAAGATGGCGCAGATTCGCTATAAATGGGCGGGGCGTAGCTATAAATGGGCGGTGCGTAGCTATAAATGGGCGGGGCGTGGCTAGAAATGGTCCTGATCCAGATCCTCATTGGTTATTTCGACAGAACATTGTTTCGTCGCTATGGATTACTGGTAATGCTATTTTGTTGCAAATTTTTATAAGCGAGAAATATTTTTATTCTAAGAAACTTTGCTTACAGTGTGTATATATCGGCTGGTGCACACTTGTCGATCCGAATCCTACTTTCAACTTCAGTGTCGATATCAACATTGCTATTTTCATCATCATCGAATGTCATTAACTGAAATAAGTAATTACATAACATTTTATGAAGCATTTTAATTTTACCGAAATGTAGTGACATGTGGTAATTTTAAAGATTGATTAGCCATGAGTGGAATTCATATTGTGAAAATAACTCGGCATAGTATATATTCTATTCAAATATATGGATCTGATCCGTCACTCAAGTATATGACGTCATAATTAAATACGTCACGTGATATCTGACTTCACAGTCAAAATGCCGTCTCTCGCTCCCTCCCTCCCCCTCCCCGTTTTTTGGCTGATATGACAGTTAAATGGTTAAAGAACAATACCACAACTAATGCTACTATACATACATAATTAAATATCCATAAAACAATGACAAAGTGTTGGCCATATTAGTATCAGACTCATGGAATACGTCAGGATCTGTCATTTACTTGTGCATGACTAATTAAAAGTCGCATTGTCTTCATATTTTTCTGCAGGGAGCTATCTTTCATTGCACAACAAAGTACAAAGGTATGTGTTAAATGATTAAACCTCGTAACCGTCTGACAGCTGCAAGCAACCAGACACTAATTTCAATGAGCAATAACACTGAGCATGCTGAATATTTCGAAAACAGTTTAACTGAAAGTTGTTGGTGGTTTTGCCACCAACAACTTTAGATCAAATTATTTTCAAAATATTCAGCCTATTCAGGGTAAATCCTGCACTAGTCTGCAGAAATTCAGGAGGCAGAGAAGTAACCAAAAGTCACGCTTCCATTGCATATGGCATGACATAAATGCATATCATATCGTGGTCTAGCTTGTGAGTGTGTGGGGTGGGGTGGGTTGAGGGGTGGGGCGAGGGGAGTAGCTTGATTTAAAAGTTAGTGTGGGTAAGAAGTGATAAGGCGAAATCTTACACATCATAAATGATATCCGAAATTAGGCATCCTGAAATAAAATTAATTAATATGTCAAATAGAATATATCTCCTGAAAAACATATTACCATTTTCATATGCAATATGTTACTGCAACATAAATGTCACTTCATGTGTATAATGGATAGACGTGATCTCTCACTCAGGTATGCGATTTCATAATCAGATACATCACGTGTTAGCTAACGTCACAATCATAATGCGGTATAGCTACGCCACGACAATCTAAAGGTCTGCCACTACTTCACCAATGGAACTTTACATTTTAGCTGTGCCCCGCCCATTTCTAGCTAAGCTCCACCCACACTTCGATCCCCGAAAGCCATATCCATCAATTTCCTGAAAATTATACAGGAAAGCTGTTGAATATTGTGTAACTAATTTGTCATACAGCAGCGCCCAATCAAATTAGTTTCAAAATATTCAACAGAATATTTATTAAATAGTAGACATACAATTCGTACAACAACGCATAGTCCGTCTTCAAATATGTGTTCGGGCCATACTTATCTACGCCATTCATGACGTCATTCATTATGATTTCATTCTACACGGGCACGTAGTTGATTATGACGTCATATGATGGGTGGATACTCTGGAAAGGTGAATTGTATGACTTTGATAAATTTACAAGTCATTCTGTTGAATGTTTTGCAACAAATTCCACTCGGAGCTGTCAGTCTAATTAATTTCAGAAAATTCTACAAGCTACCGCTTACATTAGATTCTGAGAAGTCAGCTTTCAAAATTTCAAATCGATTCCAATATGCGTAAAATGTTAGCCGAGATTAGCTAAAATGTGTGTACACTAGTATTTGAATATAGGAAAAGGTGTATTCCAGTTTTAGTTATGCCCCGCCCATCTCAAGCTTTAGCTAAGCTCCACCAACACTTGTGTTGTGATCAATGTTCGGATCGATCGATCCATGAACTTTTCTACTATTAATTTCCAGAAAATTATACAGGTAAGCTGCTGAATATTTTGAAACTAATTTGACTGGGTGTTGTTCGTGCCTGTGGCAGCAACAGCGCCCGGTCAAATTAGTTTCAAAATATTCAACAGCGTGTTTCTTAATTAATAAAGACATACAATTTGTACAAGGTTTAGTCCGTTATTAACTAAGCGTTCGTGGCGAACTTCATTGATTATGATGCCATCCTACACGTCGCGTAGTTGATTATAACGTCATATGATTGATAGATAAACTGGAAAGGTCCATTCTCTATACATCGGTCGTGCTTACCATTCTAAGTTTTGAAGAGCCTGTACATTTTATTCTTTAGATAGAAAACTGGTTATAACTCTTAAAATGCGTAGTAGGAGTAAATATTACTAAACGTTTGTAATTAATAGCCTAGAGCATTATTATTATTATTATTATTATTATTATTATTATTAACAACTAACCTCGGGATTTACATCAGACACAATGTAAAGCAGGTCGATCATTGACTGGAGCCATTTCTCAGCTTTGCCATCAGGGTCCATGTTATGGAGTTTCTTGTGAAGAGAATCTGAGGCCAATTGCTGTTGGTCTCGATGCCTGGTTTGAACAAATCAAGAGGAATGAGTTTTATTCTTTATTTATTCTAATGTTTCATGATATAAAGTTCCTCAGACATTTTGAGTTAATTAAATTATATTGAAACAGTATAGAATCATCAAACCAGGAATACCAAATATCACGTATGCTTGAAATATGTTTGATAGAGGTGTTGAGTGGAACATAATATTATATTTCGTAGCATTGGCCTTGACATCTTAGCCCATAAACCAATAGCCTTCATCATCTGATCAAGAGGTAGGCATAAACTAAATAATATAGAAATCTCATTTGAATAATTATTAAGTATCAATGACCATTCCATTTTAGTTACAGTGGCATTGGTTTTGAATCTTGACCTTTTGATACTCCCACCCATACAGAAAATGGAAAAATAAAATATACTCAGCAAGCTATGATAGTGTTAAACACCTATTTCTGAAATCCCTTTGCTAGAGTTTGAATATTAAAAAAATGATAAGTATTGAAATAACTAGAAAATAATTGATGCTAAATAGTAAATAGTAGGCCTAGTATACCATCATTAGATGTTGATAAACATAGTACTTACCCATATTTCAATATGTCTGTATAGTTCGTGATGGTTTCAGTCATAATGGTCTGAACCTCTTCAACACACATCTGTTCAAGATGACAAAGCTGACCATAAAGACGTTGCATTTGTTGAAAGAATTTGCTCCCGTCACTTTGTTTGTGTTCCATGTATTTCATCAACTTATTCTGCTGAATTTCTACCTCAGCCTGAGTGCGGTGCAAATCCTTTTGAAGCCAGCGAACAAGACCGGTGTGGACTTTGGCTTTAGCCATGTAGTGCAGCTGTTCATAATGCTGTGTAATTCGGTCCAGACTTCGTTTATAAGACTAGGAAAAATGTCAGATATGGACATGAATAAAACTTCACAAAACAAATATACAACTTCTATATAGCAAAGCATATTCTTTAATAAAAATATTTTACACATAGCAAATTATAAAATTGAACGCTGATGAAATCGATAGCATAGTCAACCAAACTATCACGTTCTTAGCCACCAAAATCTGATCATATCAGAGATATCACTTCAGTATATGACGTCACAATCAAAATGGCATCACGATGGTTGAAATGTCTGTATATTATATGTGAATTTACAATTTAATAAATATTCTGTTTAATACTTTCAACACTAATTTGACTAATAACCGTTACTGTCATAACAGCAACGTCCAACAGGCAAATTATGCTTATATCATTCACGGATTCTCCTTGTATAGTTATCCTGAGAGATTCTGGGAATTCTGGTTTCAATGTTTCAAATCGATTCCAACACGCGCAAGAAAGTGGGCGGAGCTTAGATAGAAATAGATGCGGCATAGCTAGAAATTGATCACTCTGTGAACCTTTTCCAGTTTTAGCTATGCCCGCCCATCTCTAGCTAAGCTCCAACAACGATTTGCCCGTGTTGAGATCGATCAATCCCTGCACTCTCTGACCATCAATTTCCAGAAAACTATACAGGTAAGTTGATGAATACTTTGAAACTAATTTGTACGACTCATCTTCTATCGTCTTCATTTGACTAGAAATGATGCATGACCTTTGTGAAATAGAACCTTTAGGCATTTATCGCAGGAAAGCCATAGAATAGTCTCCCTTCACTGAGCTTTAATCTGGTAGAAGATAACCCAGGTTATCAGCGCACCCCTGCTGTAAATATCCCGGAACACATTAATCTGGCAGAGGTGATAGAAATGGTTTACAAATTAGAAGCAGAAATTAGGGATACGTTGTAAATAATGGGCCGAATCATGGTCCATGCCCGTGACTAATCTGAGCCTTTCATCGACATTACAAGGGACAGAAATTAGTTACAAGATAATGTCTATTTTTCCTTCTGTACTAATTTATCACATAATGCATCGCAGTATCAGCAACACTGTGGCATAGAGAGGTGATAAAGAAGAGACAGACCGACACAAGTAATTTAGAGTCCAGAGGATTGGCGACCTTCCAATCAAGTTGTTCCGTCGAAGCGCTCCGCTTAGTTGACATATGCCCATCAATGGACCTTTCCATCTCTAGCTAAGCTCCACCCACACCTCACTCGTGTTGGGATCGATCGATATCTGAACTTCCTGACTATCAATTTCCAGAAAACTATACAGGTAAGCTGTTGAATATTTTGAAACTAATTTGACTGGGTGCCGTTGCTGCTTGCAACAGCACCCAGTCAAATTAGTTTCAAAATATTCAACAGCATGTTTCTTAAATAACAAAAACATACAATTCGTACAACGTGTCGGACTATTAAGCGTGAAAGACGGGCTTAATCGAAACATTCATGACGTCATGATTATGACGTCAGCATACACGTCGCGTAGTTCTTTATGGAGTCATATGATTGAGTGAGGAAATGGATTCATGAATTGATGCTCTGGAATAAAAGAGAGGAACTGAAGATAGGATATCCATGAGAAGACAACTGGACGGCATTGCAGAAATTATGGGAATGTGGTTTCCACTGCGTCCCAGAACGGGAGATAAGAACCATAGACAAGAACAAGTTAAGCATCCCCTTGAGACAACGCTACAGGCATAGTAAGTGAGACATGCCTTTCATTTATCAAACGAGTTTGACACACAAGCACGGTACCACAGAAAGATAGGATTGAAAGTACTACACGTTAAGAATTTAGCTGCGACTGTAGCAGTACCAGGGGAGAGATGAGCATGAGCCGGAAGTTAGCAAACAGACAAGAAGTACGAAAATCTGAAGAAACAGGATCGGCAAGGACCACATTTTAGATTAGACAATAGATTTTGCATAAATGTCAAGATACAGAAATAGCCTGAAGAAAATAATCAACTAACTAAGGATAGCTGGATAATTAGAGATCTAAACAGATCAGTTAACAGAAAGTCCGGAATAAAAAAGATCCAAAAATAGTCCGGACCTGAGAGAACAAGGTACGTAACAGACTATAAAGTATAAGACTGCATATATTCAAGATGGTGTTGATTGGAGGAGGCCTTTTAGACATCATCATTGAGAGATTGAGAAATGTTGACGATAACTGTGGATACGGGTGCCCGTGTAACAGTAACTGTGGTTAAAGCTGTTTCTGTTAGTAAGTCTTGCACCATGCTGCATATATCATGACAAAGATTGATGAGTGGCACAATGGACTCGCCGAAACAACAGACAGGCGGATATGGACTAACTCAAAGCGTAGCGCATTGCAGACCTGATTGGATGAGCGGATTCATTTGGTAACTAAGCGCCAGCTCCACCGTTACCATCTCCATGTCCGCGCGACATACTACTTATTTTCATACAATCTGTTTAATTTCACGTAGTGTTCCAATAAGGGTTCATTTTAAAAACAGTGTCTGTGTTACTTTAAACTGTAACGCCATATGATGAAAGTGATTTTATTGTTTAGATTAAACCTGTTATCTCTAGCCTAAACGTGTGACTTACGTGGTACATGACAAAGAGGTTGGCGCCGTAATGTTGCTTCCTCTGCAGGACATCTTTATATGTCTTCTGGAGCTTTGCCAACAATTCTGAGTATTTGGCAGTGAAATGGCTTTTAATATAAGAGATACGAGAGTATTATGTATTATTCATTCATAGATAGATAGATAGATAGATAGATAGATAGATAGATAGATAGATAGATAGACAGACAGACAGGCAGGCAGGCAGGTAGGTAGATAGATAGATAGATAGGCAGGCAAGCAGGTAGGCAGGCAGGCAGGCAGGCAGGCATGCATACAGGCAGGCAGGAAGGAGGGGCAGATAAATAGATGGATGGACTGGTGGATGCACAGACAGATGGACGGATGGACAGTTGGACGGATGGATGGAGAGATGGTCAGGCGAGTGGCCCAGGCGGACGGGTGGGCAGGCAGGCAGATGGATGGGTGGGTGGTGGGCAGGCTGACAGACGGATGGACAGGCGGACGAACGGACAGACAGACCGGCGTGTGGATGGGCAGGCGGGTTGAATGGATGGATAGATAGATGGATAGTCAGGGATGGCAGACATACAGACATACAAACGGATGGACGGACGGACGGGCGGGAAGGCAGGCCGACAGACAGGCGGGCGGGTGAGCAGCCAGGGACTCTTTCGTGGCCGAATTTCAGTGCGTTTAACTTAAGTCAAGGCGCATAACTATTGTGTAGCCATCCATGATTAGGTTCTCCACAACTGCTGGCAAACAGATCGTATGTTGTGTATGTGTTAGTATCTCATCTTAAAAACTTACATATTATGTACGAAAATTTAAGCACTCACCTTTCAATCTTATGCATAGGCCAGTGGGTTACTGTGTTTACCAATCCATTGAAGTACTCGTTATCGTTATCGCCGATGTAGTCAATAATTTTAGAATTAATTAGCGCCCTGTCCACATTTGCAGGCAATCGTGGAAATCTTTCACTTTCAACTGAAATATGACAGACATGAATTAAATAGAACAAAACAAATAGCTAATTTATATTATATTACTTGTTGGCTGACGTCACAATTAACACGGCATAGGTCCGTCACGTAAGTGTCTGAATTATATGTCTTTGATTAATTTACAATTTAATAAAATTATGTTGAATATTTTGAAACTTCCTTGACTGAGAGCCGTGCCAGCCATTGGCTGAGACTCACCCACCCACCCACACCCGCCTGACGCCCCCACTCCACCCAACCACCCCACCCTCAACCCATCACCCACCAGTCGCTTAAGTGCAAAATATTCGATAGCTTAACTCTGTATAGATACCTTGAAATTTAGATTCTGATTACTCTGGTTTCAGTTTCAAATCGAGCGCAACACTCGTGTAAAGTGGGCGAGGTTAGCTAGAAATGGGCGTGACACGGCTAGAAATTGATCCTTCTCTTACGTCATCGTCATACACAATTTCGATTTTATTCGTCAACATAATGTTAATACATGACATGAAATGTGTTTGCAAAATCAAGCTATACATTCCTCCGAAATGCCGAATTTGTAAACTTATTTACAATTTAATAAATATACAGTTGAATAGTTTGAAACCAATTTGACTGTGAGCTGTTGGCAGCAACAGGATCCTGTCAAATTACTTTCAAAATATGCAACAGTTTACCTAATATAGTAGTAACCCTGAAATTGAGATTGTTGAAACTCAAGGTACAGAGCGTCAGTGTAGGCTATTATCACCTACTCCGACAATATTACATAAATTAAGTAATTGCATGCCACGTGTGTCGTTCTACTCCGACAAATAACAACTATTGTATTTGTATATGCATATATATATATATATATATATGTGTGTGTTTCATCGAGCAATAGTTGTTGTTTGTCGGAGTAGAACGACACACGTGGCGTACAATTACTTAATTTATGTAATATTGTCGGAGTAGGTGATAATAGCCTACACTGACGCTCTGTACCTTGAGTTTCAACAATCTCAATTTCAGGATTACTACTATATTAGGTAAACTGTTGCATATTTTGAAAGTGGCGGCGCCAAAACGTGTTGGTGTGGGGGGGGGGGGGGTGGATGGTGGGGAGGTCAGGGATGGAGGTGTGGAGCAGAGGTGTGGTGGGGGTGATGTATACTGTACACACTTCATTAACAAGTCGCACGTACGAATACATAATGCTAATAAAACATCTAAAAATGAAAGGAATACGATTATTTAATATAATTGTTGGTAGATCATACTTACTAACGCATATATTCTTGTGCAGCGTTTCCATTCGCTCTCTAAATCCGTACATGGAGGAGGTAAGATTCTCCAAGGTACGTTTGATTCCTCCAGCAAACCTGAAACAAACGTTACAGGATATATTGTAACTAATGGGGTAGCGTCGGGTCGTTCTGGTGTATGGTGTCGGCTCGCCGCGTCGCATGTACACGACGTGTGAGGACGCTGGCTAGCTCCCGGTCTCGGGGTTACGGATCCCGCGCGACACTGCCCTACAGGAAACAAAGACCGGCTTCTAAGGCCTGTGGAACTCAATCGTTCCGGTGAGGCCGTGCGACCATCGTCGCGAATAATGAACACAACAGTATCAGCCCATGAGTTTGTGTCACCGGTATGCCTGTCCATAGTAATTTCGTGATCTATGGACTTACAATATTTGATTTGGTGACCTAACTACAATAAGTCTATACAATTGATTTACCTAAAACAGACCGTCAGGTTTGTTAGATAAAAATGAGCATACGAAAAATACAAGACATAGAGACAGCCTGATGAAGTTTTAAACGCGGTGCTCCCGGCGGTACCACAGAGTCGTCGGTCTGCAAAGGTATCCCCGCAAGGGAGGCTCCCGCATACGAGATCATTAATTAACTTAATATAAGTTAATATACCCCTAAGCTGAAAAGGAAAGAAAGATATCTTTTATAGTGGCGAAAAGGTATGTGCCTCACGCGAGCATTACCTCTGATGCTACTTTTGGGTGAGAAGTAGTAGCCTCGCATGGGCCGTCGTCACTGAATTCTTGCGAGAGGCAAATGCCTCGCGCGGGTCTCCATCACGGAAAAATGCTGCCACCGCTTAAGGCGGGAGAAGCGTATTTGCCAGAAAGGGGTCACTCTATATTCAACCAAAATACTATAAAGAAAAGACCATACCTAGTGAAATTATAACAATTATAAAGAATTACAATGTACCTACTCGGTACACTAAAAGTGCTATCCTATCTTGGACTTGATATACGCGCTCTGTCAATGCAGTGGTAAGCGCGCGCATGCGCGCTACGTGTTTTACCGAACTTAGTCGTTTTTTCCCGACGAAATCTCTCTCATAGGCTCATATATGCTTATAGCTCTACCCAGGGGGGCGTGTTCCTGGAACGAATCTAGGACGGGCGGCGCGTACCCAGCTTAGCTGGTATGGCCGACACCTGACCGGTCGATCTGAACTATAATATTCAGCTACACATCGACAGGTGAATCATTATCATCACCCGATAAGGGGAAGATAGTATTGTCATCTAGTCCGTCTGTCTGTGTGTCCGTCCATGCCTTATCTAAAAACTGATAATCCGATTTGGCTGAAATATTAACACAAGGACGGAAGTTACCGTGTCAAGGGATTTGCAGCCGCTGGCTGTGATGCGGTTTAAAAAACCTGTGTTGGGATCAGATCAAATTCTGGGTCTACCGGGTATAGATATCCCGGAAAATACAAGTCCGTTTTAGCTGAAATTTTAACACAAGAAAGGGTGCGACCATACACTAGTGCCGTGATGAGAAGAAATCCAGAAAATCCGAAAAACATAGAAAAAACAAAAAACCTGAATACTTGATCTTCTATGCGGCTCAGGCAACTCAGCAGTTAATCGGTCAATTGTTGAAAAATTTCTCCAGATGATAACTCGATTACCGTTTATCAGATTGCTGTGAAACTCCATAGTATGACTGGACAAGGTCTGAGGTATAAATTCATCGAAATCGACTATGATCCTAAATGCAATATGGCTGCCATCTACCTGGTGCCATCTTGAAAATGGTTTACTTTCAAACTTCATAGGATGACCAGTCTATGTCTGAGGAAGAAATCTCTACTTTTCTGATCGCCCTCATTCATTGTTTTGTCATCAGGGCTGGGTTTTATGGGCCGTTTACGTACATAATATGACATTTAAAGCAAGATCACTTAGTTTCTATTGTGCTTTAACGAAACTTAATGCAAACAAGATTTTGATGTAGGCTAATCATCTCTAAATGAGTAGCTCTGTATTTGCCTGGAGTTAAACCCTCAAGCGATCCACCAAATTTGACCCCATGCGTAAAATGTGCGAGGATTCCCTAGCGGGTAGTGGCATCTCGCGTGATTGCGTCCGCCATTATCGGCGGGCCCAAACTACATTCTAACCAAAACTAGGTTATATTCGATTAAATATTACATAGTACTGTACAAGCATACTTAAAAGAGAGCATACTTAAAGGAGAGCATACACTAAAGCTATAATGGAAAATAGAAACATTATTTGATGACGTGTAAAGCTATAAGATTGTTGTTAGCACTTTTGAGAAACTGAGATTGATTTCATCTCTTGAGTATGTGGTTGTATTTCAGAGCTACCATTTTATTTTCGCCAAAGGATAATCACACGACGTGTATGTCTGTATGCCCTTCTATGCACAGCTGGGGTGTCATCGTCCCATCGGCAATGCAGTTGATGGGCTGTCCAAGCATTGGGAAGGGTGCTGCCTCTGCCTAGAGATTGTCCGTATTGTTTCAAAGATTACATAGAGGTGTTAGCCTTTCACATCCGGTGGTTATAAGCACATTTTATTCTAAATATAGGATTACTTATTATTTTCTCACTCATAACATGTATGCTTGGTATACCCAACTCGTTTTTATTTTTGAAAAAACCCCGTAATTGTAGTTAAGTACATAGAAAAGTAATTGTAATTGTAATTAATTACAATGTATAAGTACTTGCCGCATGTCTGGTCCAATGTGATGTTTGCAAACTATTCCTCTGATATAAATAACTGAATGTGAATTTGGCATTAGATTTATTCTGAAGTTGTTTATTATTTTGAGAAATACTTACTCATAGCGCTTCTCATACTCATTTAGATCGACTTTCTCAGTCATGATAAATTCTTGTGAAAGTATTTTATAATGTAGTAATTAAACCAACTACATTCTCAACTTCTAATAAATGCGGTTCCTAAGCAACCCTCTTATAGTAATATGGCAATTATCCATTATGGCATCAGGGATTACGTCATCATCGTCATCAGTTTGAGGGGATTTTTCGGACTGTTTCATAATTTGTATTATGTCGTCAGACAATCTGCTAATACACGTCATCAGTTTTGGGGGCTTTCCTCACTATTTCTGAATTGCTTATTATGGCGTCGGTCATCAAGCTAATACAGATTCAGACTATTTACTAACACAAAATCTACATAGATTTAGCCAGTAGTAGTAGTAGTAGTAGTAGTAGTAGTAGTAGTAGTAGTAGTAGTAGTAGTAGTAGTAGTAGTAGTAACATCATATTACTGCAACCAGTCCTTCTTCGCTCTCTTGAGATCACATCGCAGTACGCGCAACATATTTATGCAATGACGTCCTCCCCCAGATTTATAAATTTGCTGTTTCCCATTATGGCGAATTCCAAGGCTCTCTCAGCCGGTGTTTCTTCTGGAATTCTTAGCACATGGCCAAGCATGGTCCATCTATTCTGGACGACTTTTACAGGCAGGGGCGATGTATTAACATATAGTCAATCTTTGGAAATTATTGGA
The DNA here is from genome assembly GCA_034401795.1 of Chaetoderma sp. LZ-2023a. Taxonomy (NCBI): domain Eukaryota; kingdom Metazoa; phylum Mollusca; class Caudofoveata; order Chaetodermatida; family Chaetodermatidae; genus Chaetoderma; species Chaetoderma sp. LZ-2023a. The sequence continues at coordinate 28,113,441 of CM067364.1, forward strand.
AGGCATCAAGTTTGTCTAGAGCTGCGTTTGGAGCTGCCCAGCTGTTACAGTTAGACATCATCTAGGATACACAGGCTGCGTTCTATAAACGTAGTCTTTTTATCAAGGGCATTTTTGATCCACACACCCATAGCTTCCAGAACGACTGGAAAGCTATGTTCCCCATGACATAACGTGCAACAATGTCAGCAGTACTGCAGAGCACTGAGCCCAGGATTGTACTTTCCCGCCATGGTTCGCCGCCACGAAGTGGATAGCCATTTTCTTTAGTTCCCTGCTTTGTCAAGAGGTATATATGCAGGTGAATTCCGTTTTCGATTTATTTAGAAAGATATTCTAAATTTTTTAGTTTTCTTACAGTTCGTCAAGTGGTTTCATTTCCTCGTCCACATCGCCGGCAAATTCCATCTCTAGCTGCATACCAAGTGTTCTTGAGAGATTGCTTCCGGCGCAGCATCTAAGTTAGCTTCACCGGTCGTCTTGTGTCAGACACTATAAACTAGAAGCAAACTGCCAATAGACATTTCTACAGATACTCGGCATCATCACATCAGACCTTTTCACAAGAAGTTGAATTTTAACTATTTTATAAGTTACAGTGCCAATTGAAAACATGGCACCCAATTCTTTTTAGGCGCCCATGACGAATAGGCGCATTTAATTTTCTTAATCGCTACACGCCGATGACTAAAACGCGTTCTTATGTTAAAACTTTATTTTCTACACGCCAATAACTAATAGGCGTACATAGGTCAGCTAGACCTACATCTTTCGTTTTAAGCTAATCAATGTTGCCCTGTAGGTGGGGATTAGCAATGCGTGTCGTAAGAGGCGACTGAAGGCGGTAAGGGTGAGGTAACCCTGACAGAAACCTCGAGTGCTGAAGACGGAGGTTCCAGGCCGCACGGCGCACTCTACTAAACCATGGATCCACGCACTTAACGCATATGATCATGTCGATAGTCACCTAGGACTGGCGGTATGATCAACGAACGAAAAGAAGAAGAAGAAGCTAATCGATGTGATAGTTACGGCTTTGGCAGATTTTTAGCATTGTTCTTATGTTGCTCATGTTCAAATAAATATACACTCGCTAATTAATATTACAGACACTAAATAGCGCATAAACCTAAGTAGTTCTTAATAGCAACACGTTTCACTAAGTAACCGTTTTCATGCCTAAGCTAGACATGTGATTCGGCTCTAAACCTAACTAATTATAAGCTCAGATAATCCAGTTAGTTAATAGCAATTAGTAGCTGCTGCCATTAAAAAAACTAGTGCCAAGCATTGTATAGGGCGCTACTGTGTAATAATATAGAATTACACCAAAAGATCAGACCGACCAGTTGACATGGCAGCTTGCTTCCATTGTGCTTAACTCCACCCAACCTGGCCACCACTTAATTGCACTTCCTTCCTTCGGTTTGGCTGGGCCGACCCATGAAATCATAGAGGTTTCTCGACGGCTCCAATCTAAACAAAGAGTTCACACCACCAAGTAGCTTCGATGATTCCTTAGGATAGAATATTTTAGCCAAATTAGGAATTCACTGTGAAATAATAATATAATTGTAACCAGTCTAGCAGTGAATCTTGTGCTTTGATGTCAAACCTAACGCAGATAATCATTAGCTCCAGGGACCAAGTTCTCGAAAACACTGACTACGGCAAAGGACGCACATAATACATTAACTCTCTAGTGACTGAAAGGGACCGAATGGGTCCTCCATGCCTTCAAATCAAAGGTCACTATTGTTCGTTATCCGCTTTTTCGGCCCCGTCTTAAGTGGATACGGTGTTTATCTAATATTTTGTATTGTTCTGTCTTTGTCCTTCTTTTGTGTGGTTGCGTCAGATACACGGAAAAAGAGGTGCTCTTCGGCTCCATCTCCTGTTGCCCTGGCAACATGTATGCACTGTCGGCCTAAGGTAGGAGCTCAATAAGTCAGACCCGAGATGGGGGCTTGGGCAATTGCGCTAGGAAGGCAAAACCTGTTAAAGTTAAGTAGGTTTAAGCTGTTGGCAGCATAAAACATCTGTGTCTGGACTAAACAATAGGATAGATCCTTCAAGAAGGCCCGCTAAAATAATGTGGCAATGACTAAACCGACTATAAGTTAAGGATTCAACCAAGACAATTTCTGTTGAAATCTGCTTGCCGTTTCTACATAAAACAGTGTACACTCACTAAAATACGTTTATATATACAAATCAGACTTACATTGTTTAATGCTGTTCCTTCTTCCTCCACTATGGCGTGGTAGGAACGTCTAGTGATGGAGGCCCGCGCGAGACAATACCTCTCAATAGCCATTTTTCGGCCCGCTTGAGGCACTTAATTAGTTTATATTAATCTAGTGTGCATGCACTCGGCTCACGTGTGGCTTATTTCTTGCAGGAATTTCCTTTAATTTCTTACATATATAATCGGATACGTTGTTCTCTGGCGAGACACACAACCACTCAGAAATAGTCTACCTCTCTTAAGTAAGGACGTTCGCCTAAATTTCGGCCACATACTTCCACTATACTCAGAAACAGTTCCTAAAATTACTGTATCCTGAGACACATATAGTGTTACTTGACAAATAATGCGGTTGTGTACATGCATACCGACTGCATGAACAGAACAGATGAAACGGTTGTGTTCCACATTGGACGAAAAGCCCACCCGCCCGACTGGAACGTTATCATTCCACCAATACTGGAGATCGGCATTTGTATGCGCCGACCGCCCACAGTCCCTCCTCTAAACAGGAAACCCGAGATGAGCTGACCAGCAGCATCGGCCCGGTTCGTACCTCGGGTACGAGTGGGAGACCGAGGAACGTGATGGACGGCGTAGTGACCGAGCTACACTTGACTACTGACACAAGCATGCGTTGAGCCGATACGATGTCTGCCCAGCTGCATCCACATTTAAAGCCACTTTGGGATGATCCTCTGAAATCATCGATCTTGTCTCGGGTACGGAATAGCGTAACATTAGATACAATTTTCCGCATGCTGCTGTGGAGCACAATCAGTTGCGGAGTTGCTGGGGGTGGGAGCATAGGGGCCGGCTTCTTGGGCTTGGTTAGCGTGGTCAGGGTGTCTTGGCCTACAGCATCCATGGGAAGGTGGTGCATAAAAGCTGAATCGATTAGATACGTGATCAGATTTGAGATAATATAACTTGCGTATTTGAATTGTTCATTGCTCATGCCATCAGGTCCGGATTCACGCCTCTTTTCAGGGCTTTGACAGCCTTCTCAACTTAAGCTATTGTAACTGGTGTTATTAATGGCATGGCGTCACCTGACAACTGGTTCAAGGACTCATGGTCAGTGAACTGTTCCTTGAAATATTCTCGAATCGCGAGGGGTTTGCCCTGGTCAGTCCTGATAGTGTCCTTCAGATTTGTGTGCAGTGAGTGGTGGTTTGTAATTAGTAGCTCTTATGGCTCGGGTTGCCAGAAACATTTTGTGACAGTCATCCGTGACAGTGACTTCACCTACTAGGGAAGCTTGTTGATTAGCAAGATCTTTTTAGGATTCGTTGCGTTTCCTGCATATATTATGCACGCACGCACGCATGCACACACACGAGATGACATCCACGAATTAAGATTAATGGTTCTGTTATCAAGTTGAGTGTGTACCTTAATATATGAGTAGTAACTACATCTCATGAATGATAAGTATAAATGTGAAGTTTAATGTTGAAGTTAATGTTCTGTCGGATAGGCCTACTGTGCATTAATAGCAGTGGAAATGGCACTGCCTGGTGCCTGAAACCTCTGTTAGGAACACTGAATGAAGAAGCAGCATCAGAACTCGTCTTATCTCTAGGATTTCTCATCATTGAGTATGATCCGAAAGAATCTGGAAATCTGAAGACATCCAGATAATCCGAAATAGTCCAGAAAACCGAAAGTTTTTTACAATATGACAAACACAAGAGAGCGAGGGTCCGAGATTGCGCTTGTTTTTATTTTGCAGAAATTCAGATGATGGGGGCCTATTATTATGCACCGTGTTGTGTGGTACAGTAATGCTTTTGGTTAGTGCTACAACTATTCCCTACTGATCAGTGATCACTGGTCAAGTGAAATGTGTGTGTGGAGATGGAAGATTGTTATCATCTATATGATGGGCAATATACACGTTATTATTAGCATCATTGTCATTAATTCCATTATCAGTATCATCATCGCCATCTTCATCATCACAGTCAGTATCACCATAATCAGTATTATTATTTACACTACTGGCATCATGATTTCTATAAATTGTTTTGTCGTTATAGACATGATAGCTATCATCCACATTAGCTTTTATCAAGGGATCAGATTTGTTCAAGATAAATAAAAACTTAATATTGCGGGCAATGCTTCTCCAGAGTATCCCAGTACCTAAACATGATCGATAGACTCTTGGTATCCACTCACACTGGCCGACTTTTGCTACGATACATACCTTAAGTCGACAATGCATGCATGCACCTATTTGATTACTGCATACGAAAGGCTCTTGAAACGGCAGCCTGGAATAAATAAGCTTTTGGGGCTGGCTGGCTGGCTGACTTGGGGTGGATACATAGACCCATTAAACTAAGGACTGTAGGCGTTTGTACTCGGGTCTCAGAACTTGGTTCATATTGTAGTTTTACTTAATTCTGATGTTATTTTGTTACTTCTTGACGGATTGAAACCAAGCCTCGCCAAAATGTACTTACTGTCATCTAATATCAATCTTGTCAAAATAGAGGTTATTCGATCTCAAATGAACGCGTTATGCCCCTTGAGAATTTTCCGAAGTATTGGAACCAATGGGGATAAATGATACTTATGGACTGTTTTGTGATATTTTGAGCGGTTGACTTCAGGTTTGGCTGATGTGTACCTTGGTATTTGCGCCAAGTCATGTCAAAATGTTCCTATACACATTTTATAACAGCACTGTGAAATAGAAATTGATACTATGTCAAATCCCTGACTTATGGTCCTTGGAACCTTTCAAAACATCACTAAATGTAACGATAGTGTTTATATTTCTCAAATGACTTCAATACATTAGAAAAACTCTATGCACCATAACTCCACAATTTGATATAGTCACATAGAGTAAACCTTTTTTTCACAATGTTGATAGAAAATGCGCTTATATGACCTTTTGGACATGATTTGGTGCAAATGCCTCAATATAAGACAAAATATGATGTCTTAATATCATACTATAGCAGTATAGGTTTCAATAAAAAAATTGACCTTTGACATATATTCTCCAGAAAGTAGGTCAAACTGTCTAGTTGTTAAGGGATGTCCCAAGCTACACACTAGCCAGGCCTGTGGAAATAGTATACAATAGTCCACCGAAATATTGTTTATCCCCCATTGGTTCCGATCATAGAATCTTAAAGTATGTTTTCTAATAAGGTGTAAAAAGTGTGTCAGAATTAACAACATACAGTAAAATATATGTATAGCAGCCATCTGCTTTTGCGGCCAGGGTTCTAGAGGGTGAGTGGTCGTAATCCCACTCGTCTTTAAGAACCACCATCTTGTGACCACAAAAGCCATTTAGACTGGTGTATTTGTATTGCGAATGTATCCTTAGTGAATGCATAGTGGTGGACTCATAGGTGGCCATTATTGGCATTATATACTGGTTTGACTTTAGTCAATTCACATAGATTAATTGGAAGTATGTCGCCTCATGTTTATGGATAACTAAGCCCTCTCGCCATTGATACTTCACAATAGAGGAGTGAAGATGGTCAAACGCAACTTCAACCAATTCTGTGGCCGGTAACACACACCAACAATGGCCTAAATGGTGCTAGCTGAATAGTTTACTTTAGTTCCAATGAGAAAATTCACCTTTTGCCTTAAAATTCAAAGGGCCATATCTCAGGAATTTGACATAGTATCAACTTCTATTTCACATTTATACTGATATAAAATGTTTATAGGATCAGTTTGATATGATTTGGTGCAAATATCTCAAAGTAAGACAAAATCAGATCGCTGAATATTTTACTCTAGGTTCCAGTAGAAAAATGGACCTTTAACCTATATTCTCTATAACCTAGTTTTTATGTAATGGATAGGGGATGTCCCAAGGTACATACCAGAAAACCTGAGGCCAAAAATGCTCTAAATATGACGAAATAGGCCACCAAAGTATCAGTTATTCACATTGGTTCCAGTATTTCCGAAAATTTCCAAGGGCCATAACTCTGGCATCTTGCATTGAATAAGCTTCATTTTCACAAGCACGATATTAAATAGCTTCATTTTCACAAGCACGATATTAAATACCAGTAGAAACATTGACCAGGGTTGGTTTCAATCTGTCATGAAATAACGAAATAACATCATAATTAAATAAAATTTCAATATGACCCAAGTTCCGAGACCGGAGTATGAGCACCTACAGTCCTTATTTTAAGGGGTCTATAGGTGAATAGTTCTTCATTTGCTTCGCCATTTTGGTTGGGAACCAATTCTGTGTTGCTGACGAAAACAATATAGCGCCATTCAGCAAAGGGGCTTAGAAGTTCATTGAATTTCTTTGATAACGTTATTTTCCTAGTTGAAGATAAGTTGCGTCAATAAATATGAGGCGGTAATCTACCCTTCAAATTAGTTTCAAAATACTCAACAGCATCTTTATTAAATAGTAGACATACAATTCGTACAACGTGTCGTTTGAGACGGACTAAATCGAGTTATCTACAGGTTACGTAGTTAATTATGACGTCATATGATGGATGGATAAACTGGAAAGGTCCATTTCTATGACGTATAGATATAAACTCTAAAATAATTTATACAGTGCTATAGAAAATAACGATCTATTTATATACATTTAGGAAGCTTTTTGGCATGTTTCCAATATTCCGACATTATAAAGCCAGTGGCGTCACAAGAACATCAGGGGCCCGTTGCAAAAAATATTCTGGGGCCCATCTGGGATGTCTAGGATGTATCCCTACCTCTTAATCGTAGGTGTATCAGTGGGGGTGAGTGGAGTTATTTCATACAGAAAACTTAACCATTTCCTGATAACATGTAATTTAATTTGGCTATAGAATTACGCAAAAAACTGGTATGTAATGTCTCCATTACCAATACTATCAATTCAATACCAAGCACACAAGCACAAACTTCATATTTAATTACAATCACAGGTGAGTGAGGTTACAGGCATTTGACGCAGGTCGATGTGGTACAGCTATAGACAGGAGCCAACTCGTCAACCGTCCCAAAAACAAGAGATTTGTCACCTAAAAATATGACTCAGGCTTGTTTGTTGACTCCCAAAAATCAGAAACAAAAATTCAGACTTTACTATTTTTATAGATTTAATAGTATGCGCATGTATATTATTGGACAAGCCTTGATAATTTTCAGCCTAGATTGGACGATCTCAATCCTTTTATCACAAAATGTCCACGTCTGCCTGAAATTATCAAAACCTGGTAGGTTCTATGCAGTCTTTTTTCTGAAGTGCCAATCTCCATGACTGGTTTAACCCGAAATGCCCATTTGCAGGCCAAGAGAAGACTTTTTTTTAAATTTTACAACTGGAATGAGTGGCTCGGTTAAATAAAAAATAGTCTTCTCTTGGCCTTTAGAGCGAAATCGGAATGTCTACCAAATAAATTTCCCTATTAGCGGGTTTTAAAACTTTGATGCTCGTGCTTTTTTGTTAGCAAATGCATCTATTAAACTGTCTATATTTAGCTTTCTCGCTTCGTCATTTTCAATAGAGATTAAAGCTAATCCATCCAACCTGTCCTTACTAATGGTGGAACGTAAGTATGTTTTAATTAGCTTTAGTTTTGAGAATGATCGCTCTGCACTCGCTACAGTTACTGGAAGTGTAATAAACAGAGCGAGCGCAGTTCCTAATTCAGGCATAGATGGTAGGATTCTTGCGGTTATCATGAGCTTTAAAACATCCATAACAGTTTCCTGTTGGGAAAGCTCATCCCTAAACTCTCGCCTAAATGACCGAACTTCAGACACGAGATCCTCACTTAGCGCACTGCCATACTTATGTATTACTGCTGTAGCCGCCTTTTCTAATTCTTGGTCAGTCATTGTACACATATCCTTTGGAAATAGAAAGGAAAACAGATCACACACAATTTCTGTCCTTCAAAGCGTCCGTTCAATTGTCCCAACGCTGTGTCAATGACTGAGTAAAATGTGTGCACCTTAAAAGCTTTCTCTGGAGGATGAAGTCTTTCATCCTCTGCTAATTCATCAAAGAATTTTTGTTTGCGACGCTGTCTATGTATAGTAAATGTGGGATTTATCTTCCACTCTGAGGCAAGAGCAGTGGCACTCAAAATGATACTGTCCCAGGAACTGCGAAGAAAACTTAATTTCCCACATGCCATTGATAACAGCCTGGTGGCATGTGATAAATCCGTTTGGATAGACTGTAGATCAAGAGAAGCCTTGTGTATACAGGTTAGCAGTCTTTCCCAGAAGGCAATGAAAACAATGAATTCAAATGTCTCCATCTGTTTCCTGATACCCATCGTATCTACCTTCTCCTTGCCATTTTTACTTTCAAGGCAAATTCTTGTGAGAACCTTTAGAATGTCAACATACCTATTTTTTTACTGCTCTTATAGCATCAATTCTCGATGTCCATCTTGTTGGGCATAATTTCTTCAATTTCAAGCTATTGGCCTTTTCCGCTGTAAAAGCCAATTCGGCCCATCTGTTTAAGCTCGATCCAAAAAACGAAAATATTTCTCTAACAGTTCGAAAAAATGTTATGCAATTAACATTGCATTCGACAGCATCATTAATAATGAGATTTAGGTTATGAGACGCACAATGGATGTAAGGCACAGGCACATTATGAACAATATCTTGAATCATTTTCTGCATACCGCCTTTAATGCCACTCATTACACTTGCTCCATCATATCCTTGACCGCGTATTCGCTGCAGATCTAGGCCTTGATTAATTAACCAATTAGAAACTGCGTCTGTTAAACCAAATGCTGTAGAATCTGTGATTGTAAGGAATCCTAAAAACGTCTCATTAACGCTGAGACTTTTATTTTCATTGTCAATATGTAACCATCTGATAACAACCGAGACTTTATCCTCTCGCGTAATATCACTAGTTGTGTCGACAATTATTGAATAGAAAGGAGCTGTCTTAATTTGGGAAACCAGTATTCTTCTAAGATGAGTGGATATTAACATGATGATTTCATTTTGGATTGTAGCACTTAAATATTTAGTGGCTTTCCATGGCATTTCTAACACCTGTTGTAACAGTGGATCAAATTTAGCTTGCATAGCAACTAATGCTAAAAAGTTCCCACCTTCGCAGTGACCATCACGGACGTACTCACGATGTCCTCTAAACGCTAGACACAGAATAGAGAGAGTCAAGATAATATTTATGATTTCCTCACAATATCTGTCTCCAAAAGTTGCATTCGTTTTTTAACTGTTTTTCAGCTTCTCTATCTAGCCGCTTGCCTGCCTTCCACCGTTGGTACACTGCCATTGCTGATAGATGAACATCACTCTTCTCGTGTCTTTTAACCTTTAAGGCGAAGCTTTTATTGGAGCAACTAATACCGTTTATCCATTGCCATTGTAACGTATAGCTTCTCCTATCAGCAAACAACCAACACGTTTCACAATAAGGCTTATTCAGAGATGGTGAATAGCATAACCATTCACGAGTAATCTTCAAATTACCAGTTGAATAAAAGTAATAATGTTTCTCACACAAAAGGTTTGCGTCATCGTTTCCAGGCTCCCATTTTGGACGACAAGGACTATGTGCAAGGATGCATTCTATTACGTTTGCATCAGTTATAGTGTCTGGAAATTTACCACGATCTGTAGGATACTGGCAAGTCGTGTCAAATAATGAAACCAAGTCCTGACTGTCCTGTTCGTAGCTTGTGGAGGAACGCTGCTCAGAAGATTGTGGTTCACTTTCAGATGTTTCAGTACATTTGCTTGAGCATGATGGCTGGTCATTTTCTTCGATGACAGGTGACTGTTTAGCTGACTGTTGATTGTCTTGCTGCATAATTTCTTCTGTAGGTACTGGGGTTGGTGCAGACTCATCTGTAGTCTCTGTAGAATGTGTTGTCAATAGGTACTGTGAAATATCGCGTGTGTTACTTAATGCTACTTCAGTTCTACGCTTCTTCTCACTTCGTTTCTTAGCTCCTGATTCATACACACGTTTCATGACGAACTGGGAGCAACTGCCAGATCAGACGAAGATATTTTCAAGATTTGGCCTAGAAGGAAAGTACGTTTGATATAATAACATATCAAATTTGCTTCCAGCCGCTTAACCCTTTCACTGACAAATCCCTGAAAGAGTAAATTCTTTACAAGGTTATGGAATATTTTGAAATAATGACTGGAAGCTGGCAGTAATGCATGCCTCCCAGCCATATTGACTTCAAAATATGCAACAGCTTTCCTGTATGTTTGTTCCAAAATTGTTAAACAGGGAATTTATCGGTGAAAGGGTTGAGTGGCATGGATTACTCACCTGGAATTATTGGTCACAGAAAAACAAAAATAAAATATAATTCTGTTTCCAGTCAAACTCCGGATTTTCAGAAAAGTCATGGAAAATCGCATAGTGCAATAGTATTTATTAGGCACGACCCTATGCAGTGCTGGTTTACAGTAAAACCTGTCTATAGCGACACATTTTAATGAGAATTTAAAAACTGTTATCAAAAGAAATATAATTGATTAATTTTATCAGTTAACGCTACTAGTGGCGTTTGAGACCACACACTGTCGGCTCACGAAGAAGTGTGGTTCCACTTGTCTGACGACCAGTCGACCACCCCAATGACCCCATCCGTCTTAAAGAACCACCATATGGATTATGGTCTCAACAGTAGGTGCTCGCTATAGACATGTTTGACTGTACTCAATGGCCCTATGGGCACACAGCGTGGCACTGGCAGAGCCTAATAGCTTGGATGCTTACATCATACATACGTGGGTTTGATCATATTTGATGAATCATTAATGATGGACTGATGGCATTGGTAATAACTTAAAATAATTAATACACTTACTTCCAGTGTGCAGGGGGAATCAGGGATACTATTTAAACAGGCCTGTAGCTCTAGGTTCTGTCGTCTGTTGACAGTACTTGAGGAAAATTACAGTCTCGCCACAGTGGCACACCGCGACGACCGCATTACAAATTCGCTGACGTCAGCATTCAGCAGCACGCTTTCCACGAATGATAATGTTCAACGAATAAACTGTAACAATTATGCTACACTTGCGCTTGCCGCTAACCGCTTGCGCAATTGTTTTCCGGGCTATAAATAGATATAATTATGGCCTGCGCTCTGTACTCTTTGAGCTATTAATAGACATACACGTATGTATACATTATGATTGGGGAGCCAGGGGAGGACCGAGTGTGGCGGGTTACAATTAAATATTTATGATGAGGGGTGGGTAGGACGGCAATGGTTTAATTATCAATTGAAATCTTTTTTTTTTTCAAAGGCCCTCGGGGGGGGGGGGGCAGACCTCGGGGGCCCGTTGCACTTAGCAACGTCAGCCATATGGCTGTGACGCCACTGTATAAAGCTTCCAGTATCCAGACTCCTTAATAGAAAAGCAGTGCGAGATTGATATACCTTTCAAATTTGGCTAAAGGACAGGCCATTGGCTAAGTTGCACATGTAGACCTATGTAAAATATAATTTGCTGAAGGACAAAACAACATTTGACGTATGTGAAGATGATATGAGGACTAACAGCATTATCTAAGGCGGCTTATTTCTTAAGCTGTACTTAATAGAAGGAAACAAACACTGTGATTGCAAAGTTGTAAATAATTTTATTGAATTTAATGTAGACCTGAACTTCAACAACCAAATTAAAAGTTTTAACACAATTTAATTTTAATAATTTGTTTTATTTTAACTAAATGGTTGGTCTTCAAAAGAATTATCAGATTAGGCATATCGCCCTATTGATAATACAAGCACTTGACAAACAAGTGGTTTGCAATGGTGAAGCTGAAATTATGCGTCTAGTAAATAATTTTACAGAATTAATTTTGGTCTTGAGCGTCAAAAACATGATTATAAATTTTTTTAGAAAAGAAAAGAAGATTTAGCTCAATCATTTTCGAAGAAATTATCATTGTATTTGTATCACTGCGCTGATAAGACCACCGGCAACCAGGATGTATTTGTAATGCTGTAGTTACATGATTAGTGCATAGCTTTATCACATTTAATGTGTAAACCCTGATTAAATATTAATTAAAATTGAATTTGAAACAGTTGATTTAAATGAATGATTAAAAAATATCTTTGATTTAAATCGCGATTTAAACCAATGATTTAATCAGCCAATCCTGCGTGTCGCAGTCATTATTTTTTAAATCTATATACATATGTATATTTATTGCTTAGGAAAATGGCTTATACTTTAATATGATTTTGTCCTGTTAGTCCCCAGATAACCCAGCGATACTTTCAGTATTGGCCCGGTATCGGCCCAGCTAGTTGCGTTATCCGGGTCTTTACCAGCTGGAATTAAACTTAATCAAAGGTGAGTATATGTACATAATTGATTATCCGTATGAATAATTAGAAAAATAATGGAACCTTTATTTGAATTTGAGCATCATTACATATACAGTAAAGCTCCGAAATAAGTTAACATGTTTAAAAACAACCAGAAACATGTTAATTAGTACAATTTTCAACACGCCAAGGTGTAAAAAATGTTCTGTTGAATATTTTGAATTTAATTGGTTTGGCAGACATTTGCCACCAAGCACCAATGCCTTCCAATCCAAGTATGTTCAAAATATTCAACAATAGGCCTGCGTTTTATTTTGATTTGCCAATAATTTAAAGTTATTTCTGAGGTGTACTGTAGGAAATGTATTATGGCTGAACGATGTACTTACTGGTAACGTTTCCACAAATCATTTTCCAAATTCACATCTGCCATTATAATATCGCTGACTAAACACGTCTGTCAGTAACAAGAGTCACTGATAGATAACGTTACTAAGCAACGATCACCGTCTAATGACGTCATTTAAATTATTACGTCATCCTAATTGTCCTGGGTTTCTAAAAAGCACTAATTTCAATTTTTCTGTGAATTTATGACGGTTACAAGAATCTAACTCTGCAACGTCCCTCCCCTCCCCTATTCATATTTGCTCCACATGTAGGGCACGTATGGAACCTGCGCCGATAGCCTACTAGACGCTGTTTTGGCTGATGTATGCCTACAGCAAGAATTCCAATGAAAGTAGGCTCATTGTTTCAATTGGCCTACATGTTCATTTTATAATAAATAGAAACAAAAATAAATAATAAAAACGAGGAGAATAATTTTTCTTCAGTTTTTATACATCATGACGTCATGCCATTGTCTCTTTAAGCAATAAAGTACAGATCAGAAATAAACTAACACGTTTCCAAAGCTAAATAAAACCTGCTATCGAATATTCTGCACATAGTTGAGGAATCCAGTTTTAGCTATGGTCCGCCCACCTCTAGCTAAGCTCCACGCCCGCTTTAACCATCTTGTGATCGGTCGATCCTTGGACTCCATGGCTATCAATTTCCAGGAAAATATACAGGTAAGTTGTTGAATATTTCGAAACTAATTTGACTGGGCGCTGTTGCTGCCTATTTATTAAATAGTAAAAATATACAATTCGTACAACAAGGCTCAGTCCGTCATCAATTAAGCGTTCATGACGAACTTAGCTATGTGTTTATACCGTATTGGCAAACTATAAAATGTACTTATATGAATACGCCTATGGACTGAAACAAACAATCTAGGCTTCTCCTTACTTTACCGTGAGGCTGTAGTCATCACTGAGGCTTGGTGACCCTATCTGCACATTTCCAGGTATCCTGTTCACAAGAAGCTCAGTCCTGCGCGACGCATTTGCACCCCCACCCAGCCCACTCCATCCCTAGCTCTTTCCTGTCCAGTTCTTGATGTTACCGAGCCACTATTTCTTTTGTCATTTTCTTTGTCATCTCCTCTTTCCCACCACCACCCCCACTCACCCCAACCCCCACCAACCCCACCTCTCTCTCTCTCCCCCCACCCCGCCCCCTGTCTGCTAACTACTAATGCTTCTGTCAGCCCGTGCAGAAGTAGAACCATTAATACGTGAACCCGTACCACCAATTTCGACCATTAAGAAATTGCGCCAGGCTGACTTCCCGTAACGTATACCATTCCCAACTCGTTATTTGTAGAATACATTAATGTTTGCCCACCCCACGCCAGCCAGTCTGACTGTGAAGCAGACGTAGTTACGCTTAAGCTTGGCGAAGACCTGGCAGAAGAAGAAGCATCACGACAGAAGAAAATGCTAGACAATGTGTCACTGAGAGGCGCTTGAATCCACATAAAATTCTACCAAAAAGACAGACAGATACCCCAACAGCCACCAGATCGGTAAAATCCTGTTCTTTGCATGTGGCCAGGCCAGGTGGGCTTGTACTATTAATCTCACAAGCTACACCACAAAGAAACCTGCCATCCCTAGTACGCTATCCTACCAGTCCTTGTCGGGTATATCTATATAATAGATGCGCTACTCTTAATGAAATACTGCCTTATGTGCTTTGCGCTTGTGCGTGTGTCTGTCAATGCTAAATAGTATGACTGTCTATTTAATGTCCATCTGATTATAGGCTTAGCCGTTGATGGACTACCCATTCTGTCTTTGTACATATACTATTATGCCACAAAATAAACAACTTCGAATTTGAATTTGAAAGATCTTCAAGCTTCATAAACAGTGGTTTAACAGTGATACCCGTAAGTGCTTCTTTAGCATAAGAGTAGTCAACTACTAGAACAACCTACCAGAGAGCATAGTATCTGTACTTAGCACTACTTAGCATTGTTTCTGGTACAGGTCCTTAGAGGTCCTCTTCACCAGAATCATTTTCTTTATCATCCCATCGCTCTAGACATCTTCCAGTTCTGATCGCGGCCTTAAAGTTGTCGTACATGATTTCCTCTTGTTCCCCCAATACTTGTCCAGTCTGCTCTTAAATGAGTTTAAAGATGGTGCATTTACGACTTCTTCTGGGAGATCATTCCATATTTTCGTGGCCCGTAAGGTGAACTAGTTTTTTCTCCACATTAATGTGCACGTTTGGGCATAGATCTTTATTGAATTTGCCTGTGTACTGTGTCTTTCTGAAACATCGCTCCACAGATTTACAAAGTCACTTGCCATGCAGTATCTTGTACAACTCTATTACATCTCCACGGCTCTTCTGTAGCTTGAGGCATCTTAGCGTCTCGGGATATGTGAGATCTTTCATTCCAGGATTTTATTTGGAGCCCTACATTGCACCCCTTCGATTAGCTCTATGTGTTTGAACTTTAGTGGTGCCAATATGGGGCTGACGAAATCCATGTGAGTACGCACTAGACTGTTATATAAGGGGATACACGTTTCTGCATTTAGATACCCAAAGATCATTCGTATTAGAGCCAACATGGAATTGGCTTTTTTCACCTTTTCACCGATGTGTTGTTCAAAACTAAGATCAGAATCTATTGTTACTCCGATATCCTTGGCTGGAGTATTCTGTTATGTAGCTCATAATTTAGTTCTTCAATTATCTTCTTTCCTATATGCAATTGCTTACATTTGTTTAGATGGAACTTCAATAGCCATAGATTGTTCCATTCTGCCATCTTGTTTAGGGCCTTTTGAAGAGTTTCCTTATCCTCTTTGCTCATGATAGTCGTCTTTTCGGACTCAGCTGTGTTTGGAAGGTCATTTATAAAAAGTACAAATAGCATTGGTCCCAACACTGATCCCTGAGGTATTCCTGAGATTACATTTGTCCATCTTGAATGCTCCCTGTTTATGGCTACTCGCACTGTTCTACCCTCAAGAAAGTTTTGTATCCGGTCTGTAATACTTTCATTTATGCCATACGATCTTAGCTTGCTTATTAGTCTCCTATGGGTCACTGTCCATGGGATATCCTTTATCCAGTGCCTCCATCCATTAATCTAGTATGGCTAGCAGCTGTACTGTGGTGATCTACCAGAGATAAACCCATACTGATTTGCAGAAAAAAGATTTCATATATTTGATAATGTGGTTTCTTACTACATTTTTCATCTTCTTCTCTTTTCGATCGCTGGTATCACACTTGGAGAGCCGTTCTCAAGATGAAATCTGGTTTTCTGCAGTTCTTCTACAGGCCCATACAGCTTTTCAAGAAAAGAGGTTGACAAAGGCCAGATCCCTTCTCTCAGTAGCTGATGCGTACTGCAACATTGAAGTATGTGCTCTGTGTTTCGTTCTGCTTCTCCACAAGGACAAGCGGGTGGTGTCGTAAGGTGGAACCGCCTATACATGTGTTGGTTTAGTCTGTTATGTCCAGTTCTGAGACGAAAAATGGTCACTTGCTCTGGCCTCGAGAGATGATGGTAGGCATCTTCTGATTGAGGTGTTCTATAGAGTGACTTGATGATAGTCTTCATCTCTGTATGTGTAACCATGTTTTCTGGCTGATTCTCTTCTGCACCCACCTTTGCCATCTTGTCTGCTTCCTCATTTCCTTGGACTCCACAGTGTGAGGGGATCCACTGCAATGCTATCCGAAAGCATTTGATGGTTTGTAGTGCTTCTTCAAGTTGTGGCAGCTTACCTTTGGTGATAGCCTCAAGGACGGAGCGGGCATCAGATAAAAAGACAATCTGTGCAATATGGCCTGCTGTTCTGCTGATGGTATTAGCTGCATGAACCAGTGCTTCGACTTCAGCTCTGTAGTTTGTGCAGTGTTTGCCTGTCGGTATTGCAGCTGACTCATCTTCTCCGTTTGGATACTGTATGTGCAGTCCGGCACCTCCGCTCCTAATTGCATCTTTGGCTGATCCATCTGTGTAGATCCTTATCCATGTCTCCTGAGGGTACATTTCCTCCAGCATGGCTAGGGTCAGGGCCTTCTTTCTCACATCACTGTGTTCATCTTTGGTTGTGAGATGAGGTACTGTGGTGCGAATAGCTATGCTCTCTAGTTTGTTTTCCCAGGGTGGAGGATCAAGGGTGTGGTTTGGGTCTTCTATTTGTGCTGGCAACATTTCTTGGTGTTTCCTTTGAAGTGCTTTTGTCTCTTTCACAAAACTTGATCTTTTAAGTCTTCCTGATGACAGCTGTGCTTGCCTGATCTTCATCCGGTGGTTGTTGAACGATTTGAACTTTGCAGCTTGGATCAGTGCTTTGCATTCCCTTCCTTTACTAAGTGGGGGGATGCCTGCTGTCTGCTCCATTTTTTCTATTGGTGTTGATCTCATTCCACCAGTGATGATGCGCAGTGCCTGGTTTTGTACTCTGTCGAGGTTCTGTTGATGAGATTTAGCTGCTGTCATCCATGAGCTGGATCCATACTCAAGGTGTGGTCGTACGGCACCTAGGTAGATTGTCTTGAGGATCCTTTTATTGGCACCCCACTTTGTTCCTGCCAGCTTCCTCATGATGTTTAGCTTTCTTCTGGCCTTTGCCTCTGCGTTCTGGATGTGCTCCTTCCATGTTAATCTTCTGTCATAGGTGACTCCCAGGTATGTCTGCTGGTCCTCGTACTCGAGTGGAGTACCGCCCAGTGTCAGATTGCCAACCTTGGTTTTGGTGGGCAGTGAGAATAGCATGGCTGATGATTTTTCTTTGTTGATGGTAATACACCAGCGATTGGCCCAAGCTGTAATTCTGTCCAAGGCGAGCTGCATTCTGTACGTGGCAGTCGTTGTGTACTCCTCGGTGCACCAGAGTACGAGGTCATCTGCATAGAGGGCTGCTTGGATCCCATTGGCCACCTCTGCTACAATGTCATTAATGAAGAGTATGAACGGAGTTGGTGATAATACTCCGCCTTGTGGTACCCCTTGTCTCAGCAATACATTCTGTCCAGATTGTCCATTCACCAGCACCCTAGCTCTGCGATTGCGTAGGTATGACTTGGTTCATCGGAACATGTTGCCACCGATGCCTGTACACCGGAGCTTCACGAGGAGACCATCCTTCCACACCTTGTCAAATGCCTTCTGCAGATCGATAAAGGCAGCTAGCATCACCTTCCTTGCTTGAAAAGTGTCCTCTATGACGTGTGCAAGATGTGTTGTTTGATCTTCTGTGCTCCTGTATCTTCTGAAGCCAGCCTGCTCTGAAACTATAATGTTCTCCGACTCCAGGTACCACTGCAAGCGCTGGTTGATGATGCGATCCATGGTCTTGCATATGCAGCTTGTAAGACTGATAGGACGGTAGCTCAGCACTTTCGTCTTGTTCTTCCCTTTTTTTAGAATAGGAGTCATTCTGGCTTCCTTCCAGCACTGAGGAACCTCTCCATTGGTCCAACTGAGATTAAAGATGTCTAGCAACTTGCGGAGAGATGCATTACCAAGGTGTTGGATCATTTCATTCGTAATGCCATCTGCTCCGGGAGATTTCTTCTTCTTCAATTGGTCGATAGACTTCTTCAGTTCTGCTAAACTAATGTCAACTTTCATTTCATCATGAGTGTTGGTGTCTGTTCTTTCCTTTTGCTCTTTTCTAACCTCTTTTTGATGCATTCGTGGTATAGAAATGTTGCTTTCTTTTGCATATGCCTTCACAAAGGCATCTGCCGGCATCTTTCCTGTCAGTGTTTGTCCATCTTCTTCAAGAGTAATCTTCTTCCCCCCGACACCCTCATCATTCAGTGCTTTACTCAGTCTCCATAGCTTTGTGTTGTCTCTCTCTCTCTAAATTAAACCCTGCCGTCTTTTCCCTCCAGCGTCTTCTTTTGGCCTCCAGCTTGGTCTTTAGATACCTGGCTTTAGTTTGTTGTAGTGTGAAGTGGTTTTCATGACAGGGATTACCCTCTGCATCTTCTCTGGCCTTGTGTAGTTTATCATGTGCTGCTTGCTGTTCTGTTGTCCAGTAGGGGAGGTAGTTTTTCCTGAACCCTCGAGGAATCGCTTCGTTGGCAGCCTTGAGGATACTTGAATTAAATTCCTTGACCGCATTGTTGATGTTTCTCCCTTCTACTGCTATATTTTGGGTAGGCTCATTGGAACGAATGCCGAACAGACTCCAATTTGCCTTTTTGTAGTTCCACCTTGGATATTGAGGTGAACTTGTCGAAATACTTCCAGAAAGAGAGAGGAGGACTGGGCGGTGGTCGCTTCCTCCTAACTGCGATCCGACCACTCTACTGAGGTTTCTGTGAATGTCTTCTGTACAAAATGCCAAGACCGGCGTTGTTGTCGAGTGCCACCGGCGCGAGTAGAAGGTAGGCTGATCTGTGGGATCGTTGACAAGTAAAAGGTGCTTTTCATCTTGCCATGCTTCAATGTCTTCTCCTCGTTTATCAAGTGTTCTGTATCTCCAGCTCTGAGACTGGCTATTAAAGTCTCCTGCAATGAGGAAGTGGCAGTCCGGGACCTGGATTGTGTCAAGTGAGAGATTCTTGTCATTAGGGCAGTAATAATTGACAATGTCAATCACAGAGTTGCTGATTGCTACCTTGATCTTGATATATTCTGCCTCTTCCATAAAGGTTTTGATCTGGCTGTCGTTCACGCTGTTTTGGACCAAGGTGATCACCCCGCATTTCTTTCTTCCTCTTCGATCACACCGGAAAATCTGGTAACCTCTGATCTTAAATGGTTTTCCTTCTTGCAGGTGTGTCTCTTGAATGCAGCAGATATCAATGTTGTTTTCGTACAGGAATTGTTCGAGCTCTGATTTCTTGTTGGTAACCCCCTCCGCGTTCCAGTGCATGGTGTTGATACTGGGGTTCTCTTTGGGTTTGGTCTTCTCTTTCGGTTGGCCAGTAGCTCTCCATCCTCGTCCCCTGGCTCCACCAGACGAGTTGATGGGACCTCCAGTAGCTGAGGGTGGGATCCTTCGAGGCGTGGAGCCCGGCGCTGCACCTGCCTGACGGATCCTCACAGGGCGAGCACCATTTCGGTTGATTCGATCTCCAAGTGTCATTCATTTGCGTTGTGCATAATGCTCTGGTTAGCCCCTCCAAATGTCTGGATTGACACCCAGTGGGTTACACCCATGAGCCACGTTGAGGCCGAGCATATAGTCTTAAACAGGGGCTATCATGAAATAATTTTAGGGATTTCTCAATCACACGTCTTACAAACAAACCATGGCATGACCTAACGCATATGGTATGACAGCATCAAGATTTTGAGGGATTTTCAAATAAATAATAATGTTTTGTAGAAAACTGCTAACCTGGAAATTATTCTTGATATTTTATCTATGTTTTGACTCTGCTGGTTCACCGTAGATAATGTTTTTTGTTTACCGCGAGAATATGGTCAGCCTCTCTGAAATATGACCACCTACCCTGGTGTTTTCCCAAGTTGATATAAAAACTTTCCTCTACACAAAATTGGATTCTATTTTGTGAAAATTGGGGAAATAGGACTGACATTCAAATCTCAACAACAATTCAAACAGGGAAATTTAATTTATTTTATCGTGATATTAATTATGGTAAGTACCGCAAGAATATGGAACACCATGATACTACAACCAAACTGAAAAGGCCCAAGTGTGGGGCGCAAAATGCTACCTAACATAG
The DNA here is from genome assembly GCA_034401795.1 of Chaetoderma sp. LZ-2023a. Taxonomy (NCBI): domain Eukaryota; kingdom Metazoa; phylum Mollusca; class Caudofoveata; order Chaetodermatida; family Chaetodermatidae; genus Chaetoderma; species Chaetoderma sp. LZ-2023a. The sequence continues at coordinate 28,134,081 of CM067364.1, forward strand.
GCAATTTATCCTACACAGAATGGCTACACAGTCTTAAGCTACCTTCATTAGCTTATTGGAGACGCCGCGGTGATATGACTGAAACTTATAAATATCTACATGGTAAATATAAAGCCCCTCATCCAGGCCCTGAATCTAACCTCTCAAGCAACTTGTGGACACACACACATACACACACACACACACACACACACACACACACACACACACACACACACACACACACACACACACACACACACACACAAATTAATAAAGCACCAATGTAGCTTATTCCTTCGTCTTCACTTCTTCACCAACAGAGTCGGAAATCATTGGAATTCACTTAGTGAATACGTAGTTCAAGCACCATCATTGAACCGCTTCAAAATCGTCTTGATAAGCTCTGGTCATGCCATTTTTAAAGCACCATTTTGGGGACTGTCATAAATTGCTTCGGTAGTCAATAGAGATTCAACCTAACACATGAAACTGAACCCATTATTTCATATATTCAGCTGATCATTAGAAATCTGGAATATGTAGCCCAGGCCGACCGGACGGGTAACTGACCATCCCAGCAAAGCTGGGTATGGAACGGCCACTCCGGAATCGATCCAAGCACGCCCTCCTGGATAGGATGGTATGCGTACATAGGCCCTATGAGAGAGGTCCAATAGAATACGTGGTGCGCATGCGCGTGCGTCAGAGCTTCCCTGACAACACGTCTCGGAATTGGAAGCGAGTGCATGCCTATAGTATACCGAGTAGGTACGCGTAAATGTTTATAATTTATCCGTTCTCGTTCTTCTTGGTACACGTCAGGACCAGAATTAAACGAACTTTCCAAAACTGTAAACCGTTTCAAAATCGGCCCAGGAATGGCAGAGTTATCGTCAAAGCTCCTCGCTAAATTATACTTAGAATAATACCATAACGGCGTAGTCGCGTGTATATATTAAACTAAATACAAAGATCTGTGTCCACGTGGTTGATACGTCGCTAGCATACCAGCACACTGATTGGCTGGCGCTCGGCAGCTGACTGGTTGAGGCGCCCAGCTCTGACGTCACAGCGAGTATAAAAGGGGTGAAATATCTAGGATTAGGAGTATCGCCGGCGTGGAAACAGCTAGGAAAGTCTGCTGGAAAAGGTTCCTTCGGATCCAGTATTTAGTTTCTCAGGAGTACAGTCGTGTTCACAAAATTGGCAGGGAATGCCCTGTTGGTTAGCCACTCTGTAGGATCATGCGATCTCCTCGTCCATAATCCCAATTGGCAGGGAAGGCCCTGTTGGTTTTAATCCTGTATGATCATGCCATCATCGGCTATGCATCCTGCTAGTCACTAGACAAAAATGGTGGGGATGGCCCCATTGGATCCATTATACTCAACATAATAACCCGTACCAGTATCATGAAGTCTATCAGTAATTAGTAGCAGTAGTAGTTCAGTTTGTTTCAGTTAATTAAACACATGTAGCCATGTAGCTACTCATGCGATATGTAAATGTCTAGGAAAAGTGTAAATGTGTGTATAGAATCTGCCATTTGTTCATGAAACGAGTCCACATTCTTGATCAAGTATATCACTTCAACTGTAGCTGGTATGGTTTTAGCCTTATGTAGGTAGATGGATCTTTTCCTCAAGTTTATCCATGTATGCAAGCATGTATCAATTTTCAAGGGCATAACTGATCTCACACAAATGAGCAGGGATTGCCCTGTCAGATTGTCATTATTTCATCGGATATAGCTTGTGTAGCTCGCGGGGTAGTGTCGGGCCATTCTGGTGTCTGGTGTTGACTCGCCGTGTCGCATGTACACGACGAGTGATGCCGCTGGCAAGCTGCTGGTCTCGGGGTTACGGATCCCATGCGACACTGCCCTATGGGTAACAAAAACCGGTTCCTAAGGCCGATGGAACTCAATCATTCCGGTGGGGCCGTGTGACCATCGTCGCGGAAATTAAACACTGCAGTATCATCCCATAAGTTGGTGTCACCAGTATGCCTGTCCATAGCAATTTTGAGATCTATGGACTTACAAGATTTGATGGTGACCTAACCTAAATAAGCCTATACAATTAGTTTACCTAAACAGACCGTCAAGTTTGCTAGATAACAATGAACATACAAAAAATATAAGACATAGAGACAGCCGGATGAACTTCTAAACATGGGACTCCCGGAGGTACCACACAGACTCGCAGGTCCGCCGAGGTACCCCGCGTAAGGAGGTTTCCACATACGAGATCACTAATTAACTTAATATAAGGTATTATACCTCTAAGCTGAAAAGGAAAGTGAAATATCTTTTATCGTGGCGAGAGGCTATGTGCCTCACAGGGGCATTACTTCTGATGCTGTTTTCCTGGGTGAGAAGTAGTAGCCTCGCGCGGGCCGCCATCACTGGATCCTTGCGAGAGGCAAGTGCATCGCGCGGGCCTCCGTCACAGAAAAATGCTGCCACTGCTTAAAGCGGGGAAAAAGTGTTGGCCAGAAAGGGCCACCCTTATATTCAACCAAAGTGCTGTAAAGAAAAGACCATCCCAGCAAAACTATAAGTAAAATGTTGCGCGCTGTTTTGCGTGAAGACGGGACAAGCGATTCCCGAGGGATTCCCACGTCACCATCTTATGTAGTTCCAAAAATATTGGATTAGTAGGTGCCGCTTTTATTTATGTGGGCCTTCTTCTATGCCTAACCTACCATTTATGTTGTAAAGACAAGAACTAGTTTAGGCCGTAAATGGCGGATGCCCCACCCATCTCTGAATACAGTGCACATACATGTTACATTGCAAAACATCCGAGCTCGGTGAGAATCCGGATGCCTTGCTCAGTAACCACATAAAACATCACAGGACGATGGTTACCCTTTTACACAAGCAAGTTTAAGCAACTGACCCATCGTTATGGTGGGGGTTGGAGAGACGAATATCCACCGTGAATGTCCTTCCCGTGAGGGCGTGGCAGATCCCAACATCTTGCCCAGACCTTCTTACAGAATTCGGTGGAGATGCGCATCTCGCCCGTCACCAAGTCTTACGGAGCTAAACTTTTGACCTGATGCTAGGTTTATACACAAGTTGCCCAGATATGCACTGCGGTGTGGGGAAGATCTCCTAAGAGATGAAGAAAAGGTTAATAATTATAATATGTTTTCGCAGTGCTTCCTACATCGGCAAGGATAATTAACTACTAGGTATTAGCAGGTACATGGGAGGTGTGTGTGATACCGCACCCTGGCCATCACCGCTCGGAAACCTCCAATAGTTTCCCATGGTCAGATCAGTCCATGGTGCGGATACGGATATCCAAGCAATTAAGAAGCCATACGACTTAGTGGAACATGAAGAGAGACATAGATGTGAGGCCCCATAGGTATGTTGGCCAATTTTACACAACCTTGCCGGAGTGCGGTGCTAGATTATCGCAACTACCGGAAAAGAGGCATACACTATGTGTCTCCTAACGAAGAAATTGTCTCTAATCATATTAAACCTATCCTATCGAGCTGAATAGTTAGGTTTAGTCGGTAGCATGCCGGGCTAAACAGAGTTATAGCACGGACAGCGACCTTAGCGAAAAATTGGCGGCGGGAGAAGGTGATGCATATATAAATGTTGCTGTATAGTGTTCCCTACATGCACTGCGGTTCTAAGTTTTCTACAAATAAGCAAAACATATCAACGAATGGCTACTAGCCATATACAAAACTAACCAAGTACAAGTAATAACAATGTGAATTGATCAGGATAATAATAATTGTACAGGTTGATAGACCTATTACGGTGCGGTTAGTGAAACCCCCTTACAGTAAATAAAGATAACTATGAACAGATATAGAAATTATATAACTACCAGTCCTAAGACCGTTACGGTGTCTTTTAGTCATCGGGACCATTTACAAAGATGAGATACAATCATTAAAGTTGTTAACAACAGAATAATTAAAGATGTTAAGTATAGTTACTTGAATAGTCGGTAGCCATTCTTACGGACGGGCTATCGTGTTACTGAAATTGATACGTCACCATTGGTGTGACGTGAGTCGACACATTCTCTGCAAGGTGGAAGAGTTTCCGCATGTAGATTCCCGCAGACAGGATTCACGCATGCTAATCCAGGATGGGAGCGGTGCGAACTCAGAACGGTAATCACAATATAAGAATGTCTAACGAATGGTCGGTAAGTTCTACGATAACATTACTGCTATGAGAAAGGTTCCCGTTCTATGACGGTAAATATGAAAGTTGAGAACAACCCATTACCAGGTTTGGGGGTGGGGGTGGGGTGTTGAATACTGTTGAAGATACATAACTAAGCTCAACGGTGCGGGATACGTCAGTTAGCTCTTAAGACGTACTGGGCAAAGTTTATTTGCTGCGGTCGCAAAGTTTAAACAAACATACACGACATCAGTGCGGTGGTTGAATATCCACTTTTCGGCGTGGCAGGCAGATCCGGCGAGTCATCCACCAAAGAACATTGCTACCTCTACATCTGTAGAATCGCATTGTTAGGCCGTAGAAGGCCTCATCGCAATATATTGTTCCTTGTTGGCTCTTGATTAGACGTGAACAATATTATTTAAAGTTCTAAAGATGCCCTCGAATGACTGTCCAGGAGCTTACAAAATTTTAATTGCGGAGGGTCAGAAAACTGCTGCAGAACTACGGGAGAGAAGCCGGCCAAGACAGAGGTGAAATGCTTAATAACTGTCCTGCCTGGTCGAAGAAGCGGCACATATCATGTTCTAAGCTTGCCTTTCATGTCTGCTCTCTCTTGCTATGTCTATGCTGTCTAGATATAAAAAATGCCTATGCTTGAACTATTATTTTTTATAATTTCACTGCATAATGCCTGCTTACTTACTATCACTGTCTGTCATTATTGTTTTATTTCATATATCTGCTAACTCAATTTTTGTTTAATCTTATCTTGCTTTGCCAGAATCTCGCCTAAATTAAAGTAAATTACGTAATTTCCTTGCGTTAACCATGCACTGTCAAACCCCTAAATAAGAAAATTTCCCTATCCTTGCCATATTCTGTTGGGTCTTGCGCACAGTGGACAAGCCATAGTGGAGAAGGTTGAAGAGAAAAAATGATTGCAGCTGAAAGCAGTTTTCATTTCTTCAATTGTAGAACACAGACACTCACTACCACCAACACCACCGCCAACACCACCACCACCACCACCACCACCACCACCACCACCACCACCACCACCACCACCACCACCACCACCACCACCACCACTACCACCACCATCACCACCACCACCACCACCAACAACAACAACATCATCAGTGGACCGACTTACTGTCAGTGGCTGAAGGCATTTATGGATCGGATTCGGAGTACCATTCAATCGGAGATACGATATATCCTCTTGAGAAACATACGTCAGGGTTCAAATGAAAACAGGAAGTGGCGAAACAGATTGGCCGGATGGTATCTGAAGCTTATTCGATGGACATCCGCGATCAAAGAAGTGAGAAACAGCAGGGTATGTTTCATAGCCACTATTACTGGGAATGGCTCATTGAAGTAAATACATAATAGTTCTGGTGAATAGCACCCTCTGGTTACATGGGGATTTCGAATAGGGGCAATGGACCTCTCCAGTTTTAGCTATGCCACACCCATCTCTAGCGAAGCTCCACCATTACCTCACTCGTGTTGGGATCGATCGATCTCCGAACACCCTGACTATTCAAGAAAACTATACAGGTAAGCTGTTGAATATTTTGAAACTAATTTGACCTGGTGCTGTTGCTGCCTATGCAGCAACACCGCCCAGTCAAATTAGTTTCAAAGTATTCAACATCATGTTTATTAAATAGTAAAGGCATACAATTCGTACAACAACTTTTAATCCGTCTTCAATTATGCGTTCGTGATGTACTTATCTACATCATCCACGACGCCATTGATTATGACATCATCATACACGTCACGTAGTTGATTATGATGCCATATGATTTAGGGATAAACTGGAAATGTCCATTGCAATATCAACGCAGTAAATAAGTTGGCACAAGCTGAAGAATGTAACGATGGATCAGGGAATCAAGGCATCCATTTCTAGTTATTCCCCGCCGATATTATTGTAGAAACTATTTTTACTGGGAGCGTGAAGTTTGCACAGATAGATTGAATTATATAAATAAACAGTTAATGGAAGGAACGATAATACACGTCTTTTAACGCTGCAAACTGTCAAGTCATGCCAAGGCGCAGACATTATTATGCCATGCTGTCACGATCTAGGACATAGACTAATGGGTTTAGGACATTCCTCTCGTAGCTACCTCAGCAACTATCTTTAAGGGTGTGTTTTGAATCCACAGCATTCTAAATTACGTTAACATAAAGTGAATATATTGATAGTATTTCGATTTATGCTTCAAATTTAGTCCAAATAAATCACAGACGACCGCACACACGAAATTACTGACGAGATTTCGTCATTCAAATAAATTAAATTTCACCTGGTTGGAAATTATGAGCGATTAACCACTAACATAGATGAAAACTTTGTTCATGTTTGGTTCGTGGTTCCACTGGCTGCGTCAGTAGATATTCCATTTCTAGAACAGGAAAACGCAAAACTAAGGAACAGAAATCAGGGTTTATGTCGCCAAAACACACCCTAGAATGGTACCTAAGCACAAGGCTCCTACTGTAGTAGGTACTCGAGCCAATCCAAGGTAAACAGGAGGATCCTACAAGAATAACCGCTCAAACTCATCCAATAAGGCAGACACTGTGTAACAAACGGTCCAAGCGGCCTCTTTCCTTCGCGTGAAACACTAGTAGAATGAAATGTGGGAATTTGAAATATAAATCAAAAATTCTGAGCTGAAAATGTACACATTTGGGACTGTATTACTGTAATTTGAGATTAAAACCAAACACGTTGTATAGAAATGTATAAACTTTGACAGGAAATATGAACGTATGGGCTCGAAAATGTGAACGTTTTGAATCTAAATGTACACGGTGTGACCTAAGGTCTGAATCTGTGCTACAAACATGAAAACTAAAGTAAGAGAAATGAACGTTTGGGTTCAAAGCCTGGAAATTCTAGTCATAATAGTAAAATTATTCACAGACAGCGTTAACATTTTGGACTAAAATGTACATATTTGATTAATGACATGAAATATATCGACAATTTCATTGTCAAAAGCAAACCCGATAACGCAGGTTTCTGGGCCGTACAATTCGTACAACTTAACGGACTATCAAGCCATTATGACGGACATAGATATGCCATCCATGACGTATTTGATTGTGATGTCAGCCTACTCGTGACGTAATTGATTTTGCCATCACTATACTTGACTGATGGACTGGATTTCTCAATTGCATGCGTACGTGTACGCGTGTATGCGTACAGGCGCTTGTATATCTCCAAGACGGGCGCTAACTTTATAGGTCCTCGCCTCTTCCTTCTACGACCCATATGCTGTGCTTTACAGAATATAATTCAGAATAATTGAACAGAGGTCATTCTCATTGTTCCTCCATAGCCGCTGTGTCAGAATAATTGAACAGAGGTCATTCTCATTGCCTCTGCATGACCACTGTGTCAGGCTAATTGAACAGAGGTCATTCTCATTGTTCCTCCATAGCCGCTGTGTCAGAATAATTGAACAGAGGTCATTCTCATTGCCTCTCCATGACCACTGTGTCAGGCTAATTGAATAGAGGTCATTCTCATTGTTCCTCCATAGCCGCTGTGCCAGAATGATTGAACAGAGGTCATTCTCATTGCCGCTCCATGACCACTGTATCAAAATGAATGAACAGAGGTCATTCTCATTGCCTCTCCATGACCACTGTATCAGAATGATTGAACAGAGGTCATTCTCATTGTCCCTCTCTCCGTGGCCACTGCATCAGAATGATTGAAAACAACATTTTCAACGCTCCTCATCGACCACTGTAGCAATTCCAACCTCATTTCTATGCCGTATAAAAGAGACTATTTCCCTGCATTGCTGTCTAGAAGTTTTGTTCGTGAGAAAGATCAGCAATGGTCCGAGAATAAGAAAGAAGACATTAAAAAACACGCCCACGTTTGTTATATCAACATAATATATGCCATAGCAGGTACAGGTGCTGATCAATATCATGACAATTATGGGCACAATGCAGAGTATATAGAGTACCACAGAGATTAAGAATGCCAGTGAGAGTCGTATCTGCGCCCTCTGTGAAAATCGCATTCTAGTGACGCATTGGTCGGTAGAGAGGGCTGAGATGCGTCTCGCCTGGCGCAGAGCCAAGACCAGGACGTAGATGTTCATGGATATAGTAACAATAGCCACGGCCGCGTTTGTAACTGAGTGTATGATGCCAATAGAACACACACGTGCGACGTCGTTATTACAGATCACCACTAGATTGTCATCACTGCACAACGAGAGCCGTATCCACATAGGTATTGCTATGATAGTTATGGGCAACATCCACCCAGAACAAATTACAGCTGCTACCCGTTTCTGGGTCAGGACAGACGTGTACGTGAGAGGGTAGACGATTTTCACAAATCGCTCCAGGGAGATCATCAATAGGTGTACATACTGCGTCAGGACGTACACCATGAGATAGATTATCGTAGCGTGTGTTAACTCTTTAGGATCGATGTGACTCCATATGCAAAATATGGACAACACTTCGGACAGTTTGTAAGCATTTCCGATCAGTAAAACTGACAATGAGAATGACACGATGATCTTATTCCTGGACCTAATCAGGTTTTGATTTGCCCAAACTATCAATGGAATCGGTAGATTTGTTATATGCATTAATACCAGAACCACAACCGCGTGTATTTTCCACACGAGAGGGCACAAATCAACTGGGGTTTTTGGTCGTTTGTCGGTATTTGGTTCCAAAGAAATGTTTTCAAAGTGAGTCACCCAATCTGGAGTGGAATAATTGAACATCGTATTTGATTTTGCAGTGTCTTAACACAAATTTGTTTAGAAACCAAGACGAATGTTATAAATGTATAGGCATAGGCCTGTAAATCGTTCAGTATGCACGCTACCAAATTTCCTAATATTGGCCTATATATCGCTATCCAGTTCAGACATCTAGAAAGGTGTATTATAAGCTGTCCATGGCTGTAAACTTGAATTTTTTTAATTATAATCCTTATTCGGTCATAAATTGGCCAAATTCCCACAATTCCTCGCGCCTACTACCGTTTAAGGTCCACCATGTAGAACTTGTACCACAGGTTCCGGTTCCGGTTAGTGTTGAGCAGTAGTGGCATAAGCGCAAGGAATTATGGGAAGTTGGCTGACGACCGAGTTGATATTAACCCTTTAATGCTTAATTTTGTCAGGAATATCAGAATATTTGCTCATTGAATCGCCATATACAGGCCATGAGCAGATTATTTCCTAAAGGTTTGCCACAGGAATGACTGTCTGGGTTATCGATCCCGTCCTTCCAATAGTAAATAATCACCTCACGGCCTGCAAATAGTCATTCATCAGTGCCACTGCAGAGGCCGTCTTTGGCCGGTTTCGTCGTGAAAGGGTTAACCTGATTTCGCACACAAATATATACTTCATCGGATGGTGGTTAACGTTAACGCTTTAACACTCAAATTTGTTCAAGAAATTTTAAATTTTTCGCATAGAAAACGTCCATTTGTAGACCAAGAGGAGAATATTCTTGAAAATTTATCACTGCAATGACTGGCTCGGTTATCATTCCAGCGGTAAAATTAAAAAAAAAATAGTCCTCTCTTGTAAATGGACGTTTCTCAAGACTACTGCAGGAGCCGTTTTTGGCTTATATGAGTGTTAAAGGGTTAAATCCATCCGGAAACAGTGAACGTAACTTTTATAGAAATTGTATAGATAAACCGGCGTCTATTGGGTTTAAACATTCTCCGCACATTTATGTAGGAAGATAAAAGTTCAAAAGCGACCGACCGACTGACCGACAGACAGATATGTCAACTTAACCCCTTAACACTCATATCAGCCAAACATGGCCTCTGCAGTGGTCTTGAAAAATGTCCATTTGTAGACCAAGAGAAGACTATTTTTGAAAATTTATCACTGGAATGACTGGCTCGATAACCGAGCCAGTCATTCCTGTCATTCAATTTTTAAAATGGTCTTCACTTTGTCTGCAAATTAACATTTTCCATAAGAAAGTTGAAAATTTTCTTGAACAAATTCGAGTGTTAAAGGGGTAATGAAGCTAGCTATATCAGTCGCAGCGAAATCCAATACTGTTTGCCAAAAATCTATTGGCCAATTATTTTCCCAGAAGAGAGTTGGCCAATGAAATAACGCTATTCCATTACTCAGACCGCTTTACTCCCTTTCGTAATGTGTTTCGGATATGCAGTACAGTTTGTAAATAAGTGAGAATGTTTCAAAAAACACAAAACAAAAAAAACATGGCAGTTAGCAGGCCTACAATTTTGAACACGACGTAAGAAATGTTCCGTTGAATATTTTGAAGATAATGGACCTTTCTCCCACACCTCGTCCGTGTTGGGATCGATCGATCTCTGAACTCCCTGACTATCAATTTCCGGAAATTATACAGGCAAGCTGTTAACTATTTTGAAACTAATCTGACTGGGCGCTGTTGCTGTCTATGGCAGCAACAGCGTCCAGTGAAATTAGTTTCAAACCATTTAACAGAATATTTATTAAATGATAAAGCCATACAATGCGTACGACGTGTCTGACTATTAAGCGTTGTAGACGGACTATTAAGCGTCATTCATGACGTCATCTTACACGGCACGTAGTTGATTATGATGTCATATGATGTCATGCGATGGATGGATAAACTAGGAAACGTCCATCGGATTGAAAGACAGATATATGACATCACAGGTTAAACAAATGATTAAGTTTTAAAAGAAATCCTGAATATTGACTAGCCAATCGCGTAGCCTACCGAGCGGGCCAGTTCTTTTCGTACACATGCACCGAATGATCGAACAATAACTAGTCTGGCTTTTCCCGCAAATATCCTAAACATACATGCAGCACTATTCACACAACCAACTGTATCCACTTCCTGAATTACCGCGCACATTTCTAGCTAAGCTCCGCCCACCTTTTCACGCGTGTTGGAATCAATTTGAAACTTTGAAACTTTGAAACCTGTATTCTCAAGGTAACTATTACAATATTCTGAGTTCTCTGACTATATATCCAGGTATTATAAGATGTTGAATATTTTGAAACTAACTTGACTGAGGCTATTGCTGCCTATGGCAGAATGTTTATTAAATTCATCAAAGACATACAATTCCTACAATTTTCTTGACCGACTTTTCGATTTTCGTGACGGAGCTACGTCATTAGGAGTGTTGCGTCCATACAGCCAGTATAGATAACTCTATGGTTGCGTCATTGATTATGACGTTAGATAATTAAGTGGCTGGTCGGATTCCTCTAGTAGGGAAATTATTATTATCAGAAGTTTCTGTCATACGTCATGCGTCGCGTGCACACACTAAGGCTACAGGCGCTGTTTTGATTTGACTTAAGTAGGCACGATTGCCTTGCTATTTACCATCCTACAGTTCAGCTCAGGAATGAAAAACAAAACTCAATAAAATATTTTGGACTTAATTTGATTGGAAGCCATTGCTGCCTAGCAATGGCATCCAATATAATTAACCCTTTCAGGACGAAGCCGGCCATGACCGGCCTCTGCAGTAGTCTTGAGAAATGTCCATTTGCTGGCCAAGAGAAGACTATTTTTTGAAAAATTACCACTGTAATGACTGGCTTGATAACCGAGCCAGTCATTACAGTGGTCAATTTTCAAAAATAGTCTTCTCTTGACCTTAAAATTAACATTTGATAAGTAAATATTTTAATTTTTTGAACAAATTTAGTCATTAAAGGGTTAAGTACAAAATATTCAACAGAACATTTCTCACAGTGTTCAAAATTGTACTAATATATTTCTGTTTTTTATTTGGCAACACATTAACTTACTTTTTAGCTGTACTGTATCTGAATACCTGTTGAATAATCTTCCGGCTATGACGAATGACTTACACAATGTTGTCCGATCGAGTTCATTGTCGATGATAGGTCGAGCAGACGATAATTTAAATAGTTTTATCGTCATAACATGTATTTTACCGGACTTCGTTTTATCTTACTTTACAACCATTTTCATTCTGAATTCCCTGTAAGATTGGCCAACTCATTCAGCTCCACATAATTCACCTTTCCAGACTATCCACCCATCATATGACGTCATAATGAACTGCGTGATGTGTAGAATGACATCATAATGAATGACGTCATGAATGACGTCGATAAGTACGTCACGAACGCATATTTGAAGAAGGTCTATGCGTTGTTGTACAAATTGTTTGCTTTTACTATTTAATAAATATTCTGTTGAATATTTTGAAACTAATTTGACTGGGCGCTGTTGCTGCCATAGGCAGCAACAGCGCCCAGTCAATTTAGTTATGAAATATTCAACAGCTTCCCTGTATAGTTTTCAGGAAATTGATAGCTAGGGCATTCGGGGATCGATCAATCCCAACACGGCGAGGTGTGGGTGGGGCTTAGCTAGTGATGGGCGGGGCATAGCTAAAATGGAAAGGTCCGTTAAACAGAGCTACGATATACTTTTATCCAATTTGTTTCTTAAAATAATAAACAGGATCTATGAGCCGACTAAAAATTTGAGATCATGCCATCGGAGTTCTGTTGAAATTATAAGCCATATATAGCCTATCTGACTGAATTCTGGAGTTTGATGCAGATGCGATAATGCTATGATTTGTGTAAACAATTATATCTTGATTCCAAATGGATATTTGTCGACCTGAAAAGCTATGGAAAGAATTGTTGTATACAATCCGCTTGAGATCTGTTAAAGCAGTCTGGCGCGATAATCGGGGCTAGAAACTCACTACGCACACTAAATTAACTTTAGCTAACAACTATTATGCGGAAATATCAGAATAATCATCATTAGCAAAAATCAGAGATTATTGATAAGCAATGTCGGACAGAACCGGACAGAACCTGAAACTTCGGGTGTGGGGGTGTAGGCCTGAGGTTCAGATTGAAATTTCTTTATTTCGCTCAGGCCCAGTAGGGTTGAGGGTATGGCGGGATGTCTTGACCCTTAAGACCTGGATGGGGGAGGGGTGGGTGGAGGTGGGGTGTGGGTGGCGTGGACTGGTGTGGGTGTGTGTGTGCGTGTGTGGACTGGGGCGCAAAATAACAAAACATTGCTACTGCAATGTTCATGGCCCCAACACAGGAAACCTGCCACTGCAGCATTCATGTCAGGCGAAATCTCGTTCGATGCGAGATCGAGAAAAGTATCTCTATTGGTAATGAGCGGCCCTAGTAATCCACCCCTAGCCGAATTAGGGGATGTATGTGAATTGCATCTTCAAATAACACGAGGACTACCCTAGGCATTCCAGGTTATTTCGTCTCAAACAGGATAATATTAAGTCAATAGACATATATATGAAGAATAGCTAACAGAAAAATAGTCACTCAGTCCCCTTGTGTAAACAGCGCATCTAAGAACCAGAATTACTACTCTCAACAATGAACCGATTCAGATTCAGATTCAGATTATTTTATTTACACCCCCAGGCCACATAATGGCATATGGGGAATATGAATTTACAGAAATTATAAATGTTATGGCGATCAGACATTATATATCAATTCATAATTACATATTTTGGTATTTATCTAGTTATATAACCACTGTTTGTGCTTTCGGTAGTAGCAGCAGTAGTAGTAGTAGTAGTAGTAGTAGTAGTAGTAGTAGTAGTAGTGGTGGTGGTAGTAGTAGTAGTAGTAGTAGTAGTAGTAGTAGTAGTAGTAGTAGTAGTAGTAGTAGTAGTAGCAGCAGCAGCAGCAATAGCAGTAGCAGTAGCAGTAGCAGCAGCAGCAGTAGCAGTAGCAGCAGCAGCAGCAGCAGCAGTAGTAGTAGTAGTAGTAGTAACTTAGAATTATTATGAAAGTTACAGTTATTATTTACACGTACTTCATAATTAGTAATGACAGAATTATTACTGTTATTGTACCGCCATCTCAATAACAAAGTACTAAAATTATAGTGGTCATATTGTGGGGGTCATCAGGATTTAGATTATAATAAATATATAATAACTGATTATAAAAAATGTCAGATTGGTATTCTTAGAAATGGGTTATTGCTGTACATAAGGTAGTCATTTTTTAAACTAAAATACAGAACAACCTTATTTTCAACAATAGACAGTTATATTCATTCATATCGCGACAGAGACTATTTTGGGTATTCACCACCGGAGTGACTTGCTCGATAACCGAACCAGTCATTGCTGTGTTAAATCTACAGAACAGCCTCTCATCGTGTTACTCTATAGTTTTTCTACAATTAGGTTTCTTGTTATTGTTTCTTAGATAGCCACAGTGTGGGTGCAACAAACTGGTTGTTAAGATGTTAAGAGTCTATGTATGAAAGTAATCTAACGGGAGCAGTCCCTCGTCTCTTTGTGCAGAGGGAGTCAGTTTCTGTTACCAGAGCATTGAGAAATATACCTTCCTCTGCACGTGTTGTAGTACTTGACTTCCTCACTAAGAAGTCAATGTATTCATATTCACCAAGGAAGTCTTTGTCTTTCAGTTGTCTTGTGATATTAATTTAGAATACAGTCCTGTGATGTACATGTATAATCTCACACCGTGCTCGGGTATCGTGTCAGCTGTGGAAATGCTTGAGGTACGGACCATTGTAGTCGAGGTAGTTACCACGGTGGTTCCTTCTTCAAAGTTCATAAACAACAATGGCTAGTTATGATATCATTATGTGATCATCCGAATTGAACAGGCCCATTATCATTAGGCCTTACTGGTGCTCGCAAAATACAAGAAAGTTGGCGGAACACTAAACAGGAACTGCCAGATGTTTCTAAAGACGACATGACGCAGCGAACCTATGTGGCGTAATACTTTGATGTAATAATCCACATGACGTAACAACGAACGCTGCGAGTCAAGCCGTCCAAGGACAAACTCTTCTAAGAGCAAATTCGTCGAATAACCAACTCGTCTGAAGTCAAGTTTATCATTCTCCTCACGCCGAAGCTACGAGGATTAATTAATCCTCTGAATTTAATCCTCTGGCGACGCGACAATTGGTTAGAACTACAAATGAACATATATGCGCTAGCACTTAAATAAGCTTTCCTTATATTTCATATTAATTTAGTAGTGCAATACAAATATATTTTCGAAAGCTCGAAGTTACGTACAGATGTGTTTTAATTTGTGAAAATGAAAGAATGGTGCGGTAATCAATCTATTAACAAGATTTTTCCCGGTTGGCTGTTGGCGATTCTACAACTGTTTTGCGATAAATTGAATTCATAGTTTCGCACATCCATGCATCTTGAGATCGGCCGCCATTAAAGTTGGGGCAAACTTACTACATGATAAAGAGGATTGCCCATACAAACGCATTGTTTACATTTTCCATGAAGTTCAAACCATTAAATCCTGTGTCTGTATCTGTATGTGGAAATCCAGCCTCGATGGGCTCACCCCTATTCCGTAGGGTACGAACGATTCTTCAAAATGTCTATATAACACAGTCTTAAATACACGAATACACGAAATTTGCTCTGACTGAGTAGGATTAAATTAATTAATGTCAAATTGATTGCAGAGTTTTTCATTCACACATTAATAAGAAAGTTCTGTTAGTAACATTTATAACTTGTAGAAAAATAGGTAAATTTTAGATTGTGTCTGATTTACTTTGATTAGTGTTCATTGACGTATTTATACAGACACAATTGTGTACGTTATCTTGAGAACGGCTCTCCAAGTGTGATACCAGCGATCGAAAAGAAGAAGAAGAATTGTGTTCGTTTGAGGTACAAGGCATAGCAGAGAAAACGTGTAGTTTTCGCAAATTTGAGAGAATTTGCTGGGGACAGCTTAATATTCAATCTGGCTATCATCATTGTATGATCAAGTATCAACTGAGTTGTATTTTCGGGATCAGCTAATAACGTGTTGATGATGACTGGGTCATTTTCTAGGTACATGGTGGTGAGAATACTCTTCAAATATGGTTTTCTTGACTCCTCCAATGCTGTACATAGTGTAATGAAGTGATTCCTGTCCTCGGGTGTTGAATGGCAAAGTAAACACTTTTCGGAGACAACATATTGTTTGAAACGGGCACGATTTGCTTGCAAGATGTATGAGCCAGTCAGAATCTTTGCCTTTATTACTGCTCGTCTAACATCCCTGGTTGTGTTGTCAAGTGAGTTCCAACAGGGGTGAACGTTGTTTACAGTGCATACATTGACATTTAAATATTTTGTTGATGTCTTCATGACAAAGTCTTCTTTCCAGACGTTATGTACAGCACAGTTGATGTGCTTCTCTACTTGCGCCTTCCACGCTAACTTTGCAGGCATGCTGTTAATTAGTTGGTAGACACTTGGGAGCTGATACTTATGAAGCGTTTCTTGGCATTTCATAAACCAACTATTGCTCTTAATATTCTTTACAGCAAGTTGTCTGGCTGCTATCTGGAATTCTACAGTATCGTCATTTCTGAGGATGTTTCCTAGTAGTTTTAGTTTTCTGGAGTCTAGCTCTGTCTGAGAATCTGTAATAACTCCGCCAGTTATCAGAAAACATCAAATCATGAGTGAATTTTACAAGATATTAAAGAAAATGTAATTAAGGTTTTACGGCCCATTGCCCGTAATGTTAAATTAGCCCCTCCGAAAATGGCGTCTTTCCCAGGGTAGTATGGGATGTTTGATTGTGCTGACGTCAAAAAATTATATATAAATTATAGTGATATATGGGCAATGTGATTCCACCTTTTTACTTGTGTTCTAATATTGCATATTTTGTTTATTTCTAAATAGCTATATATATATATATATATGTGTGTGTGTGTGTGTGTGTGTGTGTGTGTGTGTGTGTGTGTGTGTGTGTGTGTGTGTGTGTGTGTGTGTGTGTGTGTGTGTGTGTGTGTGTGTGTGTGTGTGTGTGTGTGTGTGTGTGTGTGTGTGTGTGTGTGTGTGTGTGTGTGTGTGTGTGTGTGTGTGTGTGTGTGTGTGTGTGTGTGTGTGTGTGTGTGTGTGTGTGTGTGTGTGTGTGTGTGTGTGTGTGTGTGTGTGTGTGTGTGTGTGTGTGTGTGTGTGTGTGTGTGTGTGTGTGTGTGTGTGTGTGTGTGTGTGTGTGTGTGTGTGTGTGTGTGTGTGAGTGTGTGTGTGCGCGCGCGCGCGTGTGCGTGACGGCCTCGGGAAGATTAGTTTACTGACGATGTATACCCTCCTTAAATAAAGGTTATTATTATTATTCTATGAATACGGCTCTAAGATTCAATTAGTGAAACATTCGCTTTCAGGTTACGCTTATGACGTCAAATAAATAGTTCGCGACGACAGCTGAAATATTTCAACATTTGAATTAACAAGATAAATGTTACGCTAAATAGATTGTTTGGTTGCATTAACAACTAAGTTAGTAATAATCAGTAGACGAATCTTCTGACCTAAATACGGTAAAGCAACAGTCCATTAATGGAAATATCAATGTAGATACCGGTTTTCGTTCGTCGCTAGGCTTGGTCATGTTGACTACCAGCGACGCTATCCAGGATTAAAAGGTTCAGGATTCAAAGTTATTTCACACGGATGGGGGGACGGCGGTGGTGCAGAGAAGGAGGACGAGGCGGCGGAGGTGGTGGTAGTGATTTTGGAGTTGGTGATTGTGGCGGTGATGATGGTGTTGGTGGTGGTTATTGGAGTGTTGTTGCTGGCTGCGTAAGTGTTGGTGGTTGTGGTGGGGATGGCGACGACGATTGCATCTACACTTGGCGGATCGCACGGGCGGCGGTTGCGGCGGCGGTGACGTCGGCGGCTGTGGCGATCATGATGATAGTGTTGGTCATGGTAATGATGAGGATGATGATTAATGGTTTTTTTACAGGTTGTTATTAGACGAGAGCGTGGATCATGGCTATTGTAGGAAATGAGACATTGACAGAGAGGTTGTTTTCTCTTCTACTAGTGCCAACATGGGAAATTTCAAACGAATTTGTTCTCTATTCAATGGGGATGTTCGTTGGGCTCACAATCGCATCGCTTCTAGTGTCATATGGCATCTATGGGCGAGGCGACGCTCAGGTAGGTCCAACGCATAAACACACACGTACGCGCGTACTCACTCACTCACTCACTCACTCACTCGCTCGCTTGCTCGCTCGCTCGCTCGCTCGCTCGCTCGCCAGCCCGCCCGCCCGCCTGCCCGCACACCCACCCACCCATGCACGCACGCACACTTGTGAATAATAATAATAATAATAATAATAATAATAATAATAATAATAGTAACAATAATAATAATAATTGTTGTTATTATTATTATTATTATTACTATTATTATTATTATTATTATTATTATTATTATTATTATTATTATTATTATTATAAATAATGACTATTGTGTGAAGAATATGAATTTAATGAATACGATATTAATAACAGGAATATGATGATGGCTCTTATAATAAAGATGATATTATCAACGAATATGAAATAAAATAAAATGATGATAATGCATAGGAAAAAAATTAATTAACCAGAGCCCTTCTTCCCGAGGCTATCGTTAGCTAGCGATATCGTTACACCCATTCCTTTAGTATGGTGCAACGATATTGCTAGCATAACGAGAGCTTCGGGAACATGGTCCCTGGACGAGTCACTAGCCAGCAGGCGTAGTGATCACAAGATTCTACTAGCATTACTGATTACTTAACTCGTAGCCCACTTGGCAGTTTATGCGGTGATTACGTTTAGTTTTTAACCCCTCGCATGTCAACAGCGCCTCAAAGCGCCCAGGATGCAACTCATACCAATTAACCGTTTAATTGATTAAGATTTTTCAGTACAATTATAATGTTTGTAGGCCAGGGCAAGGGAAGACTATTTTTTGTAAATTTACCACTGAAAACTACAAAAATAGCTTTCTGCCCTCAAGACAACTACAGAGAACGTGTTTGACCAGGTTGACCGCCAAAGGGGAAATTGTTAAAAAAATTAATGTTTTTTTTGTTAGCGAGCATCTATTTGCAGGACAAGAGAACCGTAGTTTTAAAAATTTACCACGAATGACTGGCTCGGTTACCGAGCCAGTTATTCCAGTGGTAAATTTAAAAAAAATTATTCTCTTGCCCTGCAACTGGATATTCTTAAGAGCATTGCAGTGGGAGGTTCTTGCGGCTTGACCATTAACGGTTACGGTGACACAAGAAGGGCTGAATGTTAGTGTACGGTATTCACTTCTGTTTTGTAGGAAAACTGGGGATAATTTAACCCATACAATTTAAGGCTTTAAAGATCAGAGTTGGTCAACAAAATTTTAATTTTCTAGCAGGAAATATCCATTTGCAGACCAAGACCTCTGGTAATTTACCATTATCATGACTGGATCAGTGATTCAAGCGGTAACATTTTCAAACATATAGTCTTGTTTTGTATTCTGCAAATGGACATTTCTTAAGACAGCTGAAGAGACTGTTTTTGACAGGTTTTGGTCGTTAAACGTTTTGAGATATCAACTTGTTACAAGCTCACCAAGCTGGTCAATCACAAATTCTACTAGCTAGTCTTAATTTCAGCCGCTATAATGTTGATAATATAAGGATCCATCTCTGCTATGCCCCGCCCATTTCCAGCTTGACTCCGCCCGCTTTTTGGCTGTGTTGGGATTCATCAAACCTATTATTAAAAACATATTTTATTGTAACATCTGTACAACGGGATTGGGCGCAAGTTCGAGCAACTTATTCAAGTTAGCCCGCTCCCTACAGAATTATTAGATGGCAGCATATAATTAAACTTATATACACAATTTATATCAGAGAGAGAGAGAGAGAGAGAGAGAGAGAGAGAGAGAGAGAGAGAGAGAGAGAGAGAGAGAGAGAGAGAGAGAGATTGCTGGGGGAGAGGGAGGAAGGGATCTCAGGCATGGATGGAGGGAGGGAGGGAGGGAGGGAGGGAGAGCCGGTTTATAGATAGACAGATTATACAAAGAGAGATACTTTCAATAATGTGAAAATCTATTTGGTTTTCTTTTAAAGATATGCACTTTTCTTAGTAAATCTTCATTAATTTCAGTAGAAAATATATTATTTCCCAGCAGGAAAATTTCTACGGAAATATTTGACGTAATTTCATAAGTAGAATCAAATAAATCGCGTCTTTCATTTGCCCATCTTGGACATTAAAAAGTAATGATAAGAGGTTTCTGGGCTTTGACAGTAAGGGTGTTTGGGGTGGTGTTCAAGTAGGTGATATCTGTACAGATCATTGTTTAAAAAAATAATTGGCTAAACAGTTGGCTGCAGCTATTTCTTAGTTTGCATGTTATGATGTTTTCGCGTCTTTTACCAAACGAATAGTATGTGGTGAATTGGTCTTGCATGTTTTGATAAGTTTTTGTAAGATTTATTATGATAACCGAAACTTAGGGAGCTGATTTTAGTGTTATATCTAGGTTATTCCACAATTGAATAACACTGGGTATGAAAGAGTTTCAAGATGGTGGTTCGGTGGAATAATACCTGTTATATAATCGGGGCAATCTCCTTGTACGATTTTATACAATGATATAAGTTTCTTTAGTTTACGACGCTCGTGTAAGGGAATTATGCCAGTCTCTTTATAAAGGATTTCTAAAGGTGTATACTTTGGTAAGCCAGTTATTATTCTCATGGCTTCATTTTGAATCGCTTCAAGTCTCAAAATCGCGGCGAGAGCAACCATCCCAAACCTCACTGCTATATTTGAGCATCGAACCATGAATTCCCAGAATCCTAATATTAAGATAAGTACGCCTGTACAGGTAAGATGTTGAATACTTTAAAACTAATTTGACTGGGTGCTGTTAGGTGGCAACAGCGCCCATTCAAATTAGTTTCCAATTATTCAACAGATTGTTTATTAAATAGTAAAACCATACAAATTATACACTTGGCGAACTATTCAATGTTCACGAAGGAGATAGATCCGCCATTCTTTACGCATTTTGATTCTGACGCCAGCCTACATGTGACGTAATTGATTATGACTTCACATACTTGAGCTACAGATCGAATCTATCCATTATGATGCCCGCATATGGATAAATACAGTTTTAGCGATGCCCCGCCAATTTCTAGCTAAACTCCACCAACGCTTTGCCCGTGCTAGGATCAATCGATCCATGCACTCCTTGAATCTCAATTACCAGAAAATTATACAGGTATTAGTAAGCTGTTGAACATTTTAAAACTAATTTGCCAGGGTGGTTGCTGCCTATGGCATCAACAGTGCCGAGTCAAATTAGTTTCAAATTATTCAACAGAATGTTTATTAAATAGTAAAGACTTAATACGTAATTCGTACAACTTGATGGACTATTAAACATTCATGGCGTAATTGATTATGACAGCCTACACGCGACGTAGTTGATTATGACGTCATATGGTTGACTGAGAGACTGGATTCCTGTATTCTCTAGAACGTCACAGCTTTGATGGAGTTTCTGTATCCTACCCGGTCATTCACCGTGCTTCTGATGCTGTGATGCGCAACCATTTCTTAGGATCTTCTGCTCAGTGCCTTGCTATCTTTTTCTTTGTCGGGTACCATTGACGTTTCGTTTCAGCACTAACCTTTTCATTGTTTGATGTTCTTTGAGGTAGCGGAAACACTGTATCTTCTGCCTCTCAGCGATTCTCAAGATGACATCTTGATTTGCCCATAGCGTTTCATATATTGATTCGTTGGTTCTAGTCTGGTTGGCCAGATCAATATGTCTTTCAAACGCGGAAATAATTGGTATGGAAAGGCTTTTGATAATATTTGGTGCAGAAAACTATTCAGAATCACTTACTAAAAATCTCCATTAATCCCATTTAGGGAAACAGTTTCTACAAAGGTTTGAAATAAAGGCCTTTTCAATCAAATGAATTAAGAGTAGGGGTATGGAAAGGCAATTCCTAATGCTTTACACAAGCTAACTGCACACTTCACTGCGTATATCGTTTACAAAGCAATAAACATGAATGAATTGAATTTTTAAAATCGTGAACGTCGATCCCATTTGCCGCCATCTTGGATTTCACCAATAAAACATACTTATGTAAATAATTTAAAAAATAGTTATAATGGTTTTAACCGTTAACTGCAATTTCAAAGCCGGTTATTCGCTGCGCTTATATATAGGTCATCCGGTTCTTCTTCAATGATCAAGATAGGTTCTCAGTTATTGCATGATTTATCTCAGCAAGATGCGCACGATATTGCACAATGTAATCCATTTTGTGGGAAAAGCACTGATTGACGGGCGCATGGGTTCTTTCCTGGTGGACCTTTGGTGGTACTGCATTTAGATCTCGTTGTGGGGGTGAAGCAGAGTATAAAATAAGAAAAAATGACCGCTGCACATATGCTTGGGCCCGGGCTGGGGTGGAGTTGCCACCTTCGGTCGGTGGGAGAGGGCATCCTCCTCAAACAATTTTAGATGTGTGTCCGGTACTTCTAGATGGTAAATGTTGAAAATTAGTTTGCTGTGAAATTATTCTATTTTACACATTCTACTCTGCAGAAAAGCTGTTGAATATTTTGAAAGCAATTTGACTGGGGATTTTGCTGCCCATGGCAGCAACAGCGCCCAGTCAAATTAGTTTTAAAATATTCAACAGAATGTTTATAAATAGTAAATCCATCAAATACATACAAGGCGTACACTTGACGGACCTTTCCTGCTTCATTTTGGAGTAGTCCTCATCAGTTATGATTGTGACGTCTGCCTATATGTGACGTAATTGATTGTGACGTCAGACCGATTAGGAGATTGAGGCGACTTTATACGTGTCCTTCGATGTAGATGTCGCATCATTTGGATAATAACATCTGTAATCGACAGTACGACTATATCTGACATCATGGCATTCTCGGCATTATTTTCTTTGAACATGTGTTACATGGGGCCAGACCTGTTTGGTGTGGGAACGTCTAATCTGTTGAAGAGTACATGTCGATGTGCCCCATAGATCGGCAAAGGCCATTTGAATAATAGCGGTAATAACCACGTATCTAGATAACTGAAAATTTGCCTGATGCTTGGACTGTATATGTCAGATGTATCAGAGAGACCTTAAGACCATTTAAAATCAGAGTCCAGGAGCACCTACGCTCCATCACGAACCTATGCAAACACGAGAGATATTACACACTGGTGTCTCGTCATTCCAACAGATACCGGCATCACAGAAATGACATGCAGTACAGAATCATTCAAGTCCTATCATCAGATACAACAGATTCAAACTCCACCACTTGGAGGAGACAAACATAATTGCACTGGATCCACCAACTCCACACAATGGAGCCGATCGGGTGATTCCTATCGATGTAGGACAGGGGACCTTTCCATTTTCAGTTATGCCCCGCCCATCACTAGCTAAGCTCCACCCACACCTCGCCGTGTTGGGATTGATCGATCCCCAAATCCTCTAGCTATCAATTTCCTGAAAACTATACAGGGAAGCTGTTGAATATTTTGTAACTAATTTGACTGGGCGCTGTTGCTGCCTATGGCAGCAACAGCGCCCATTCCAATTAGTTTCAAAATATTCAACCGTTTACCTGTATTAGTTAGGTTGAAATTGAGATCCTGGGAATTCACGATTCAAAAAAGTATATAAATTGCTTCCAACAGACATGAAATGAGGGCGGAGCTTGGGTAGAAATGGGCGGGCAAAACTAGAACAGTATCCCTTTATTGACACTCTAAAACCATTGCTAATGAATGTTGTGAAACCAACTTGACCGGGGTGGGTGGGTGGGTGGGTGGGTGGGTGGGTAGGGACAGCTGTTGCTGTGTATGGTAGCAACAACTTCATTTCAAATTAGTTTCAAAATATTTAACAGAATGTTTATTAAATTGTAAATTCATCAAAGACCTACAATTCGTACACGTGATGGGGACTTTTCAAGCTTCATGACAGAGAGATTTACACCATTTTATTTGTGATGTCATGTAGTACGTTACGTATTTGATTATGACGTTATATACTTGAGCGACAGATAGGATGCTGTTATTGATACTACATTCCGGTATAAATTTTTTCGACACAAATTTAAGCAAAGATTTGGACTTAAATATTGTCTCATCTTCTATTACTTTAATGTACCTTTTATTGGCTCGATCCATTGTGTATTTTGCTTGCCCGACCTCGTATCATCTTGGCAGCAGCGTTGTGCTTTGTTAGTCCGTCAGTCCATCCGTTCAGGCTTTCATTTCTGGATAATAACTCGAGTTCTTTTGAAGGGATCGGTACCAATCTGGCGTGGGAGCTTTTCCTTAGTAGTCCGAAGAACCCTATAGAGTTTGGCATCAAGCTGTCGACGGTCAAGGTCACGGTGACCTAATTAATTACGTAATATTGCGTTTCCAGATGATAACTCGAGTTATAGTGAAGGGATCGTTGTCAATCTGGCATGGGAGCTTGTCCTTGGTGCTCCGAAGAACGCTATCGATTTTGGCATCAAACAGTCAAAGGACAAGGTCACGGAGAGCTAATTAATTGCGTAATATTGCGTTTCCGTAATAATGCTTTTCCGAATGATAACTCGAGTTCTATTGAATGGATCGTTACCAATCTGGCATGGGAGCTTGTCATTCGTGGTTCGAAAACCCTATCGATTTCGACGTCAGACGGTCAAAGGTCAAGGTCACCGTGACCTAATTAGTTATGTGGGAGCTTGTCCTTGGTGGTCAGAGTTCAAGGTCACGGTGACCAATCTAGGGTGGGCGGTTGCGCTTGACGGAATGTGCGTGCGTGCGTGCGTGTGAGCGTGCGTGCGTGCGTGCGTGCGTGCGTGCGTGCGTGCGTGTGTACTTTAGCATTCTCTGATTGTCGTTCTTGTTGAAAGAGTTAGTTGTCTGGCCAGGTCTCAGAGGGAGTTGAACTGACATTTACAATTTTTTCGAGAACGTACGGCTATATTATATTATTAGATCTGAAGTGTCAGAATTTGTCCCCCAACGTAGTCGACGGAAACTATGGAAACACTCCAGCCCATATGTACATCGATCTGTGCACGCGTTTGTATTTGATTTCCGCTGATAACTTCATTTAGCCTGCATGGATTCAGTTGAAATTTTGGAAATACATCGCTCTGGACGAGACCTTAACTAGGATTGCGTTTGGACAAAATCTGGTTGTGACCACCTGAGTAATCACCCTTGATTTCATGCAAAATAGTAAAATAATTGGTTCCTCGCTCGATAACTTCTGTTAGCCTGCATGTATTCAGTTCAAATTTTAGAAATGCCTCTGCATCAGACCTTGACTGGTGGGATTGCATGTGGCCCAAGTCCGGATGTGATCACCTGAGTTATCCCCCTTGATTTTTTGAAAATTTGTGAAATATTTCGTTTCGAAAAATTGGGTTTGTACTAAACGCCAGGGCCAGGAGACGAGTGACCAGGACTTGTCTTTTATTGTTTCAACAAATCTGTCCAATTTTGCAAGCGTTATCTCCCGTGTAAGAAGAAAGTTTCATCAGATTTTTTTTTGTCTGCGCGAGATCTTGGACAATTTTGAATCTGCAGTTGACATTTTTTCAGCAGATATATTACGCATAGACGAAATGCTATGCGTAACCGCATATTTTTGACAGAGTTCTCTCCATCGAAAGACCAACATTTGTCACAATTCTCTTATCCGTTGTAGATCTCAGAAACCTTGAAGCCACACCCGCAATTTTTGCTCAAATAATATATTAGGGGGGAGACGCAGTGTCGTGATTTTGTTTTAGCAACCTCTCAATATTCCCCGGATCTATCTCCCGATATGCATAAAATAAATTGAAAATATGAGTTTCATTGGATAACCTCAAAATGCCTAAACATAACTCGCAATTCTTTATTTATCTAAAACATTAGATATTAACGAAATTTTGAATATATTTTGAAGACTTATGCCATATATTACATAAATATTTCTCTATTCTTTGCTTTCAGTTGAAAGTGACCATTATTAACACGTGCAGTCCCAATGGGTATTGTATGCAGAAGTATGTAGTTGCTCTGAAGACGTCGCCGTTAATAGGTAAGCGGGCAAGGTGGGCAGCACGGGTAGTTCAGTCACTCGGTGAGCATATGTATGTATTTTTATTTTATTGGCGCACTGGCAACGTGCGGCTTCAATTTCCATGTGCTAACCAGCCGACAGTCATGCACCCATTAGTTTAATTTGTTGATCACCATCTCCCGGTCGGGGGATCGAACCGCCATACTGCAACTCCGTATAGCATCAGCAACCAGACATCTTTCCACTGGACCACCGCGCCAAGACAAAGTCTCGGGTTAGCAGACAAGCTTTCACATGTCTGATATACTGACACACTGACGATCCATATGGGACTGTCTGTGGATACACCTGCCACGATTCAATTCTAGGCTTTTTTAGGCCTATTGTACTCTGACTCCATCACGGCTCAGGCAGTATATGTATTTTTATTTTATTGACCCACTGGCAACGTGCGGCTTCAATTTCCATGCGCTAACCAGCCGACAGTCATGCACCCATTAGTTTAATTTGTTGATCACCATCTTCCAGTCGGGGGATCGAACCGCCATACTACAACACTGCATAGCATCAGCAACCAGACATCTTTCCACTGGACCACAGCGCCAAGATAGGAATCTTGGTTTAGCAGACCAGCTTTCACATGCCTGATATACTGACACGCTGACGATTCATATGGGACTATCTGTGGATCCACCTGCCACGATTCAATCCTTGGCTTTTAAGCCTATTGTACGCCGACTTCGTCACGGCTCTGGCAGTTATGCATTTTATTTTATTGACGCACTGGCAACGCGTGGCTTCAATTTCCACATGCTACCCAGCCAGTTTAGTTTAATTTGTTGATCTCCATCTCCCCGGTCGGGGATCGAACCGCCATACTGCAACTGGGTCACTGTTTAGTGATCTGGGAGTAAATAAAGGATCAATATGTCAGAGTGAATGGAATTATTTCACGCTGATCAGCAAGACCTCAGCTACTTTGTATCTACCTAATCAACAACATAACATAGCCATCTTGTTTACATTTTCGCTGTCCCTCGCTTGGAAACATTTGCGGTGGATATCACTGGGCAGTGGGCACGCGTGATTTGGTTATCCAACCAATGAAAATCTTTCGTTGAATATTGCGTGTGTGTTCATATGGAGAAATTTGGAATGGTCGTGCTTATATGATACAGATAGGGATCCGATCTGTCACTCAGGTATCTGATGTCATACTCAATTCCGTGACTAAGCTGACGTCACACTCAAAATGATGTAGCTCCACCACGAGGATCGAAAGGTCCGTCATGAAAGTGTACGAATTGTATGTCTTCGGTGAAGTTACAATTTAATCAGCATTTTGTTGAATATTCTGAAACTACATTGATGGGGAGCTGTTGTTCATATATGCAGCAAAAACTATTATTAAATTGCACCTCCACCGAAGACATTTTATTATAATTCGTATACTTACCTGAGCGTACAAGGTGGGCGAAGATTAGCTCGAAATGGTTGATGTTTTTGACCGCTAGATCTAGTTGCTTATTTATTTCAAAAGAAGATGGCTTCCTCAATTCACGTGCGCTGATGTAACATTTGAAAAATAGAACAACTAAAAATAATTTTTCAGGTAAATACAAATAGAATGTTGGTAGGTAGCGAGAGGCCAAATAAACAATATTTTAATTTTGGCCTCGTATAGATTTAAATTTGAAACGATTTGTATCTTTCAGGCTCCGGACTTCCACCTACCGCTGACGTCTCGCTAAGTCTGGCAGGACACGAGGGACGATCACCATTCACACTACTGACCGAGACGGATATTTCACGCCAAGTATTCTCGCGTGGAAGCACGAATGTGTTTCTCGTTCTGTTAGAACGTAAGACAATGGCCATTTCCAGTTTATCCATCCATCAACTGACGTCATATCACATCATAATCAACTAAGTGTAGTGTAGGATGACAACATAATTAATTACGGCATGAATGACTCGATTTAGTCCGACTTTAGCGCTTGATAGTCCGACACGTTGTACGAATTCGATGTCTTTATCATTTAATAAACATGCTGTTGAATATTTTGAAATTAATTTGATTGGGCGCTGTTGCTACCATAGGCAGCAACAGCGCCCAATCAAATTAGTTTCAAAATATTCATAAGCATAGGCCATAGGCAGCAACAACAACAGCAGCACCCGGTCAAATTAGTTTCAAAATATTCAACAGCTTACCTGTATAGTTTCCTGGAAATTGATTTGTCAGGGAGGTTAGGGAGCGATCGATCCCTATACCGGCGAGGTGTGGGGAACCTTAGCTAGAGATGGACGGGGCATAGCTAATACTGGAAAGGTCCATTGTTTGACGACTAAATAAAGCACCCATGACAATGGATGAATCCAAGCTGTCACTCAAGTATATGAAGTCATAATGAATTACGACACATGTAGGTGAGCATCACAATCAAAATGCGTAATGTATGACGTAGCTCACTCCGTCATGAACTTTTAAAAGTCCGTCAGTTATACGAATTGTGTCTTCACTATATAATAAACATTCTGTTGAATATTTTGAAACTAATTCGACAAATATTTAACAGACAAATTAGTTTTAAAATATTCAACAACTTACCTGTATAGTTTCCTTGAAATTGGAATTCTGGGAATTCAGGATTCAAAGTATATATAAATCGATCCCGACATTGGCGGGCCTTTGCTAGAGATGGCCGGGGAATAGCAAAAAGTGGATATATCCATTCGCTAAAATAAAGACTAACCAACACCAAGCCGCAGCTGAGCAAACGTGTTGTAGCTTTTTATATTTATATTTCTTCGATAATTTAATTCTGCTTATTTTCAGCTAAAATACGTATACAATAAAAACCGATAATTTTGGACCTTCGAATATAGATCAAACCCGCAAACTTTTCTGCCATGTAATACCTACAGCAGATTTACCAAATTCACGTCCCTACGTGGATAGTAGTAACCCTTTATGGCTAAATTTGGTCAAGAAAATTAAAATATGTTTTGGCCGTGATCGTCATGAAAGAGTTAAACTGGGCGCATTTAAGTGGTTGACGTCATAATGAATACTTCACATGTTAGCTTACGTCAAATGACGTAGATCCGTCACCAAAGTGGATAAAGCCACAGTAACAGTCTGAATTTTATATCCTTGGTGAATTTACAATTTAATAAACATTCTGTTAAATATTTTGAAATTAATTCGAAGCGGCTCGCAATCAAATGTATTACACAATATTGAACAACTTAGGTCTATAAATGCGGTTCTGGGAATTCAGCGTTCAATTGATTAAAATTGATTCAAACCCTAGTACAAATTTGGCGGAGAGTAGCTATAAATGCGCTGAGCGTAGCTAGAAATGGGCAAGGAGTACCTAGAAAAGTCGGAGAGTAGCTAGAAATGAGCGGAGCGAAGCTAGAAATAGGCGGGGAATACCTAGAAATGAATCCTTCTTTTATGCGGACATATACAATATGTATGACTAAATTATTGGAGACCCGTTTAACGTTTCGTTGACCCTTTCACCGACAATTCCCTGAAAAAATAATTTTTTTACGATATAGGTCTTATTCTGTTGAATATTTTGAAATTTTGAAATTAATTCGACTGGAAGCCGTTGCTGCAAAATATTCAATAGTTTTCATGTACGGTTGCCTTGAAAAATGAGATTTGTGGAATTCATCAATCGGTAAAAGGGTTAATATTCGCTTGTGTATTAGTGTTGCTAATGACGTTTCCAACTATTGTTCCTACTATCGCTACTTCTTCAAAAATTATCTGCATTTTTATCGCTTTCAGGACCATTAGGAGAAGTGACTGGAGTCGTCTTGAAAATCCGCAGTAAATTCGAACGCCTTTTACAGTGGTATGTTACCTATGAGGGATTATGTTAGTATAGTCCATATATTTTTTTGCTGGCAGGGCTATAGTTATATAGAACTCAATTGACGTGAACGAACAGAATGACAAAATACGGTAAACATTATATCATCTTATGATATGGGGAACTTGTGGGAAATACCTAGAAACATAGTCATAAAACAACGAATAATAACCTACTGCTTAAGATTTACAACAGGTAAAGAAACGAAATTAGCTCTTACAGTGTACAGGTACGCGGTAACTGTGGTAACCGACTACCATCAAAACAGAACACAATATCATAGACGTAGGAACAGGTGGTGGAAGTGTCAATGGAGGCGATATCACCCCACCCCGATTCTTCATCTCCCATAGTGTATCCCCACAGCGCCCTTTAGGTCCCCCACCCATACTATGCTTCAGCCCCCCCCCCCTTACGGGACACAACTACATTTGGATAAATCAGACAAACAACACCTCCGATCAAAGACAAGACAACAGTTACAAAATCATTAGAAGATCAATTTATACAGATATGACGGTATGATGACACACAGATAAGGGTATATCCTGGAATGGTAAAATCTACAACAGTTTCAAGCTTAATTGGGAAAATGGAAAACTATCTGTTGGGACTCTGGTAGAGAAGGAGAATACTATTCACGCGATTCCGAACAGGCAACCACTACCTCCCTATAGTGAAAGGGAGGTGGGATGGAACCCTAAGAGAAGAGAGAAAATGTACCATTTGTGTAAAAGATGATATAGGGGACGAGTTCCATTAAACATTTATCTGTAGCTTTTTTCAACAAACCTGACAAGAATTCCTACCTCCATATTACAATAGAAGACCTAACTTCTTCAAATTCCATAGGCTCATCTCTACCAACAATGCAAAGTTTCTATAAGAAATCTGCGGCCTTTTTAGTGTAATTACTACCTATTTCCAACGTAGACGTAACCGCCGCATAAACACGGACAGACTAACGTGGACAAACAAATAATAAACTGATGGCACCGCCTACTGTATATAAAAGGCCCATGACAGCGTTTGTGGGTTATGGTGCATGGCGCTTCCGTCAGTTGTGGGTTCGATTTTCGGTCAATGCCATATACCGTAATGCCACAAATACTTATATAACTAAGTATAAAGGTCACAATCAGCTACAAGAGAATTCCGCTGTGTGTCAGAAACCCACACTCGTCAAAGTAGGATTTTAGGATTTTCAAAGTAGGACTCGTCCTCCTCACCGGCAAAGTAGGATTTTGTCATGCGGCGTTGGTGTGGCGGAAGCGTTGTGGGCGATGATGCTTGGCTCTTTGGATTGTCTAATCTGCGTGTACTAAGTGCTTTAACATAGTTAACACTGAAATCACAGTATCTCCACTTCAAAACAACTTTGCGCATAAGCTAGTGGAATAACTTTTTTAACTTGCAGGTCACGATGTAGTCTGAGTTCTCTGACTCTGACTCCCTATGCCGATCCTGATATGCCGGGTCAGAATTGGCATATGGTGGAGTCAGAGAAGTCGGACTAGTCGCGATGCCATGGACAGCAACATCTGCACAACAAATTATCTTCTTAGTTTTCAACATACTAGCTGTACTTTGACATAAGTTGTTGAAAGCCTTAATTAGCCCTCTAATTTGTGAAATTACAGCGTGTCTCTTTCAAGACAATCGATGAATCAAATCTTTCAATCAAGTAAATGATATCATAATGAATCACGTCACATGTAGGTTGGCGTCGCAATCAAAATGTGTAATGAATGATGTGGCTAAGTCCATCATGAACTTGTAAATGGTCGTTATGTGCATGAATTGTGTGTCTTTACTATTTAATAAATATTCTATTGAATATTTTGAAAGTAATTTCACTGGGGCGCTGTTGCTGCCAACAGTGCCCAGTTAAATTAGTTTCAAGATATTCAACACCTTACCTGTATATAGTTACTTTGATATTGATATTCTGGGAATTCCGGGTTCTATTGATCCCAACGCGGGCAACGAGTGCGCAGAGCGGGGTATAGCTAAAAGTGGATTCATCCATGCTACAGGAGCCAGGAAAGGTGTCGATTATTTTTGAAACAATGTGACTGGGAAGTGAAGCTCAGAGTCAAATTATTTTCACAAAATTCAACACAATATTCTTCGCTGCATAAAAAATCTGTCGTTCTTGCTCTGTGAGTCCTAAAGTGTTACGGAGTAATACGTGATCATATATAAGGCAGAAATCGTGTATTTACCCTCGTCCCGTAAGGAGAAGAGGGTATTGCGATTGGGTATGTCTGTGTGCGTGCGTGCGTGCATGAGTGAGTGAGTGCGTGGGCGCGTGCGTGCGAGCAAACGAGCGTGCATGCGTGTGGATTGCATGCGTGCGTAACCCACGTGCGTCTTACCGCACATTTCTAAAAAAAACTACTGAGAAGGAACTTGTCATGCAAGAGGATTTTCAGAATTTAACCGTGATCCGGATAAGAGAACCCGGATCCTGATCGAATCATATTCTAGATATATCCTAGCATAAGAAAGGACGTGACCATGCACAAGGAGCACACAACTTTGGGCGTGATCTGCGGAAAATCCGGAAAAAATGGGGAAAATTCGATACATTTTACAATATGACAAAAACGGAGGGCAAGCGTCTGCAATCTCTGATTGTTCTTGTTATGTTTGTAATTCTGCAGGCGTTTAAATGATGTCGTAGTGCATGACCCGGCATCGTTGTTCCATGCAGAATTTAATATCCCATCAAACGAAGTATTGTGTTGCAAACCTATGCAGGAGACAACAGTGTCTTTGACTAGTTCAGTCGGAAGGTAAGTGGAGGTAGCCTACGTCTTTAACCCTTTTATGACGAAGCCGGCCATGACCGGCCTCTGTAGGCGTCTTGAGAAATGTCCATTTGCACGCCAAGAGAAGATTATTTTTGATAATTTTCCACTGGAATGACTGGCTCGATAACCGAGCCAGTCATTCCAGTGGTAAATTTTCAAAAATAATCTCTTGGCCTGCAAATGGACATTCAATAAGTAAATATATTAATTTTTTTAACAAATTTAGTCGTTAAAGGGTTAAACCACCTATTATGACGAAGCCGGCCAAAATCGGCCTTTGCAGTGGTTTGGATTATATAAAATATATATATATATTCCTATTTGCAGTCCAAGAGATTGCTATTTTTGAAAATTTACCACTGGAATGACTGACTCGATAATCGACACAGTTTTTCCAGTGGAAAATCTTCAGAAAAATTCTTCTCTTGGCCTGCAAATGTTTGATTTTTGAATTTGTGATTGACCCCGACACGTGCAAAGCGTGGGTAAATGTATGTATGTATGTATGCATTTATATAGCGCCAATTCCAGAATTAACTGCCCAAAGGCGCTTTACAAAAGTTAAAGCTAATTTAAAATAGTGAAAT
The DNA here is from genome assembly GCA_034401795.1 of Chaetoderma sp. LZ-2023a. NCBI lineage: Eukaryota > Metazoa > Mollusca > Caudofoveata > Chaetodermatida > Chaetodermatidae > Chaetoderma > Chaetoderma sp. LZ-2023a. The sequence goes on from CM067364.1 coordinate 28,167,520, forward strand.
ATGCTTTTTGGAACAAATGGGTTTTTAGAAGAGTTTTGAAAGCCTCAACATTGTTGCTGTTTTGAATGTTGGATGGAAGGTCGTTCCAAAGTTTTGGTCCAGCTATGGAGAAAGCACGCTCTCCAATGACAAGATTGGAATTGGGTACTACGCAGAGTAGCTGTTCACTCGATCTTAGTGCTGTGGGTGCTATTCGTCTAGTTATGAGTGATGATAAATACGGTGGGGCTAAGTCATGTAGGCATTTGAACACGAAAAGTGCGACCTTAAATTCGATTCGTTGTTTCACTGGCAGCTGGGTAAAGCTTAGCTAGAGATGGGCGGGGCATAGCAAAAGCTTTATTCATCCATTGACTGTATCTGTACAAATGGAGTTCGTTTCTGTCAAAAACCAAAAACTGGTAACTTTGATCCCGAAGGGCAACGCTGACCCTAAACTGTCATTTTGACCTTTGAACCCTAGGTCAACCTGCTTCTTTGGGTCTTGACGGGCAAAATCCAGACAAAGTTTCGTGATGATCGGTTAAAAACTATTGGTGTAGTCACAGTTTAAACTGTTTCCCTAAAGGGAAACCCTTGACCTAAAAGTGATGACGTTGGGCTTAATAGGTGTTATGGGGCTATCTTCTCAAGCCAAGGGGAGAGTATTTATGTAAAAAGCGATAAATCGAAACTTCGATCACTAAATGGTTACCCTGATCTCTCTAGGTGTAGTCGCAGTTCAAAGAACTGTACTGGAAATCCTCATACATTTCCCATGGGAAAAGTGATGGTCTCGAAAACCATAGGGCAAATCTAAATGGACCGTTCCAAGTTTATCCATCCATCATAATGTCATAATCAACTAAGTGACGTGTATGCTGACGTCATAATCATGACGTCATGAATGATTCGAAATAGTCTCTAACGCTTAATAGTCCGATATGTTGTACGAGTTGCATGTCTGATATTTGATAAACATACTTTTTTTTAAACTAATTTAACTGGGCGCTTTTGCTGCCATATTCAACAGCATAGTTTTCTGCAAATTGATTGTCAGTGATTTCAAAGCTCGATCGATAACAACACGAGCATAGTGTGGGTGGCGCTTAGATAGGCGGGACATAGCCATACCTTGAAAGGTCCATTGTCTTGGATAGCAAGCGATTCCTCCATGGGTCCTAGAAGTTGCCTAAGTTTGGAGTTGATCGAACCAAATAGAAGCTGTAGGAGGAGATACTATCCACATGTTAAAACCAAGAATAAGTGTGTACGTCTGTGCATGCGTGCGTGCGTGCGTGCGTGCGTGCGTGCGTGCGTGCGTGCGTGCGTGCGTGCGTGCGTGCGTGCGTGCGTGCAAGCTTTATGTGTATAACAATGTTTTGATTCTTAGTTCTCTGTCTATATGTAGAAGCAGAATTTTGAGAATCTCTTGCATTGTTATGTTGCTTATTTCAGAAACTCTCCATTCATGTGGATTCTCGCAGAAACCCTCATGGTTCGGCATTTATGGCTAGGCACGATGAGTCCATCAATTGAAAGCATCTTCACATCAAGATGGCGGATCTTTCTCTGCGCTCTTCTCATTAGCTATATGTTCACCGCTCATTTAATTGCTTACCTGGTCAACAGGATACTCTCGAGACCAATTCCAGACCCATATGGCATCATGCCAATACCTCTAGCACTTCCATTAAGCATTTTCCTATTTGTTATCATAGTAGTGTTTGAGGTACTGTTGAAGAACATTAACCCATCGAAGAAACGAATAGTTCGTGAAGGTGATGCTTCTAAATCACTACCACATGCATTCTTAGATCTATATGCAGGGTCTTCTCCTGAGAGTCCAATTACTAACCTTCAAACACAAGATGATGGTTCTGATAAAATTAAATATTCAGCACAAAATCTAAGTAGTAAAACAACTATGGAGAATTTCCCTTTGTCAACATTCCATGTGAGCTATGCGGCCTCTCGTAACTACGCCAATGTTAACCAAAATGCTAACAACTCAATTGTACATTTCGAGCCTGTGGCTCCAGTTCCACGTAGTAAATTCTTGACCCAACAACAGTTTGCAAACTTCAGAAAGGCAGTCGCAGGTATCCCAAAACATAGAGCGGATATTGAACCTGGGCTCTACACAATGAAAGCGATTGTACAGTCAATTGAGAGTGGGAAGGGAGTGCCAGGCTTAATCAAAGAAATGCAGCATTTTGATGAACTTCTGTTTTTGCGAAAAGAAACAGAGAAACTAGACGACTGTAGCCAAACGGATTTGGATATGTCTCGGAAAAATATGAGGGCATCATATCCTTCTTTGCGACAAGTTACTACCAAAATGTCTGTTGCTAGTTTGGAGAGAATAATGGAGAAAAATAATAATGCACAATCAGGAGGTGTCCAAGCATCCATGTCATTCCAATCACTATACAGTCGAGCGCTTGATGAAATGCCAAATGACGCTCTTATGCATCCAAGAGTGAAAAAACTGAAGCGCATTACCAAGCCATCACCCCACACTGATACAGCATCCACACATTCTCATCTGACCCATGGGAGCGAATCTGAAAGTTCTGGGAGCACATCCTCAGAAAGTGGTCAGGTTCAGAGTATTGGTATGAGTACTGTACAATCTATGTCACCAAGAGAAACGGACAGTAACACAAGCACAGCAGATTATGCATCTCTCCGCCTAGCTAAGTACGCAAACGAGGCTGCTATCAATGTGATGCAATACAAACAAGATGTCTTTGCTAGAAATCTTAATGAAGATGTACGGAACGGTGGTACGATTGCAGACTTTGCAGAGTTGCTTGTAAAAACGGCGAGTAAACTGCATAAAATGATTGGGAATACAGAACAAAAGACACGGATGAAGGAGGCATTGATTTCATCTGTTTTCAATTTTGTTCAATTTCGATATGACAACAAGAGAACTCATACCCAGAGATTAAATGGGCAGCATGTTTCACTACTGAAAGAACACGGCCAGAAGGTGGACAAGATGGTTGGCGACGTTATGGCTATTAACGTATATAGCAAATTCCTCAACAGTGTTGATGAACATCTGTACTCAATGAGCTTCAGCGTTTTCAAATTTTTGCATGGGTTGATATGTCAGTCAGAGAATGATATGGAAGATGTTGATGATAAAGCGAGCGATTTCGCCTATATGCTCGAGCGTGTTGATCCGTTGGATGTCCAGATAGCGAGTCCTTTGTTACCTACGGGGAAGATACCACCTAATGCTGGTGACCTCAAAGATAAGGTCATGCAGACGCTGCTCATGCTTTTCCTCAGAGGACTTGCACAGGGGCTGATTTATTACCTTTTTCTGAGACTTTCTGAGCGGATGCCTATCATAGAACTGAATGCGGTGATAATAGCAGTATTCGAAGGTCATCACGAAAATTACAAGGAAGTCAGAAGTGTTCTGGAAATCCCGGATATTTTTTATCGTGTGCTCTCTGGACTGTTGACTGTGGGATCAAGGCAATTCAGGATGGACGAAGCTGACTATAACATTACAGACAGATTGTATGACATGTTTGCTGGAAGCTTAACAAATGTCGTTGTTGGTTCTGCATCCAGGGGCTATGCTTACAGAAACTGTCTTGATCGTACAGTGCAAGACCTGTGCAGCCAGGCTATTGCCGATGCACTGCTTGAAGCTAATCTTGAGGAAAGCATGGAAAATCTCTGCCAGTGGACCCTGGAATCTGCATGCGAAGAAGCAGTTTGGGAACTGACTGACAATAGATGTGTATTTCACCGAGCATCGATTGGGACAGCTGTACTGTCATCAGTTGATCAGTGCTTCGGCAGACTACAGAATACACACGCGAAGGCATGGGTGAAGGAGTCTGTCAAACTATCTACACAACACATGAGACAACAAAAAATTTGGACTGTAGATACTCCAAACAGATATCAGGCAAAAAACATTCTTTCTCAGTTCATAAATGATAATATTATTGAAAGGCGTATGGTCAAGATCGCTGATGTAGACCCACCAAAGATTGCATGTACACCAAAAGAACCAATAGTTGTAAAGAAACCGTTGGTTGTAACACAACGTTTTAAACGAAGAAAGGAAAGACGCCCACCTCCGCCAATCACGAGGCAGCCACCTGTAATTACGATGAAATTTACTCCTATCGACATACCAAACTTTTTGCCATGTGACCCAAACCGATTGACAAAACTGACTATGACGATAGACATGAACAAAACTTACAACAATTCAAACATTGATTCACTCAGTCAGAAAATGAAGGCAAACGCTATCGATAACAGCGAGATAGTAACTCAGCGGACTCTTCGCCGCTTAGAAAGGACACTTGAGGTTAAACTCCAGGATGCCAATGCTAGTATGGCCAAGCGGTTCAGTAAGTATATTTACCGGGAAATAATGGATGAGGCAAACAGGCTAGATGCTAGGCCAATAGGTGTGTTTAAGAAGGTGTACCTCTCATCCTACATACTGGCCATCGCTGACAGGTTATGTGAGGAGACAGTTGATGACGGTGACCTGATCTTGAATGACATTCTGATGCATGAAGCAGATCAAGATAGTGCGGATATAGCTCAGAAACCGTCTACAGTGGAGAAGCGGAAACATAGAAAGGACGTCACAAGACAGGTAAATACGCTGATTTTAAATGCATCTTCATTAACCGAAAGGCAGCTTTTAGCAAAATTTGCTTGGAAGGACGCTAGGCTAGGCTAGTAGACTTCCAAAAACGTATACTGAAATTTGATTAGACAATTTTTCCAGCGGCTATCTTGGATTTTCCAGTCTTTCAGAAATCCTTCAAAACATCTTAAAATGAATCGATTTTTTCCAAATATTACTAGATGGACACTAGAAAAAGTTCGTCAATATTATTGGCGGCCAACTGATTTTCCAAAGTATTTCTGATATCATTGAAAACGCATCTCATTAAGAAATGACCCAATTTCAACCAACTTGGTTGGAAGGACATTAAGCTGGTCGACTTAAAAATGTATTCAGAAATTTTCAGACGGTTCTCTTAGATTTAAATTCTTAAAAATTCTAAAATTTCAAAACTTATTTTTCAATAAATGACCGGGTTTCACCCATATTCACCCATATTTAGCTGGTAGACATGTGGATTTGTATGATCATTTAGAGTATATATTCAGAAATTTGAACAGTCGATTCTATCCTTGACCATTTTGAATTTTTAGAACAATTTCTAAAGATCTATCAAAATGTATGATCGACCGACCAACAGACCGACTAATCGACCGACTGACCGAACTACCGACAGGCAGGCGGGCAGGCAGCAGGCAGGCAGGCAGGCAGGCAGGCAGGCAGGCAGGCAGGCAGGCAGACAGACAGAGAAAGAGAGAGAGAGAGACAGACAGACATACAGACAGACAGACAGACAGACACGCACACAGCTCGACAGACAGACAGACAGAGACAGCCAGATGCGCACACAGACACACAGACAGACAGACAGTCTCGCTCACCATTTGTTGGACATACTAATACTATGTTCCATGGATATATTTGATAGTGGCTCATATAATGGCTGTTTGTAGTGGTCATTTGATGGTTATCTAATAACCCATTGATAGAGTTGCTTGCCCAGTAAGACTCTCAGGTATGACGGTTGGCTCGGTTATCGAGACAGTCATTGAACAGTAGTAAATCTTCAAACATATTCTTCCCTTGTGCAGCAAATGGACATTCCTCAAGAGCACCGCGGAGGCCGGTTTGGGCGCATTTCGTCATGAGACGATAAACGACTTTCATGTACAAATATGGTGCTAAAATTATAACTACTGAATGTTTTGAAAATAATTTGCTTTCAGATGTAGCAAAATTCAGCTAAATTCATTTTCAAAATAATAGTATTTGATTTAATTTGAATAGCCAGATTAAGGACACATATAACCAGACCTGTCCAAATTGGCGCAACCCATTTTTCGTTGGCTCAAAGTTTACACAAATATTTTTGACACAGCCTGTTTTCCGTTCTCGCAATTCCTTTCAGGTTGCACATAAATACATGAAATTTGGTTACGCAAAACAGAATGGGTCACCTAAAACAAATTTGCGTAACCCAAAAATGGGTTACACATGTTTTCAATTTGGACAGGCCTCATAATGTAGGTAAATAGTATGAATAATAACTTACAATCTTATTGTTAGAGAATCTTGCAATGTTATTAAAGGTGCAAATTCACAACAGACTTGTTCAAAATAAAATTATTAAAATTATTTACTTTTAGAGGCTTAAATTTTGTGCCTAGATGTAACGAAACGAAATAAATCTTGGAATTTGATGAGTTCATTACATATAAATTAATATAATTTTTAAATTTGTTAGACTGAATTAGAGGTATGAGCACCTAATTCAAATTCACAACTAAACCTACCAAATTTATTTATATGGAATCAAATCATCCTGTGTTAAGATTTATTTCGTTTCATTACATCGAGGTACTCTAAAAGTCTATAATTTCAGCAATTTTATTTTCAAGCATTTTGGTGTGAAAATGCACCTTTAAGAAAGGTGAGTGAAGTAATAACACTTTTGCCAAAATGCATGATGGAGTTAGTCATTAAAACGTTAATAGCTAATTTTCGTCAATAAAATAAAAAATGCTTATTGAATGTCAATATGATTTTTTGGAAATTTACCACTGGAATGACTGGCTCGGCAACCGACCCAGTCACTCCTGTGGTAAATTTTCAAAAATAACCCTCAGCATACAAAAAGAGGCCGATTTATGCCGGGTTAAACGGGCTCATTCACCCTAGGGTGGTTTAAAAAAAAAATTAAAGGTGCGTATTCACACTAGAATGCTTGAAAATAAAATTGTTAAACTTGTATTCTTTTAGAGGCTTAAATTATGTGTCTATATGTAATGACACGAAATAAATCTTAACATATAATGCCATTCTTAATACACTTTTTGAGTTGCACAATTGAATAGAGGCTCGTGCCTCTATTTCAATTTCGCAACTTAAAAATTATATTAACGAGCCTCTATTTCAATTTCACAACTTAAAACTTATATTAATTTATGTGGAATGGAATCATCATATGCTAAGATTTATTTCGTTTTATTACATATAGGCTCACAGTTTAAGCCTCTAAAAGTATGTAATTTAAACAATTTTATTTTCAGAAATTTTACTGTGAATATGCACAATTAATTGTGTACATTTAAATACTTAATGTAATGAAACGAAATAAATCTTAACATACTTTCCGTATTTAAATTAATAAACTTTTTTTAGTTGTGAAGTTGGAATTAGGGAATAGAGTACCTAATTCAACTTCGCAAGTAAAAAAATAGGTATAATAATTGATACAGGATGAAATAACACTATATTAAAATTAAATTCATTTCATTACATCTAGGCACAGAATATAAGCTTCTAAAAGTACACTATTTTAACATTTTTATTTTCAAGCATTCTGGTTTGAATATGCAAATTAAAAAACCTGCTTGTTTTATCGAAAATTTGATGAAAAAATATTAGCTTTCTGATCTTGATTAAAGGTGCATATTCACAGCAAAATTACTGAAAGTAAAATTGTTTAGATTATATACTTTTAGAGGCTTAAAATGTGAGCCTATATATATTTAATGAAACGAAATAAATCTTAACATATGATGATTTCATTCCATATAAATTAATATAATTTCTAAGCAGCGAAATTAATTATATTAATTTATATGGAATGAAATCATCATATGTTAAGATTTATTTCGTTTCATTACACATAGACACATAATTTAAGCCTATAAAAGAATACAATTTTAACACTTTTATTTTCAAGCGTTTTGGTGTGAATATGCACCTTTAACGTTAAGATTCCGGTATGTTCAAATATCGTGGTTTCAAATATCGTGGTTCCAGGTTATCACCGCGGGGTTTATTGTAAAGCCTTGTTTTGTTTGCAGGTTAAGGCTTATGAGAATGCTGGCATTGGCCTTTGGAATGGACATGACCAGGAGGCAGAAGCAGAAATATTGTATGAACTGGTGGATGGTAAGTAAGGGAGGGTCCGGAGGGAAACCATCTGACACTCAAGTATCTGACGTAATAATCAATAGACCTCTCCAGTTTATACATCCATCATATGACGTCATAATCAACTACGTGACGGGTAGGAATACGTCATAATCAATGACATCATGAATGGCGTAGATAAGTTCGTCACAAAAGCATAATTGGTGACGGTCTTTACTATTTAACAACCATGCTGTTGAATATTTTAATTTTGCTGTTGAATATTTTGAATCTAATTTGACTGGGCGCTTTGCTGCCATAGGCAGCAACATCACCGAGTCAAATTAGTTTCAAAACATTCAACAGCTTACCTGTATAGTTTTCTGGAAATCAATAGTCAGGGAGTTCGGGGATCGATCGATCCCAACGCGAGAGAGGTGTGGGTGGAGCTTAGTTAGAGATGAGCTGGGCTTAACTAACGCTGGAACGGTCCATTACGTCTCCAGAGCTAGCTGACGTCACAATCGTAATGAAATCACGAAAATCAGTCTGTCACTAAGTGTACGAGTTCATTAGTTTCAGTGGCGTTATTTTTGGTGTCTCCGTAATAGTACTGATGATTATTCATCACGTAAAGCTGTATCAACATCACGTCCACTATAAACATAAGTAGAATTCAATAGGCTGTCAAACTATTATGGTCTATGTCCGCCTGCCTGCCTGCCTGTTCAGAGCTTCATTAAAACCCCTGCTGATCCGATTAGGCTCAACTTTTAATGAATGAACTTGCAGTGAAAGACGTCCATACTTTGGCCGTGATCCCGATAAGACAACCCGGATCCGGTTTGGATCAAATTCTGGATCTGTCCATATCCCAAAAAGAACTGCATCGATTGGTTTCAAAGGGTGTGACTGCACAACTTCGTATTCTCAGCGTGAAGCCACGGCTCTATTTCTCGATTGAGGACGTTATAATGTGATTCGTAAAGAGAAGATAATATATATGAAATATGGTCAAAACAATGTCTATCCGTTTGAAGAATACAGAGTTATCTCCCTTGAAACAACAACTACTACACCATTCTATAAAACAAGGCGATGTCTCGACCAATCGGAAGCTGCGAATTCATTCCGACATTGTGGACGAGCATTTGTATTCATGGAATCCACATCCAAGGTCAACATTCGATTGCTAAGATCGTTGCTTTTTAAACTATACGTAACACGACGGATTTATAGAAACTCTTGAAATAAATGTTTTCGTGCATATGTACATATGTGCGAGCGAGCATGAATGTGTGCATCTGCGGAGATTTTTTGTTGTCTTTTGATGCTTTAGCTTCTAGAGTACATTGATGGCACTTCATGTATGTGTTGGCTAGGCTACGCGTTGCTAGCTATAACCAGGGACCGTCCGTCTCGCTACCGGCTGCACTGACGGGTGGAGTGAAGAAATATTCTGATTCTGTCTAGTTTAAATACACTTTCTAAAAATAGTTTTAATGCTTTTCTGCCTTCATTACATATGCAATTTAAATCAAAAGAAACAAAATTGGACAAATTAGTCAGCACCTTTCTTGCGCCACCCCCCCCCCCCCCCCCCCCCTCCCCCGCTCCTTTAAACCATCCTGGCGTGTCTGGGTATGCCCGTAGCATAAGCGTGTAAGTGTGAACACGGGATTAACCCTTTAACCCTCGAATTTGTTCAGGAAAATGTAAATTTCCTCATAAAAATCTCAATTTGCAGACCAAGAGAGGACTATTTTGTAAAATTTACCACTGGAATAACTGTCTCGGTTATCGAGCCAGTCATTCCAGTGGTAAATTAAAAAAAATGGTCTCTTGGTCGGCCAATGGACATTTCGCAAGGTCACTGCAGAAGCCCTTTTTGGCCAGTTTGAGCGCTATAGGGTTAAGAACATACGTCTGTCTCATTTTCTGTGTAGATGTCCAGCTTTTCCGTCAGTTTGTATCGGAGTTTAAGCAAGATGAGGACCGCAGAATGCGTGACCGACGCACGTTGGAGCGCTTCAGAGACCACTGTAACCGCGATGTTAAAGAGCAAGTCCAGCAGGTTGTCGATGCTGTCGAGGAGACCAGTCGCATCTATAGGCCGGCTGAATTACCCAGGTGAGAGGGCCATATCAATGGCGGAATCCGATCTGTAACTCACGTATCTAACCTCATAATTAAAATACGTCTTTTGTTAGCTGACGCCGCTATCAGATTTCGCCACAAAGCGGCAAGGGTCCGACTGTACGAAGTTATTGGCGTCTATCGAGACCCTGCTTCCAGGTCCCATTCACGCCATTCTCGGCTCTTTTTTAATTTCAGTCTATTATTGGTAACTTCCCCAGTCTTTACACTGGTGCCCATTTATACTCCTGGGTTGAGAGAGGCAACGAGGAGTGAAGGAGATTGCCTATCTTTTCAGCGATTGTCAGTTAGCCGAATGGAGACCCGATCCCGGGTCACCGGTTTCACAGCTCTGCTTGTTACCGCCTGAGCTACCGCCTTTTCCATTCCTCGCATATGCTGTCAGTCTGCGCTTTATGTACTTTATGCACACAGAATGACGTAGTCAGGTGATGAATATTAAATCATCATGTGTGAATTTTTCAACGAAAGGAACTACTCCAAAAATTATATTATACCCGGGCAAACTAAGATCAAATCTCAACACTTCACATCGAAAAAACACAAACTATTAAACACACTGTAATTTTAACAGACTTATCTTAAAACAGTTTCCCAGACAACAACAACGACGACGGCGACGACGACGACGACGACGACGACGGCAACGGCAACGGCAATGGCAATGGTGAGACTAACAAGGATGATGATAATGCAAGAATGCATACAGAATATACAGAACCAATAGATATGGAACAGCGGCTGTCAATATGCTTGAAGTAACTCATAAAGATCACACGTCTGATGATGATGATGATGATGATGATGATTACTTAATAAAAATAATAATAATAATAATAATAATAATAATAATAATAATAATAATAATAATAGTGTAAACTAATTATTTTATATTCATCCGTCGTGTATCAATGTAAAAGTGATTCGAGTTTAATACAGTTCTATTAAATGTATACTATTTGCATCTGACATACATTTGCCTTTCTGAATTTGTGTTTTCCTTCGGAAATACAGAAGAGAAACTGATAACTGGCGTAGAAAAGCACCGACAATCGTATGATAAAAGTTGTGGAGATTATCATAACACCTACATCCGAGAGAATTCCTGGTCCTCATCTATCAGCAAGAAATTAAATCCCAAACGTAATTAATTAGTACTATTATTCATATCAATCGACTAATCCTCAGCTTACTCTTCACAGCCCAAATTTATCATTATTCTTATCAAACCATCCTACTTATAATGGCCATAATTTTCATATAATTTACTACCGATATAGTCAGTGCCGGATTAAGCAGTTGGGGTGTCCGTAGCATAGTGTAGAGTCAAGGAACTGGAGTTTCCAAAAATCAAATTACAGCCGTCCAACCACATCTTGAGCAATAGCAATAGCAAGAGCAGTATATTAGAAATAATGCACACTATACATAATAGCAAAGAAAACAGTGAATATAATAAATAGTACTATGCGAATACTGTAATATAATTAATGTACCACAATATTTAAACAAGACGGCTGTTTGGGCAAAAAAAATCAGTATTTCTTAGTTTATTTCAATAGAAATGTCAATGGTATGCGTGCGTGTGTGCACGCGTGTTGATGTGCGTGTGTGTGGGTGGGTAATAAAGACGCCATTTTTTCACAGCGTCACGTAGTGACGTCAGTTGTCTATTATGACGTGATACGTCTGGTCTTTGATGACATCAATGAAAATGGACCTTTCCATTTTCAGCTATGCCCCGCCCATATTTAGCTAAGCTCCACCTACACTTCGCTGGAGTTGGGATCGATCGGGTCCTAAACGCCCTGGCTACCAATTTCCAGAAAACTATACAGGTAAGATATTTAATGTTTTGGAACTATTTTGGTCAGAATTGGTTTCAAAATATTCAACAGCATGTTTATTAAATAGTAGAGCCAGTCATTCCAGTGGTAGATTTTCAGAAACAGCACCACACCTTCCCGAAAACGCCAATCAATGAGCAAATATTTAGTTTTTCTTGACCACATTTTGCATGATCAATGAGATCAACTAAATTATTTTCATGAGAAATAGGTAAAAAAAGAATAAATTCATGGACAGACTTATCTTAAAACAGTTTCCCAGACAACAACAACGAAGACGACGACGACGACGACGACGACGACGACGACGATAACGACGACGACGACAACGCCAATGGCAATGGTGAGACTAACAAGGATGATGATTGAAAGTTCATATTGACTACGAGAAATGCAGATGCAGAGGAGCGGCGGGGGTGGGGACATATATAACAGACGTTGCTCAATACTACACCCAGCCCTGGGTGCGTGTGTGCGAAATCATATCTATAGTCAGGACGCTGACTCTCTTGTTGATCATGACGCCATATATGAGTGAGAGGTCGGATCCCTCCAATGACCGGCATGTCTCCGTCACCAAGAGCTAGAAGTGCCCATGAACGTCTGCTCGTCATTTTATATATACTGGTTATAATTCCCTGGTTTTACCAAAACAATTCGTCTATTATCTTGTTCCCGCCACTTTTATTGGAATATTGAGATTCAGGGAATTCAGGTCTCGATCGATCTCAACACAGACAGAGCGTGGGTATAGCCTAGCTATAAATGGGCGGGGTATAGCTAGAAAAGGAACACTATTGCATGTCGTTGATGGATTTAATATTTAATAAGTATTATGTTGAATATTTTGAAACTAATTTGTCTCGGCGCTCTTGTTGCCATAGCAATAGCACACAGTCAAATTGGTGTCACAATATCCAACAGCTTGCCTAAATAGTTACCTTAAAAATGTGATTTTGGGAAGTCAGAGTTCAATATATGTAAGTCGACCCCAACACGCCTAAAGCGTGGAGCGTGGGCGGAGCTTAGCTATAGGTGGAAGGGGGTGTTGGGGGGGGGGGGCGGGGACGGAGAGGGGGGCGATGGGGGGGGGAGGCGCCATAGCTAGAAATGGATTCCTCTATTGCCAGACCAGATAGCTGGTAAATACTGACATCATCATCATCATCATCATCATCAGCAGCAGCAGCGTCGCCGAATGGTGGGCCAAGAGTTGGCATGCAGTAAATATATGCATCTGTTTGGAATTTATTTAAATTTAAGATTTATTTCGCTTGAACATTACATCGATGTACACAAATTAAGGCTCTAAAAGTATACAATTTAAACAATTTTGTTTTCACGCATTCTGTTGTGCTATGCGCCTTTAATGGCGTTAATTAGTGGCTTAAACCATTTCACCGATGGAAACAAACTGTCTCAATTTAATGACAACTAACAACAGGAAGGCTGTTACATACTTTGGAAATAATTCGACTGGAACTTGTTGTTGCTTAAAACAGCAATAGCTGTCAGTCAAATTAGTTTCAAAATATTTAACAGAATACCCCATCAGGGATACTCTCTCATCTTGGTTTGTAACTTTGAAAGTGTTAAGGAACAGTCGCGGCGTACGGCGCAGATTTCTTGAGCTGAGAAATTTTATGGGAAATATTTTGTGGAAACACTTATTTCCACAGATTATTTCCTAAAAAAAAAAAGAATTGTCACTTGCATGTGTGTGCGTGTGTATGCGTGAGCATTCACGTGCGTGCCTGCATGAATGAATGAATGAATGACTAAAAGAATGAATGAATGAACGAACGAACGAACGAACGAACGAACGAACGAATTTTATTTTCTGACCATTGCCCAATCAGATGTCAAGACCTGACCACCGATATGCCGTTCTGTGCTGGCATCTACAGGATTCGCTTTTCTGTGGACCACACAACAAGTACTCGATACAAAGACTACTGTAATCCAGATAAAGCACAGACTAATCGACCAGTTTATACAGCAATGGGATGGTGAAATAAATAGATCATCGAAAGGAACAGTGTATACTATATATAAGACAGAATGGTGTGTAGAAAGGTATTTAACAATACTAAATGAATATAACAGGATAGCGCTTTGCAAATTTAGAACCTCAAATCATCGCTTGCCGATTGAAACTGGCAGGTGGACCAATACACCAAGAATAGATCGTAAATGCACATTATGCAATACAAACCATATTGGCGATGAATACCATTACCGTTTTATATGCACCTATTTCTCTGATGATCGGAAATCATACTTACCTTTATATCATAGAAACAGACCGAATTACTTCAAAATGCAACAACTATTGGACACTAAAAAGCTAGCATTACTTAAAAAATTTGCCTTTTTATTAGAAAGATTATGAAACATTTTTCCAAATGATAACACCTACAGCTAATTACCATGACTATGACAATGACAATATCTGTAATCGGGGCAAACACATGGCCTACCCATATTACTATCGCTACAACAACAACAACAACAACTTACTACTACTACTACTACTACTACTACTACTACTACTACTACTACTACTACTACTACTACTACTACTACTACTACTTTTATTAGGCTCATGATGATAAGCAATGTAAGATCTGGTACCCATGGAAGACGCAGTCTGCAGGAATTCAGCAACCAGACAATTAACGGGGAAAGCGTGATATGGTGGGGGTGGGGTGGTGTTGTTATACTTTAATTTTGTAAACCTGGCCCCACTCCTCGTTTCTCTTTCGTCTTTTCGCGGAACCGAGGAGAACGGACGCAAGGTTACTCGTGATGGCAGGGAAGGGTGAAATGGCGGGAGGGGGGGGGGGGGGGGGTTGTTATACTTAATTTTGTAAACCTGGCCAAACTCCTCGATTCTCCTTTCGTTTTTACGCGGAATCGAGGAGAACCGACGAAAGGCTACTCGTGACGACAGGGAAAGGTGAGTGACTAATGGTGAACATATAGGGAATATTGCTGAACAAATGCGGATAAAGATTATTATGTTCATATGTCGATGTTAAACTAAATTATTTTTAATCGCTTTTTATGGTCGCAGGAGGAGGTGGGTTGGATGTAGTGGGGGTGGGGGTGGGGTGGGGTGGGGTGCGGTGGGGGTTGGGGTGGGGGTGTCGCTCTCGCGAATTGAATTGCCACATTGTTTCCGGATGCCGCCATCCATACTTATAAACAACGAGAAGCCACCCAGCATGACGCCGATGGCCGAATAGGTGACTTGCCACTGAGTGGTAATGTGGGTGGGCGCGTAACTGAGACGATGTGGCGAATAGATATATAATATACAGATATTATTATAATTAGCAGTGTATATCTGAACATTTAATGTCCGACATCAACCCCACCCCCACCCCAACACCTACCCCCGCCTGATGACTTAAAAAATAACTATTGTATTAATAATAATAATAATAATAATAATAATAATAATAATAATAATAATAATAATAATAATAATAATAATTGTTGTTATTATTATGATAATATAATGTAGTTGTGGTCGTGGTACTGTATTATACTCGTATTATGTCTGTTCACATGTACATAATGTTTATATGTTCCCCCACATACTTGTAAAAGTCTGGGTGTAATAAATGAAATGATATGAAAAGTGCGACATAAAAATCAAAGTCGTGCTTCAGTCAAGTAACGCATTAGCTCGACTCGAAAGCTTAAACACATGACTGTGAGTCGCGCCGTGCCAGAAAAGTCGATTTATATGTCGGGCTTGTTTCGCGCTAGTTAGGACTGTCATTTTCAGGTAAATTTAGCTAGCACGGCACATGAGAAGTTCGACTTATAAATCAGGCCTTAGGGTCTGGATTGCAATTATAATATACACCCACTGTCTATTCGTGTCTCACAAGATCTCATTTGACAAGAGATCGAGTGCAATATCTTGTGTGTAATGAATGGTCATCGGCGCTGAATAGCGGCCATCTTGGATGAGGTCAGAAGACATCCCAATAAATGCTTGCCCACCTTGACCACGGGCCTGTAGTTAGATTTACACTAGATATACTGTTCTAACTTGGTAACAAACGCTATGTTGGTATCACACTTGGCATGATTCTACCATAATGTGTTGCTAACAGACTGCATTATAGGACGAGCCGGTTGTTGTGTATTATATGTTGCTGCCTGTGACAGTAACAGACTACAATTGAATCGGTTGCAAAATACTCAATGATTTCACTGTTCACTGTGCACCTGACTGAAATTAAGATACTGAAATCTTAAGGGTTAAAGGTTTAACCACCACCATGGCAGCCATGTTCCAAGACAGCGGAACCTGTCTATAGCGGCCACTCGCTTTCTGGATCCAGGAGGCGATGGTCCTTTAAAGCGCATAGACATAAGAACCGGGGTCCTGAAAAGTCGCTGCCCTGTTGTATTACAAGCCATTACCTATATTCCTAAATGTATGAAATAACCAATTTTTAGTGACATATTACGAGGTTCTTCCGCTGTGGCTCACCCGGTCACCAGGACAACAAATATGTAGAAGTATGTACATGTACATGTAATAATACATGATAGTAATAATGATAATGATAATAATAATTGGAATAATAATTAAAATAATAATAATAATACATGTAAATAATAGTAATAGTAATGTGTTATTATTAAATATAATGATAATAGTAATGCGACAATAATAATAATAATAATAATAATAATAATAATAATAATAATAATAATAATAATAAAAATAATAATAATGGTGGTGACAGCAATATTTACACATG
This sequence comes from Chaetoderma sp. LZ-2023a, assembly GCA_034401795.1. Classification (NCBI taxonomy): domain Eukaryota; kingdom Metazoa; phylum Mollusca; class Caudofoveata; order Chaetodermatida; family Chaetodermatidae; genus Chaetoderma; species Chaetoderma sp. LZ-2023a. The sequence continues at coordinate 28,184,292 of CM067364.1, forward strand.
ATAATAACAATCATTATAATCATAAAACTGATGATGATGATGATGATGATAAAAATGATAATAACAATAATACATGTAAATAATAGTAAGGGTGTTAATAATATTTTTGTCGTTATTGGTGTTAATAATAATAATAATAATAATAATAATAATAATAATAATAATAATAATAATCGTAATTTCACTGAATAGTAATATTACTCTGCAAGATGGTCACTCCACTCCCTCCACCGCCCCTCCCCCACCACCCCTTTTATGTAAAGCGTTATTTCATAAGTCATGTCGCCACACGTAATTTGTTTAAATGTATTGTATCATACTCTATGTCATTTGTAATATAAAATATCCATGTAAATGTATATAAATGTTATATGTATAAACATAATATTATAAATTTATGTTATATGTCAAGGGTCCATCGCGTCATAGGCCTTGCCTTTGGTGGATGCCTGTATTGAATTGTTGAATTATTTACCGATATGGAAATAAAGAATCTTGAATCTTGATATGCCTAATGGGGGAATCCAGTTTTAGCTATGCCCCGCCAATCTCTAGCTAAGCTCCACCCACAATTTGCCCGTGTTGGGATCGATGACTATCAATTTCCAGAAAATTATACAGGTAAGCTGTTGAATATTTTGAAACAGCTCCTCCAGTAAAATTGGTTTCAAAATACTCAACAGTATGTTTATTAAATAGTAACGCCATACAATTCATACAACAACGCTTAGTCCGTCATGAATTAAGCGTTCATGACGAACTTAGCTACGCCATTCATGACCTAATTGATTATGACGCCATCCTACGTGTCACCTAGTTGATCATGGTGTCATATCATTGATGGATAAACTGGATTCCTCCATTGCCTATTGATTGTATGCTATGACTTTCTCATCAGGGCTGACGCGAAGCAATACTGTTGGATGGTGAATGGAGAGAAGAGCAGGCGCTTGTATCCGCAGCCATTGTTGAAGATATTGCGACTACTAGCGCTTTTATCACTACTCGTATCTGTCTTCTACTTTGTTGTCAAGTGTGAGTGAAAACAAATAACATTTAATTTAGTAGAGTTGTTGGAGGTGGTAGTATACCCATAGAAGGCGGTGAAGGTGTTGGCTTTAGTAAGTCATGACCGTGATGGTTGTGTGTGGGGTTGTTGGTTGAATGGTTGTTATCGCGCATGATTGAAGACAGCGTTCTCTATAGACCTCATAATCTCTAGACCCCTCATCCCTATAGCTTGACTATAGGACGAGTTGTAGTGACACTCAAAATTATCTCTGGCTATATGTAAAAGACACCATTGTACCTAGTTCCAGTAACTGAAACTAGGTACAATGGTTTATTTTAAATATAGTTAGTGAAGAGGACACCATGATGTATTTTTAATAAATGACTAATAAGATAATATTTTACAAAACTATAAAATCTAATACAGAAATAAATCAGCCAATCCAGTTGTGAGTATTGAATTGTGGGAAGGTATTTTCCTAAGATAGGTCAATGTGTGAAAGATGCATGTATTGGGGCGTGTTGTTTCTAGTTTTATCATTGTTTTCATGATATGACTTGAGTTACTTCACGACAGAGATTGGCTATTCCTTAGTGCGTAATGCTAGCACTGCTGAATGGCAACAATGGCGATGATGACGATGTCGATGATGATGTTGGTGATGATGATGATGATGATGATGATGATGATGATGCCGACGACGATAATGATCATTTGTGTTGATAATGATTTCTGATGTATGACGGTGATGACGACGACGACGATGATGATGGCATTGATGACGACGACGATGACCACGACGACGGTTATGATATTAATAATGTATTTATTACTACTATAGGCATGGAGCTACGACCAGACGAGGCTGCTGTTGTGTTTTGGCAGGCGGCTACCGGCATCGTTCAAAGCATGCTTATATTTGAACCAATAAAATGCATCATCCTCACATGTCACGAGGCCACCATGCAGTGGATACCGCGCAGGAAATGGAAGAAAAAGTTTAAGACAGACAACTGTGACTGGGATCGGTGAAGTTATAATGAACCTCTCCAGTTTTAGATATGCCCCGCCCATCTCTACCTAAGCTCCACCCACACCTCGCTCGGGTGAACTCCCTGACTATCAATTTCCAGTGAAGTATACAGGTAAGCTGTTGACTATTTTGAAACTAATTTGACTGGGCGCTGTTGTTGCCTATGGCAGCAACAGCGCCCAGTCAAATTAGATTCAAAATATTCAAAATCATGTTTATTAAATAGTAACGCCATACAGTTCATACAACAACGCTTAGTCTGTCATCAATTATGTGTTCGTGACGAACTCATCTACGTCATTCATGACGGTACTAATTATGACGTTATCCTACACGTCGTGTAGTTGACTATGACGTCATATGATTGATGGATAAACTGGAAAGAACTGCTTATGAATTTATTATAGCCCATACATGCTGTTATAAGTACAGTAGAGCTGACAAATAAGTTTACAATTATCCAAAACAAAAACAGAAACATGTTAGTTAGTAAATTTTGAAGATAATATAAGAAATGCTCTGTTGAATATTAATTTTTTTTTTAACATAATGGGATTGGAAGCCATTGCTGCCTTAGGTAGCAATGTCTTCCAACAGAATTATGTTAAAATTATTCAACAGAAAGTTTTATTAGCTCACCTGGCGCGAAGGGCCAAGTGAGCTTATGCCATTGCAGCCGTCTGTCGTTCATCCGTCCATCCATCTATCATCTGTCCGTGATCCATCAAATTGGATCTCATTACTGGTTTGAACGATTTCAACCAAATTTGGCTGAAAGGATCCTACTGTGGGTAGCTCCAGTACGCCCGTTCAAAATTTTGATTGGACAATTTTTCCAGCGGCCATCTTTGATTTTACAAAAATTATCCGGAAATCCTTTAGAACGGTACTCCTCCAATATCAATGGCCCGATTTTGATGACATTTGGGTGAAAAAATGTGACATGCTTCAACACATCTAACAAGAATTTTGATTGGTCAATTTGTCCGGCCGCCATCTTAGATTTTCTAACAATTTCTGGGAATCACTTAAAACCCTACTCCTCATTAACGACTTGATTGATTTCAAGCAACCTGGGTGGAAAGGACCCTAGAGTGGGATGTTTCAGAACCTGTGTACAAGAATTTTAATTATTCAATCTTTTCAGTGGCCATCTTAAATTTTCCGAAAAATGGCGGGAGATCATTTAAAACGTTACTCCTCATTAACTGCTTGGGCAATTTCAATGAAATTTGGCTGGTCGGATCCTATAGTAGTGGCCTCTAGAAATTCTATTCCGAATTTTAATAGGTCGATGTTTTGGCAGCCATCTGGAACCATTTAAAAATGGCATTCCTTAATCAATGGCCCGATTTCAACAAAACTTGGGTGGAACGATCCTATGACTTAAACTCCTAGGCTTCAACATACCAAACAAGAATCTTGATTGGTCAATTTTCTTGTCGGCCATCTCGGATTTTCCGAAATTGATCCATAATGTCTATTTAAATGCAAATGGTTCGAATGCTAATGGTCCAGGTGAGCGTCACAGGCCCTTAGGCCTCTTGTTTTCTTTCGGAAACATGATAAGTTATTTCATAGCTGTGCTGGACATATTGTGCTGAGACTAGGTGTATGATTCCTACGTGCGTCCATGTCATAAGCTCTAAGTTTCTAAATACCTTACATCTATTACAGCCAAGAATAGATGCTATGTCTGCTCGTTGTTGTCCATTATTAAATCAGTTCGCTAAAGGTTGTTCCATTATAGATAGCAACAACCCACAGCAAAATCGGTTTGAAAATTCTTGTCAAATTCTATTTAGAAATTGAGATTCTCGAAATACAGCGTTAAATTCCTTACGTTTTTTGGACAGGACAGTATGTATTTAATAAATTCGTTATCATATACTGAGAGAGAGAGAGAGAGAGGGAGAGAGAGAGAGAGAGAGAGAGAGAGAGAGAGAGAGAGAGAGCGAGAGAGAGAGAGAGAGAGAGAGGCAAACGACAAAAGGCAGTCACCATAGAAATATAATTACAGACTTTATTATGTCAGTCACCAAAGAAAAATAATTTCACACTTTAATATGGTAAATTTTGCTTGTTGCAATGTATGTTATATTTGGTAAGATCTCGGAGATGACATGACATGGATGAATGCACTTTTAGCTATGCCTCGCCCATCTCTATCTAAAATCCTCCCACATTTTTCGACGTGTTGGGATCGATTTTTTTACTTTGAATCCAGAATTCCCAGAATAACAATTTCATGGTAACTATACACCTAACCTGTTGAATGTTTAGAAACTAATTTAACTGGATCATCATCATCATCATCATCATCAGGTCAATCCATTTGGTACAGTTATACCCTCCCCCCTCCCCCACCCACCCCCTGGAAAACGAAGTTTGAGTGGGATATTATTAGTTACACACGCGCAAACGTTGTATTTTCAGAGTGCATGGGGTGGGGTGGTAATAAATGAATGTTCCCGTTCGAAAGTACGTTGTCAACCCACGCCGCGCTCCTGCTACTGACCATCCATACAGCTGCTCAGAATTATGGATTACACCTCTGTACATGGCCGAGTTATAATACGTTATTTTGACTGCGACGTCAGATAACTAGTGACAGATCGGATCTTTTAATTCGTTTCCATGCACTAACTTTGTAGGAGAAATTCTGACGTTAGTTCCTGTTTGGTTAATCTTCACTAACGAATATAAGTGGTAAATAAATGGTGAGAGTTAGTGCCTTGAAAAATACAAACTTCACTAGTTTTATTTCGAGCAAACTTGTGTTGGACTTAGCACATTTGAATCGATTTCATACTATAACTTAATACTAGAAATGTCGACCTTGGATTTGTGTTCCATTCCAGCGATAGATGGACCATTCCAGTTTTAGCTATGCCCCGCCCATCTCTATCTCGGTTCCAGCCACACTTTGCCTGCGTTGGGATCGATCGATCCCTGAACTCACTGACTATCAATTTCCAAAAAAGTATACATGTAATCTGTTGAATATTTTGAAACTAATTTGACTGGGTGTTGTTGCTGCCTATATTATCAGCGTGTTTATTGAATAGTAAGGACATACAATTCGTACAACAACGCTTACTCCGTCATCAACTAAGCGTTCGTGACGAACTTATATATGTCATTCATGACGTCATTGATTATGACGTCACCCTACACGTTACGTAGTTGATTATAGCGTCATATGGTGGATGGATAAACTGGAAAGGGCCATTGTCTTAGACTATAAGTAGATTTGAGCCACATTCTTTATATGACTTAATATGAATGAGGATGATGTGAGGTTTCTGTTCCATTTATTTTTGCCAATATTACCAGCTTCAGAATAGAAATAAAACTAGAATGCACAGTCGATGGGATGACATCGCAAATCATCACGATTTCACCAACTTTTGCATTTGATTTACGTTCAGTGGACCGTTACAGTCTATCCATCCATCATATGACTAATCAACTACATGATGTGTAGGATGATGTTACAATCAATGTCGTCATGAATGACGTAGATAAATGCATCACGAACAAGTCGAACGCATAATTGGTGACTGACTAAGCGTTGTTGTACGAATTGTATGTCTTTACTATTTAATAAACAAGCTGTTGAATATTTTGAAATGAATTTTACTGGCCGCTGTTGCTGCCATATAGACAGTAACAGCACCCAGTCAAATTAGTTCACAAAGGGTTCGAGACGTTGTATAAATTGTATGTCTTTATAATTCTTTGCTATTTAATAAACATGTTGCTGAATATTTTGAAACTAATTTGACTGAGCGCTGTTGCTGCCTTAGGCAGCAACGGCACCCAGTCAAATTAGTTTCAAAATATTCAACAGCTTACCTGTATAGTTTTCTGGAAATTGATAGTGAGGGAGTTCAGAGATCGATCGATTCCAACATGAGCGAGGTGTGGGTGGAGCTTAGCTAGAGATGGGCGGGGCATAGCTAAAATTGGAAAGGTCCGTTGACTAATGGGAAGACGGATAGTGGTCTTAATGTGCATTGCATTCGTGTTGTCAATCATCTATGTGTGCATACATGCAAGCTTTTCACGGATGCGTGTGTGCAGCGCATGTGTGCGCGTGCATGTATGTGGGCATGGACCTGAATGTGTGGTAGAGATTGCATATATTAAGCCGCATGTGTGTGCATGTCAGCTATATACATGCGTGAGGGAATATATCATTTAAGATTGCGTTTAAATCATTTCACAATTATTTAATGTTTATAATTCTTATCTAGTTCTGTCTTGCATAATATTCCACTTCTCATTCAATGTTTTTAATTTGTTGGCAAATGTACATTGTTTTATATATTGTGAAGCTGACAATTTTCTTCTGCAATATTATATTGTGTAATAGCAAAGGAAGCGGTTCTACAGCCAAATAAATATTTGATAGATTATCATTACAGTTTCTGCATTTGCTATTTATCATGGTATGTTGTTAAATAATGCGTTTCCACCCCCCCCCCCCCCCCCCCACCCCCCCACCCCCATCATGCATGTGCATGAGTAGTAATAATGAAGGCTGGATAAACTCCCGTGGATGAACACACCTTTAGCTATGCCCCGCCCATTTCTAGCTAAGCTCCCCGCACGCGGTACCCATGATGGGCTCGATCGAACCCTGAATTCCCCGAATCCCAATATCAAAGTAACTATATAAGTACGCTGTTGAATATTCTGAAACTAATTTGGCATATGGCAGCAACAGCGCCATGTTAAATTAGTTTCAAAATATTAAACAGAACGGTTATTAATTAGTAAAGACATACGATTCGTACACATGACGGATATTTAAAAGTTCATGACGGGGCCCCCGTCTTTCATTGATCATTTTCAATTTGACGTCAGGCTACATGTGACGTAATTCATTATGATGATGATGGCTACTGTGTTCTGCGGCTGTAGTAGTAGAAACATCCTATAGCTGCAATCAGTCCTTCTTCGCTTTTGCCCACTGTGTCTTGTCCTCAGCCGAGATCCTCAGCTTCCTCAGGGCCATTCTTGACTTGAGTGCACCGATTCCTGCTTTCTTGAGGTCACCTCGTAGTACGCTTAACAGATTTATGCAATGACGTCCTCTCCTGGCTCTGTATTTGCTGGCTCCGAGTAAGGCGGATTCCAAGGCTCTCTGTGCTGGTGTCTCTTCTGGCATCCTTAGCACATGGCCAAACATGGACCATCTTTGCTTGGCGACGTTTACAGACAGCGGCGACGTATTACACATCTTGTATAGCACATCGCTGGAAATTATGCTGTCTGGCTATCGGTGTCCAGTGATGGTGCGTAGGTATTTGCCGTGGCAAGCGTTGAGTTTATCTAGAGCTGCCTTTGGAGCAGCCCAGCTGTTACAGTTATACATCATCAAGGATACGCAGGATGCATTGTATAAATGTAGTCTTTTTATTAAGGGCATCTTTGATCTACGAATCCATAGCTTCCAGAAAGACTGGAAAGCTATGTTCTCCATGACGCAGCGTGCAGAAATGTCAGTAGTACTGCAAAGCAGTGAGCCCAGGATTTTACTTTTCCTCCATGTTTTGCCGCCACGAAGTGGGTCATTATTTTCTTTAGTTTCATGCTTTGTAGATAAGTATATGTGGGTCAACTCTGTTTTGGATTCATTCATAGAGATTCTCAATTTTTAGTTTGCTTGCAGCTATTGGGAGAAGTTCATCAAGGGGTTTCTTTTCCTCGTCTATGAAGTCCACATCACCGGCATATTCCGTCTCTAGCGGCATACCCAGTATTGGCACTGTTTTTTTTGGTCTTGTGGAACTTTCCCGCACGGATTTCAATGCAGCAGCAAGGTAACAGGTGAAAAGCAACGGAGATAGACATCTCCTTGTGGGGAGCCGATTGATGTCTCAAACTCTACAGACTTTACTGGCTTGACTCGTACTCTCAGCTTGGTGTCTGCAAGCAGTAGTCTCATTAGTCGTAGCTGATCTTCATTGTAACTGGCCTGGCGTAGTACATCTAGTTTTTGTGGAAATTGAGATTCAGCGAGTTCGGGGTTAGATAGATCCCAACACAGGCAAATTGGGCGGAGCTTGGCTAGAGATGGGTGGGGCATAGCTAAATTCAAAAACGTCCAAGTGAACATTACTTTGCGCAATTTAGGAAACCAGTAATTCATTATGACGACATATAATTGAGTGGCATGTTGGATTCTTCAATTCTGATTGTTCCAGAGCCCGGATGACGTCATCCATGCTATGTATATGCAAAGGGCCTGGGCTCTGGTAATGACAGCAAATATGTTTTTCTCTGACCAATCAAAATTGGCGTCCACTCTGGACTAGTCACGTGTCAAGCTATTGTATATGAGCTCGAATAATGGAGTAATCCGATGTCACTCAAATTTATGATGCCATAATAAAAAATACGTGACTTGTTAGCTGATTTCACAATCAAACGGTGTAAGGTCGTCACAAATGTGGCAAATGTCTGACAGTAACTATCGGAATATTTAAGAAACATTCGAATTAATGGCTGGATCTGATCTGTTGATCAAGTATATGACGTCATAACCAATTACAACACATGTAGGCAGACGTCAATCGTAACTGACAGAAATACTCCGTCATGAAGCTGGGATAGTCCGCCAAGTGTACAAATTGTATGCTTTTGTGGATTTACTATTTAATAAACATTCTTGAATATTTTAAAACTAATTTGACCGGCGAATAAGCTGCAACAACACACGGTGAAATTAGTTTCAAAATATTCAACAGCTTACCTATATATTTATTAGCTTGATATTGGGATTCTGGGAAGTTAAATGATGATACCATCACGATAATCACCGCATAATACATTTACCATAGACGGGAATCCAATCTGTCAGTGTAAGTATATGACGTCATAATCAAATACAGCACAGGTAGTTTAACGGCGTAATTAAAATACGTGATGAATGGCGCATCTATCGTCCGTCAGGAACTCTTAATAGTCCGTTACGTGTATGAATTGTATGACTTTACTAGTTAGTAACCATTCTACTGAATATTTTGAAACTAATTTAATTGGTCGGTGTTGTTGCTATAGGCAGCAATAACACCCAATCAAATTAGTTTCAAAATAGTCGACAGATTACCTGTATAGTTTTGTGGAAATTGAGATTTAACGAGTTTGGGGTTAGATAGATCCGAAAAACGGGAAAATTTGGCAGAGCTTGGCTAGAGATGGGCGTGGCATAGCTAAATTCAGAAACATTCAAGCGAACATTACTTTGCGCAATGGAGGAAACCAATTTTAGCTATGCCCCGCCCATTTCTATCTAAGCTCCACACACGCTTTGGCCGTGTTGGGATCGATCTGAATTTCAATTTCCACAAAACTATACAGGTACCCCGTTGAATATTTTGAAACAAATTTGATTGGGTGTTATTGCTTCCTATGGCACCAACATCGCCCAATTAAATTAGTTTCCAAATATTCAGCAGAATGGTTACTAACTAGTAAAGACATACATTCAATATATTTGTTTCCAGATAACTATACAGGTAAGCTTTTGAATATTTTGAAACTGATTTGATCAAGATCCAATAACAATATTATAGACGTAGCAATTAAAAAATGTAATGCTGGTGTGCCCTTCAAAAGGCTACCAGGGGTGTGTGGAGAATTCTGTTAGGCCATGAATAAGAGAGTTACACTTAAAATATATCAACTTAATTTTCAAGATTCATCAATAACTCAGTAGTAGTGATTTAAAAATTTTAAGTTGGCACGGGGTGAGATGTTCCGTTAATCCAAAATTGACAAGTAACATTTTGAAATTTATGGGTGGGGAAAATTCCACAATGGGGTGAATCGAAAAGAGGGTTTCGTAATGGCGTTGTGAGTTAACCATAGAATATTCATCCCAGGTTTTATCCAGATATCTTCATCATTAACCCTTCATTTAACACTTAGATTTGGTTTTTTTTAAATCAATTTTCTCATGGAAAATGTCCATTTGCAGATCAAACGAACACTATTTTAAAGAATTTACGACTGGAATGACTGGCTCGGTTATCGAGCCAGTCATTCCAGTTGTAAATTTTCAGAAATAGTCTTCTCTTGGTCTGCAAATGTACATTTCTCAAGATAACTACAGAAGTCGTTTTTAGCTGATGTGAGTGCTAAAAGGTTAACTAATGGAGCAGTGCTTTTAAAATTTACGGGAACACACTAGGGGATGAATCCAAAATCCAATTCTGTAATGATGTCCAGAGTTACCAATGGATTAGCCTATATCTTACAAATATGATCGAGATAAATTCATTAACCATGGAGAAGTAGTCGTTTTTAATTTACAGGTGGGCCACATGAGGTGACCTTTTAAAAACTACCAGGGGCTGAATCGAAAATTGGGCTCCGTACGTAATGAAGCCACTACGTATCCCTAGAATATATCCGTCAAAGTTTTATCAAGATAAGTTCATCAATAAAGGATGAGTAGCAATTTGAAAATTTAGGGTGGGAGTTCCTTCTAAAAGCCAAAGGGCACCGAATCGAAAATCGTGCTCTGTTAATATGTCTGTATTTATCGCTAGAATAAGTGTGTTTGAGCGAGATTTGATGAGAACTGTCTGAGGAATCGTAGAAAGAGACAAAATGCCCAAAGCACCACCACGACCACCACCAGCAGCAGGCCCAACGACCCACAACAACCACTATCGCGGCCGCCACCACCACCACCACCACCACCACCACCACCACCACCACCACCACCAACAACAACAACAACAACAACATAAGAATTTAGTAATCTGTTCCAATCTAAAAATAAGTTGTTTTGCAATGCTATATCAACATTTTGGGTAAATGTGTCCTGATAATACCAATGAGCGGAATGGTATTGAACATACCAAGACGTCCACCATTTGGTCTATATTACGGCCTACTTTGAGCCACTGTTGAGCCACCATTCGATCAAGCTAGTTTTGTTACCTGGCCACATTTTGATAACCTCTCATAGATTCTACTTCCTATTCGATGACGTCACTAAAGGGTGTGGCGCATGACTTGCCATTGGGCACGTGCTATGACTAAATCAACATGAGGTTGTATTGAAGAACAGTCGATAACTCGAAGACAGTGGCGTAGTGGTGGGTGGGTGGGGTGCGGTACGGTGCGGTGTGGTGTCAGCGTGGGTAGTTGCCCACGAGTTCAGTGTAGAGTTGAAGATATTGGTGAGGGGCGCCAAAAGGCGTCATTATTTGCTTATGAGAAGAGGCGCCAAATGCCTGATTTGCCCCCGGTTGTCAGACACCATCGGTTACGCCACTGCCTGATGAACTGACGGAGATAACCACCTCCCCTCCATGCTACTATGTACTGGCTGATGATCCTCACATTTACTTATAATTATTCGTATTGCTCTATGCAGATGATGACACCATTATTATGGCTGATTCAGCGGAATCCTTACAGAAAGCGTTAAATGCTATTGTCAAAATAATAACCTAAAGGCGAACCGAAACAAAACCAAAATAATAATTTTTTCAAAGCGTAAGAAGAAACACCAGCCGCGCTTTCAATTAGGATCACATGAGAGAGAAATAGTAGAAGAATAGCTTTTTCTCGGTGTTTTATTTAAATATAATGGAAATTTCTTTGCATGCAGGAGCCATCCTCAACTCAGTCGAACAAGGTAACGTTTTTAGCCTGGATCATATAAATAAAAAAGAACTTGTTAGACAAACCGAGACATTTTTAGAGAGCAAATTTGTAAATGACTGGAGAACTAATATTAACAGTTCAAATAGATTAACATTTTATGCATTGATAAAACAAGATTTTAAATTCGAAACATACCTTAGAAACCTAGATGACAAAGAAGCCACAATACTATGTCAATTCAGAACTCGGATTTTTCCAAATATGCAACAAGCCTGTTTTGTTTAAATTATGCAAACTACTGCCATACTTAAGGAGAAAAATTAAAGACAAACAAGATCAAACAGACCGACGAACAACTACTGCAAAGACGACGACGACGATGACGGGAACAACAACAACAACAACAACGACGACGACGACGACGACGACGACAACAACAACAGCGGCAACAACAACAACAACAACAACATGATGATGATGATGATGATGATGATGATGATGATACCGTATGTGAACAAAAATTGTAAAAAATTATAATACCTCTATCGCCAAAAACTGTAGCATAAATGTTGCCCTCATATGCCATTTGTAATGGCCTGAGTGAAATAAAGAAAACTGAAACTGAAACTCTTCTTCGATGCCGCCATAGAACCAGGCTTATGAATGGTCACCTGTAAGTAGGTAGATGCACACGCCTAGGTCGTGGATATACTATAATTGACCAATCAGAAAGTTAGGCTACATGCCATACTTTCCGAAGCTCTGCTAAGTGCACACCCATGTAGTCAAGTGCGTAGGGATACGTACACTCGGCTCACTCAACAACACACATACACGCACGCATCGAATATATGCCTACGCAATAGTCGCCCTATATTCATATATGCTCGAAAGTGATCAGACATTTACAGCCATATAAGTAATGCATTTCTTCAAGCCTCTATAGGGGGTAGTCATAAAATTAGGAATTCACGCTGTTCCATAGGAAATTGTTTCACCATGACTTTCATTCCCACCCCTTTTCTCCCTTCCTACCCACTCGGGTCTGTCGTAGCAATTTCCTGTATAGCAAAGTCGTGTTTACACGCGTCTAAACCTGCACTGGGCGCGAAATTACCTTTTCTTTGCGCCCCTAATTACTTCAATATCACGACCAAATTGCCTCTAAGTGCGAACGGAAGGTGTGATCGTATGAAATCTATCCTAGATTGTGTGACAGGCGATGATAAACAATCAATCCACACACCAGCGCGCATGGCCAGGTCCTGATTGAATTTCCTGATTTTAGCCATAGCCGTCCCGCAAGGGTGGTACACTTTGTTTGTTAACCACGTTCAGTCTGTTCCTGTACCGCATGTATGTCACCCTGCTTAAGGAACCACAGCCATTTGGCCACACACGCCATATTATCACAGCAAATTACTTATACTAAAGCACCACATGCCACAGGTCACAACCTTGAGGTGGCCCGCGTGTTTGCTATAGATATGCTTTACAGTGTTTGCATTGTGTTATCACAGAGAAGGAATAATTGTTCGATACTTTGAAAACAAGTCTGCTAAAAGTCGGATATAATGCAATTCCATGGACCAAATATTTTACCTGATTTTAATTCTTCAATTAAATTGTTAGAAATGTCGAGATTGTAACAAATTTAGTTAGATTCCATTCACGATAATAACAGAGTTTTTTAAAACAATAACGGTACTTCTGGGTGTGTTTCTTACATGCAGGATTAAAACTGCTGTATTCATGCTCTTAATTTCCAAGGTTGAATACCGTTAGATCAGTGTTGATTGTTGGTGGCACGGAAAAAGGCCAATGTGTTAACGATTTAATTCCAGATCTGGGGTTTAGGGTCACTACTACCCGGTATTACAGACGTCCGGGGTCTCGAGAAGCAGACCGTTGCGGGAATGCAATTTAGGCCCCCATCATCTGTTTCTGCGCAAGAAAGCCCTGCTGTGGGTTTTCCAAAGAACCTATATAGTTCGCTGTCTCGGAGTAGGATAATTATGAGGAAATTCACCCAAGTGTCGATGACATCGGGAGGGGAGAATCCGCCAGAAGAAAAATGAGACATGCAGAGAGCAATTTGGTTAATGTCTTATTGCTACTGATGATGTTGGCAAGGTGGTGAGCGATTAGCAGATTTGAAAAATTTAAAGTCCCAACATCACAATAAAATGTTTGAAAGTAAAATTGTTAAAATTGTATGCGTTTATCGTGTACCTCATCGTAATGAAATGAAATACATTTTAACATACGATTTCCTTCCATATATTTTAATAAAAATTATTTTAATCTATATGGAAGGAAATTATTAAATTTTGAAATTTAACTCGTACACAGAAGTACACAATTTAAGTTTGTAAACATGATGCTCTAGCCAGCTTACTTTCAAAAGCATGTTGGTTTGGTATTTAGTAGGGGAGAAAAGGTTAACAAAATTTTACCCCTCACCTATAGGAGAGATATAGTTTATATCAGTGCTTTTACTCTGCACATTAGTATGTGCTTTAGTAAAATGCATGTCAGCAAGAATGTTTGTCTAGCAAACTCGAGATTTCCACATTTAGCACTTCTACTGTAAACGGCAATTCTGAATTCTGACGGCTTTTAAGACCTGATGCAATAAAGACTGAATGCCAAGAGGAACTCATATATTGGGTGCTATATAGGTAGGGGAATATGGGCGTCGCAAGTAATTCTAAAGAGAGGTTCGAATTTGGGGGAGGGGGTGTCCGGGAGGGGGGGGGGGGGATGTCCCCTTCCGCATTGCGGGGGGTGGGGGGGTGGGGAGGGGTCCGGGGGTCCTCTCCCGGAAAATTTTGAAATCTAGATTTCTCAAGCTTAAAATACAAAAATTCGATCAAAATTAGACGGGCTAAAATATGCTAAGACCTCAAATAATGATTATTATTTTTTGATGAGGTGGTGTACATGATGTCGGGTGTGATAAAAATGACAGCGTTATCTATCCGGGTAGGCCTATTTTTGTGGGGGCGGGGGAGGGGGGGGCGGGGGGGGGGGGGGGGGGGGGTTCCCCACCCCTAGCGACGCCTATGGGGATTAAAAATTACAATATTATTGCTAATGTCAAGTCCATTGATTCATTTATGGCCAAGAAATTATGGATTTGATTAAAATGTTGGTACAATTTTGCTACTTTTCCGCTTAAAGCAGACTGACTACATAATAGACATTTCCAGTTTATCCATCCATCATATGACGTGACGTGTAGGATGACGTCATAATCATTACGTCATGAATGACTCGAATTTATTCCGTCAACAGCACAACAGCACCCAGTCAAATTAGTTTCAAAATATTCAACAGTTTACCTGTATAGTTTAGTGATCGATCTATCCGAACACGAGCGAGGTGTGGATCGAGGTTAGCTGGCGATAGGCGGGGCATAGCCAAAACTGTGAAGGTCCATTAGCTGTTTAAATGTTAATACAGACAGATGGCACCCCTCCCCCCCCCCCCCCCCCACACACTCAGACACATCCTACATGCATTGGCTAGGTTTTGAGATATTATTTGTCTATTACGGATTATTGATTGATAACTTATAAGATGTCGAGTATTCCTACCCTCATCCTGCTTCTCGCCGCAGCATAGTGAAATTAAAATTATTTTCTTTTCATAATTTCTAATTAGCATTATTGTAATGTGACAGCTAAGCGGAGAAAATCAAAACAAACTATATTTATGGATTTCAATATACTTTTATTAACCCTTTAATGACTAAGTGTCTTCGAAATATTAAATTATTTACTTGTTAAATGTCCATTTATATGCCAAAAGACTATTTTTTTAAATTTACCACTGTACTGACTGGCTCGGTTACCGAGCCAGTCATTTCAGTGGTAAAATTTCAAAAATAGTCTTCTCATGGCCTGTAAATGGGCATTACTCAAAACCACTACTGAGGCCGGTTTTGGCAGGTTTCGTCACGAAATGGTTAAAGGTGAACATTCACACCCGAATGGCTGAAAATAAAACTATTTAAATTGTATACTTTTACAAGCTTAGATTGTGCACCTCAATGTAATGAAATGAAATAAATTTTAACATATGATGATTTCATTCCATATAAATTAATATTTTTAGTCGTGAAGTTGAATTAGAGACTCGTGTCTCTAATTCAATGGCATAACTTATATTAAAAATTATATTAATTTATACGTAATGAAATCGTTATATGTTAAGATTGATTTCGGTTCATTATATCTTGGCACACAATCTAAGCCTCTAAAAGTATACAATTTTAACAATTTTATTTTCAAGCAATCTGGTGTGAATGTGTACCTTTAATACAGGTTTGCATCAAACCTCTCGTATTCAGTTGTTTTATACAATTCACGTTTTCCTTTAAAATCTCATTCTTTATCACGCATAAACATCAAATTTTATGGTTTTTCTGTCTACTATGTCCGATTCCGGAGGCTAGATAGGTTCATCAGATCTTTATCATTGACTTACTGACTCATTCTTCCATTTAACACTCAAGCTGGCCAAACATGGCTTCTGCAGTGGTCTTGAGAAATGTCTATTTGCAGCCCAAGAGAAGACTATTTTTGAAAATTTCCCACTGGAATGACTGGCTCGATAACCGAGCCAGTCATTCCAGTGGTAAAATTTCAAAAATAGTCTTCTCTTGGTCTGTAAATGGACATCTTTTATGAGAAAATTGAAATCTTTCTTGGACAAATTCAAGGATTACGGAGGGTTAAGAGCAAAGCTCTGGTAACAATGTCTGCGATGTTTGAGTTGTTTATTAAGAAATGCACCATTGTCCTCATTAACAGATAAACATCGTAATTAGTTGCTTTCCTAACGTTTACCGCTAAATATCCTGTTCTTGTCAAGGCACTCAGTTTATTATTGACATTACGTCGTGAGTGACATATACGATACACACTGAAAACACTAGTCTCAATGGATCTCCTTCAGAACATGTTCTATTCAGGTTCACTATGTTCTGATTTAGAGTTTCGTTTGTATTTTTTGATTTGTGAACGTATAACTTTTTGGAACCCTTGAAGAAATGAACCCATGATGCCATTTGATTGAAACAAATTATGGCGGTCTTTCTGAATTTTCAATATGGCGGCCATTCAAAACACATTTGCATATCTCCGCTTCCACGTCATATAGGCACGTGATGTTAGAAGCCTATATTTTCATAGCCACGGAATTTAATTAAACTATTTTGAAACCGATTTGTAACAATTTTGAATCACAGACAATCGAGTGAAGCATAAACCTGGTAGTGGTTAAGAAACATTCAGAATTGGGAAAATTCCTATGTTCTGAGATTGGCACTGACTGTCCATCATGAAACAGGAAACAAGATGTTGATAGACTTATTCAATTCACAGGATGACTGTATCTCAGACAGCCCTCCCCCTACTTCTAGGAACTGCTGTTGCCAATGCTGTCATGGAAAACGCCACGCATCTCAAGGACTATATATGTTCCACCATTCCTGAAGAAAGGCGACTTTGTGCTCACAATCAGCAATAAACGCGTCGCTCTATACCATATCAACTGACACACATGGGATGTGTTGTTGCTTTTATTATTAACAGGACGAAACAGCAAAGCTACAACTCGCTGTTATATACAGAGCATTCAATAACACGTGCTGGTGTCTTGTTTCTACGCCCAGAGGTGGCACATGAGTGGTCGACTACGGAACGTGATCACACAAGCAAGCCAGCTCGGGAACATGGCCGTTGGTGTTGCTCATCATACTGTTATTTCATTCGACCTGGTAAAATTGTTCAACTGCTAGATTATAAGCCAGATTTGAAGTAAACAGTTGTACCTAGACTTGTATTGTCATCTTTGAGAGCTGTCGAGTCTCCATAGAGGACTCTGACATAGATGATGCCTGGGTCGGAGGTTGATGTCTATGTTCCTGTCATGATAAAACATATACCCAAGAACACACACTACAAACCTACTCTCCTTGCCCGCATTGTACTCATACATGGTACGATATGAACTGTCACTAGAAAAGTTCTTCAAGGACAACCTGCATCTGAAAGGTATTTGCATAGGGCAGCTGGGCAAGTAGAAGCTGCTTGTTCAAAGTGGACAAATCTACGAAGTCAGAATCTGTGAAACACGTCAATACCAATCTCCTACACGCATTGACGGCTGCTCATGTGGTGAAGACATTTCATGATTGGGAGGAACAGCGGTCTAAGAATGTCATGATCATGTTCATGATGAATTACCTACACCGGGTGGAGGGAGATGATCATGTTCTTTGTGGCGGCATTACGCAATGCGTATCAACTCCTCCACCACAACCCATTAACACCCATATCAGCCAAAAACGGCTTCTGTAGTGGTTTTGAGAAATGCCCATTTTCAGACCAAGAGAAGACTATTTTTGAAAATTTTACCACTGGAATGGTACATTTTCAAATATAGTCTTCTCTTGGGAAAATTTAAATTTTCTTGAACAAATTCAAGGATTGAAGTGTTAAAGATGCACTCAACAAACTGTTCTTGGCCATGGACCAGATCAAGTAAAGCGGCTCTGGCCATGATACATTTGAGACATGTATGATCTCAAAAGCACTTACTAGAGATATGGAAGGAACATGAAGGTGGCAACATATCTGTCACCAAAAATGACATTCCACGTGTATCAATCATGTGAACATCATTTTAAAAAGTAGATGAAGAATCACTCTGGACTTGTTGACATTTCGAACAACACCAATGCCAGACAGAGATTCCTCTTGGCGACACAAGAACTATCACACTTATCAATAGAGTTCAAGAGTCAGCTTGAGATATAATCACCCAAAGTAATAGAGTAATAGACTGCTATTGGAGAATGGATTTGACAATGCTTCTGTTGGTGATCTCAAGTCAACTACAACCACTACTCAGTCAGTACCTAAGGCCATCATTCAGCTGGTTAATTGTTCGTGCAAGACAGGCTGTTGATCGCGAAAGTGTTCCTGCAAATCGGCAAACTTTTCATGCACAAGTCTCTATATATATATGCACCCCAGTGTGATAACGACGAGGTCTCTGATGACAACATATTTACTGATGCGAGTGAACAGAGGCTTAAGGAAACACATTATGTGCTAAGAGATATTCATTTTTAACCAGTTAGATAAACTAATAAACTGTGAAATGAGCCCGTAAATGATAATGATAAATAGAAACATTAGTCAGGACACTTAGCACTAGTGACACAGTAGGGAACAAGAGAGTGTGTGCGGCAATCAAAATGACAACGGTGATTGATTCAATTTGGTTTCCATTATTTGGTTACAGGGGTGTAGGAACGTACTTTGACCTTGGTGGGGTGCTATCCATGGGCGCTATGCCATGGGCGGAACCAACATGTAGGGGGCGCTATGGGGATACATTATGGGAGGGGAACACCTTGGGGCGAACACAACACGAGCGGGGTGTGGGTGGAGCTTAGCTAGAGATAGGCGGGGCATAGCTAAAACTGGAACGGTCCATTATCGACTGAGTCTGATCAAGAAGCATCTGAGTCTAGAGTGCTGGATTATCTATTTATGTTTTAAGAACTGTTTATCGCGAAAGTGTTTCTGCAAATCGGCAAACCGTTCTATGCGTCCTATTTGAAACAAGTGCGCTGAAGCGTACAATGTCTCGCCTGTAAAGGCACGGATAGTGTTGATTGGCAAAGCAAACTTGGCATGGTTTGTAATACACATCTTCAGTAAGGCACCAACAAACAAGTGTACCCAATCAAACATGGACATTTTTTTTACCAAACTGCGGATAGTCTGATCTTGAAATTTTTTTCAAAATGAAACTAGTAATGATGCAGATATTACTCTTGCATAGTATATAACTCTGCTGTAAAGTTTTGTTGATATCAGGTGAGCCATTATTGAAAAAATGGCCACGTCCAAAACCATGAAAAATAGCTAAAATGCTCCAAAATTAAATCTATTGTTTGCGGATCACATCCCTGTATATTATAGTATAGATCACTTCTGTAAAGTTTCATTGAGATCGGATGAGCCAGTGTTGAAAAATAAGTTGATTAAAAAACGTTAACGAAAACTGCACTGACAAAATACGTGAAAAAAGTCTTAAGTCCAAAACCGTGAAAAAAATAGTTAAAATGCCCCAAATTAAATCTATTGTTATGCAGATCACATCACTGTATGGTATAGATCGCTTCTGTAAAGTTTCATTGCAGTCTGATGAGCCAGTGTTGAAAAATAAGTTTGACCCCAGGCCACTGCCCTCAGATTGACTCAGGAACAAAAAAATTGTTGTACTCTAGTCTACTAATTACAAGCTTCAAAATGATATGTGACATGACCACATTTGCTAAAATTTATTTTCTGCTCACCATTTCCCCCACCCCTCGCCCTGGGGGCTGATATCAAATTTCCAATATGTCATGCACATCCCTGGCCATATTGAAGATTTTTGATGCCTTATCTAACTTCAAGATGTTCGCTAAGATTCACTACCTACTCTATTCGTTAGTCTCTTACGTTCTGAGTAAAGCTTGCGTGAATAGTTGCTGCGACAACTACTTTACTCAAAGTGCAAAAGACAGATATCAGCTCGCCTCGTACGTAGATGGATTGTACAATATTTGTATTTGATATCCGGGCCTGATCTGACTGAATCTCAGAAGCTGCAGTTTCGTTACGGTGGTCTTCCGTAATATCCAGAATAAATATGACAAACTAGTGCCTTGAATAGTCAAGGTGATGACTTTAATTTTACACTAACTGTACATAAGAATAAATGACTTTTACTGTCATAAAATAATATCTATTTTATATCAAAGAAATATACTTAGTTATTTAACTATCTTATTTTCAACCAACACTCCTACTCTATACCAATTTACCAACCTACACTATAAATTCGCACAGAGCTTTCAGCGACTCTCGTTATGAGCAGATTGTATCGAACCTCCCGATTCACCATCTAACTCCTCCTTTTATACACTACTAGCTACTATTCTACCATCACTCGGTAATGTCTAATAATAGACACTTACATAATAGTTTCGCCTCTCACCTTATCTCCCTCTGATTATGACGTCATTCTACACAATTAAGAATGGTTTCGCATCCCATCTTATCTCCCTCTGATTATGACATCCTCCTCCTACACTATACCATCGAACTTGGTCCAACTGGTTCGCACCGGTTCTGGCTTTGATGCGATCTGTCAGTCTCTATCAACAATTATCCATTTCTGATAATTAGCCTACCATGAATGACTGATACATTATTGATATACAATTGTGTTCCTAACAGGATGTTATGTTATTGACTCTCATCTGTCCATGTCCTCTCCCTTGCTTTTAGGCCTATGCCTGTCCTTTAGGAAGGTTAATAGCACTGGAGCTATATGAGCTCATCACCAGCTGGTGTTGTTGTGCTTCTATCGTGACCTTAGGGTCAGTCAGTGCGTTGTTATTCTCACATTATACTTAACGCTTTTCATCGTTTCCCATCGCGTTTTATTTACTTATTATTTTGTAAACTACTGTTCGTATCTACTGTTGAATAATACCAATTGGTTGCTGATTCCATGGCAACCACTTTCACCCTTAATTTATTCATCTACTGACAGATACCATCAAACCAGCACCGCTGACTCTTTTTCTATTCATTATATTTTTAGTCTCAATCGTATACCAGTCTCCCTACCGGTTTCACCCTCGCACACTCAGTGCCCTCATTCAATCCATGCAAACACTACTATAATGATATGATGTTATCCTTTCCCTAGCCCTACTGGTACTTTCAAAAGATACTAATTTCTACTAAGGTCTTACTTATAAATATAAGATGTCCACCGGGTCATGACTCCCACTAGACAATCCCATATCCACAGATGCCCACCAACCGAAGTTAATTAACCACCACTTAAGGCCTTAAGTGTGCGTTAATTAACTCGTTGTACAACATCAACAACAAAACTACACTATACCAGCGGCTCTCCGAACGGATAACATCCCATACTCCCAAGTACCACTCATACGAATACGACCGCCTATACATAAAGCAATTGTAATTATCAATACGATCGCCTATACATAAAGCAACTTAACTATGAAATCGGATTACACCCGGAAAGAGGTATCATGCCAGACCCTCGACTCCAGGCACGATTATACATACATACTTGTCCGGATAACAGTACGTCGTCCCCGGAAACACATTAATATCAATATTAAACCGTGGACGTAACCCGCCACACGCGTAAACTAACAAAGAAAGCGAATAATCAAACAATGTAAAATAAGTGAATATATATTGAGTTCAAAACCTAATCCTACAATGCAAATACCATTACATGTCATACAATAATTCCTACGTAAAGTTCATATAAATTTCAAATATGGATATCTACATCACCATTCAATGTTCCACACGCAGCATATAAAGTTTGTACCAACACGTCACCTGGATATGTCCAATCGAGCCACCTCCTCGTCAGGATCCACCACGTCGTCGTACAGTTCTATGTTCACCCAGTCGGCAGCCGTCGGGTCGATCTCAGTCCTCGGAATACCATTAGGCGACGACCCGGTTGCCAACCCCAGCGACTCCGGTATCACTGCAGTTTTCCGGGGTCGCGGGGCCTGAACTGCTGGTGCAGTAATATGAATGGCGGTGCGTTTATCACTACTATGGGCCGCATGTGGCTTGCATTTTATCCAATTCCACATGCGCGAAAGTAATCCACATTTGTATAGCACAATTATAATTACGAGCACAGTTATGAAAGAACCCGCTGAGTAGGATACAAAGGATCGTACTCCGATGCCATTGACCATCACTGGGTCAATCGCGGACAATGGTGCTAGCGGCACATACTTAGATTTCTGTAAATGATCCCATGGTTGCATCTTCAAATGCTCTACTATCATGGACTTGTCTAGAACGCCGGTCACATCCAAATGGGGCATGTCTATGGCCAGGCTAACTCGAGTGTACGTCCGACTGTAAGACGCTACTGGCTCGAATTGCCAACCCTTCCCGCTATACCCACATTTTCCAGACATCAACGCATACACACCATTACTTACATCACATCTGTCCGTCAGTTTTCCGTCACAATGAATCTCCATAGTCTCACCGAAGGTTTGCAACACTACACCGATTTTCCTATTGGCAAATAATCTACTAGCAGTTACGTTGGATTCAGATAGTTGAATATTGCAATTTCTATCGGTTGTGTTCGTTAATATGCTTACTATGCAGGGCACGTGGGTCTTGTCGACCCTGAGCTGACCCTGACACACCCTAGGCCTTTTACCTCTACACCCAGACACCGTAAAATACCATCCGGACTTGGTGTCCAGGCCAATGCTGGTTCGACCCAGCTCTACCTTCATATAATAACCCTTTTCCGCTATCGGCTCGGCCCATGAATGTAGCCCATACTCTATATACCTTCCCCCGTCTATCAACGGCAACGTCGCCACATAATGTAATTTAGAATCGTCTGTCCACAATGGGTACACTATCACGTTCCTATAGTACCATTGGTATGGATTTATCAACCGATTTCCCACACCGACCTGCGTAGAAACTGATTCCAGGTCAACGGGACTAAATAGTTCCTCGGTTAATCTCCCCATTTCGAGCGATGCCGTCTGCCTATGAAATTGTTCAGCCGATTTCTGGTAGTCATAAACCACATACTCAGCAGAGTCAATTATATGCCCCAGCCGTACCAGGGTGAATAGTTCATTCTGTCTCGTTTCGTGTATACGCAATATCTTGCTCATGTTCCCCGTTACCTCCGCTAGACTATCACCCAATTCATTTATGCGGTCCTTATTCATATTAATCTCATGGAATGCCAATTTCACATGGGATGATAATTTATTAGCAAAATGTACTACTTTATTAACATTACCCATTGCTGTCTTTACCACTTCACGTAGAGCATCCATGTCCCCCGCGGTAGCGGCTCCGAATAACGACGATGCTATGTCCCCGACGAAATTAAACAATCCCCGTTTCTCTCTACGGTGTGTTTTCTTCATCATCGTCTGCTGCGTTTTTATGGCGATCTTTCGCACTCCTCTTATTCTGTGCTGAAGACCAAATATATCCGCGCTGCTTATGAATGAAGTCTTTCGACTTATATCAGCCACTACACTAGCCATTTGGGCTAATTTTCCCAGGAAATCACCCGGTAAATATGGATGGTCTATAGAAACTATCACCGTCCATTCCGCCCTTATTACTGATACCGATTCCGGTTCGGTTATCATAATACCGTTCGGCAATCGGTGTACACTGGAATCCTTACACATACCTAACACCACACTAAACATCACTACGGCTACGTTCAACTTAAATGCATACATGATGCTATACTACCGGGACACTTTTCGATACTAATATTAAAATTTTTATTGAATATGCGATGCTACACTAATACGATGCTTACGGGTACAGAATATAAATCAAAATGATAATTATCTGCGGCTACGGCGCAGTATGACTGCATCTATACGCTCGATGAAGTCATCGTATAGAGCACGCCCAAAAGCACCGATCCTGAGTCGCTTGGTGTTATTTTCGACATCAGGTACATGTCTGCGCTTGCGCAGAAAGTATGGATGTGCTGGCAGCGTTTCCATTGGCTCCGGCACACCTTCGGGTACCTCCCCCGATGTGTCCATCATCGCGTCAGGAGGAATCACGTGAGTTTCGGTTGGTAACTCACGGTTTCGATCCATACTTGTACTGGGTTGACTGATGTTTTTATCAACCCTCTTACCCACCTTGCTCACCCTTGGTTCATCGTTAGAAGCGGCCCGCTTCCTACGATTCATCCCACTAGGGGTAGCATTCTTGCCAGCTACCGGCAAGGTTTCAGACCCAGGGCTCTGCATCACCCTCGGATGATGACTACCCTTAGTACCTTTTATGGGGTTACGAACAGGGCGTGGTCGTACCTTGTCCCAACACATCTCTGAGTCGACTACGCGTAACTTGGCTATATTAAGTACACGCACCTTCCCAGATCTCTGATGTCGGACATGAGCCACTGGCCCATTGATCTTAAAGATCTCATATTCGGGGTCACTGCGAGAGGTCAATTTCATCCTCTCCTCAGCTTTTACCACCACCGAATCCCCCACCTGAAATACACCAGCGTTTGCACGCTTGTCAATTTGTTCTCGGTGAATCTCGCGAGACTTCGCCGTTTCACTACGAGCACATAGCAAGGCATTATTGAGACAGGTCAGTCTCTCACTAAGATCCTGTGAAGCATCTACAGGGATCGCCAACGGAAGTCTTGCTCTTCGACCATACGTCAGATAGAATGGCGTATATCCGGTCGTGGAATGACGAGTACTGCGGTATGCTGCCAAGGCGGCACCCAACTCGTCTTCCCATGTACGAGACGCATTATTCACCCCTTTCTGGATTAACTCCTTAAGAGTTCGATTGAACCTCTCGGTACGTCCATTTGTCTGTGGATGATATGGACTCGATCGCCTATGATCTATACCGTGTTCCTTAAATCGTTCTTCCAGAGATTTAGAACAAAATTCTTTTCCCTGATCAGTTATCACTATCTCAGGGACACCATGACGCACGACGTACTCGTTGAAGAACTTGTCCTCAACGTTCTGAGACGTCTTAGCGGGAATCGGATATGCTTCTGCCCACGCAGAACAGTGATCAACGATTGTCATGATATACATGTTACCCTTACTCGATTCCAACAGTGGACCGATCAAATCCATGCCTATTATCTGACTCGGATAATTGGCCATGGGCATCTCACTGTACCTTGGTCGAGTAGTGACAGGTCGATTGACCTGGCACGTTGTACACATCTCAAGCATACGTACCACATCTTTCCTTAAAGATGTCCACACAAACGAATCCCTTACCATACCGATAGTCTTCTGCAGACCTTGGTGACCAGCTCGTTTATGAGCCATCCGGAGCACCTTCTCACGGAACAGGGTAGGTAAGACAATTCTGGGGTACTCAGCGTCCAACGCTGAGGGCGTAACTAAAGAATACAGAATACCATTCTTAACCATGTATTCCTCCGGAGTGTTCTTAAACAACTCCGTGTATTCTTTGGTTTGTTCTCTACACAAATCGTCGTAGGGAATCTCGAATGTCTCTAGAGGGACATGCGGTAACGCACCCTCATCTACATCCGGTATAACAAAATCGCCAGTATCTAAGGTGGCGACCTCCACTGGACGACGTAACCTGGACAACATGTCCGCTCGAATGTTCTTCGAGCCTTGGATGTACTCTATCTTACACCCGTATTCGGCAATCAGTATGGCCCAGTGCTGCACCTTCGTGTTCTTAACTTCTCCCACAAACAAACTCTTTAGGGGTTTGTGGTCAGTATACATGGTAAACTGCGCGCCAAATAGATATGGTCGAAGCTTCTTCAACGCATATATCACTGCGTACGCTTCCTTTTCTATTACAGGCCAATTCAACTGACTGTCCTTCAGAGTAGAGCTCACATACTGGATTACTCGCTCTACACCATTATCATCTACCTGTACCAATATCGCACCTATCGCATAGCTAGACGCATCGGTATACAATTTATACGGGGCATTTAAATTTGGATATGTGAGAACCGTCTCACTACACAGCAGGTTCTGCAATTTCTTAAACGCTTGCTGTTCATCCGGCCCCCATTCAAAACGTTTATACTTCTTCGTTAATTCTATTAAAGGCTTAGCAATTTCGGCGTAGCCCTGCACACAGGAGCGGTAATAACCTGTAGCACCCAGGAAACTTCTTACTTCGCCCACATCGCGTGGGGGTGACATTTCCCTAATGACCTTGACCTTTTTAGCCTGAGGAGCTACTCCTTGTGCAGAAATGCGATACCCTAACAAATCAACTGATGGTTTAGCAAAATCGCACTTCTTTTTCTTAACCTGAAGATTATACTCTCTTATCCTACGCATGACCTTACGTAAGTGCTGTGCATGTTCCGTCGGATTTCGTGAATATACGACTATATCGTCGACGAAAACATGCAGATATTTTCCCACGAATTCTCGAAAAATATCATTCATTGCCCTCTGAAATACGACACCTGAGTTCGCAAAACCGAACGGCATACGAAGCCATTCGAAGAGACCTTCACTACAGACGAACGCTGTCTTCTCTATGTCTTGGCTGTCCATTGGTATCTGCCAATAGCCAGACTTCAAGTCCATAGTAGAAAATATTGTTGCGCCCCCCATAGAATAAAAAATATCTGAGATATTCGGCAAAGGATAACTATCCTTACGACATACGGAATTCAATTTTCTGTAGTCTATACAAAACCTAGTGTCACCATCCTTCTTAGGAACCAATGTAATGGGTGACGCCCAGGGTGATGACGAAGGTCTTATGACGCCCGCTGCCAGCATCTCAGCCACTTGGTTTTTGACTATATACTGCTTAGCCAGCGGTAAACGGTAGGCTTTCTGCCTTATAGGATACGCATCTCCTGTTAGTACCGTTCACTTTACTTTGGGAACTAATCCAAGTGTCTTTGGACGAGCCGTATCAAAGACATCCGCAAAGTCCCCCAAGACTTTATCGATATCTTTATATCCGGTCATTTCCTTACAACTCTCATAGACATAATTCGTCTGTTCTCTATAAGGATACCTAAATGGATATACCCGGCCAAACCATACTACTACTTTGGCCTGATAATCTATCTTTGCCTTTCCCAAGTGCAAAGCATCCGCTCCAAGTAAACATTCATGCCTCAATCTTGCTACTACTGTACTAGGAATAGGCCGGGCGTTCTTGAATTTTACTTGAGTTTCTCCCAACAATTCTATGGGAGAACCATTAACAGCTAAGAGCGTCTTTGCTCTTTTCAATGGCCTAGCATTCAGCATGCTACGCCATACATCTTTACAAATCAAGGATGTGCTAGCACCAGTATCCACTAAAGCATGCAAGTACTCACCCTGATCCGTTAGACCGTTCGAATCTATCTCTAGACGGATTAAAAACCGCTCGGTCGGTGCTTGCACCAACGGTTTTCTCCGTCCTAGTTTAACGGGCTTCTTCTCCCGCTCACAGCTTCGGCATAGGAATCTCTCCTTGGTGATGCGTCGCGTCCACCGTAGCGCCCGTACGCGTCAGTCCCAGGACCCGTTAAAACGAAACCATCTCTGTCTTCGTATTCACTGTCCTGCTGCTGCCTATTACCGAAATCTCGTCTCACGTTCCGCGAACATTCTCGCGGAGTGATATGTCGCTCACGATCTACTTCGTCAATGTCCCAGTCTTCTTCTGCAGGACGTTTTTCCGCTCGGCGCATTATTTTTCGTGGTTGTCCGTTAGGTCGTCCGAACGTTTGTTGTCGTGCGTCCGGTCCCTTTCTTGGACACTCTCGCGCCCAGTGGCCTGCTTGACCACAAATGAAACATTGTCCTATCGACGGAGTACTGCCAAACATACGATTCTCACAATCTCGAGCCATGTGGCCTTCTTTCCCACATGTAAAGCATGTCATGGGTGGCCTTTGAGATCGCTGTCGTGTTACTATCTTACGCGTCGTGTTACGGGGTGGTTGTGCCTGTTGCTTACAATCACTCTTGTAATGCCCCGTTCTCCCGCAATTGTAGCAGGTAATATGGCTTACGTCCCTTGGTTGTGCGGTCCTCTTTACGACGGCCTGTCTTCTTGGTGGTTGTGGAACCTCTTTCTTCACGACTACCCTCCTTGGCTCCACCGGTTTCGGTCCTGCGTTCGTCTGCAGGTCCTTCACCAGCCCACACAGCTGTTCGATCATTTTGGATTGCGCCGCTATTTGTTGCTTCAGTTTCTTAACGACACTCCATATTTCGCGTTCTTCCGCCGGTTCTAGCATGTTCACCTCCATCCCCTCATGAGCTACACACGCCCTCCGGGTCTCATCTAGGAAGGTGCGTACCTCCTCCGGCACCACACCATCACAGGGTTGTATACGGTAAATGTTATCCCGTATCTCTCTCCGATACACCCTAGCTGTCTCCCGCCTTTCACTGCTGTTTACTATTTCTCCCGCCATGGCCGTACCCATCTCCCTCATAGCCGCCACCGTTTCTGCCCTCAGTTCTATCGGGGCTGGTCTGTCTAGTGGGGGTTCCATTGGGGGTAACCTCGGTTCAGGTCTTGCCATTTTGTTTACTGATAATGGATACCGATTATTACTTTCGCTACCCTCGGATGCTCTGGACAGCGTATTTCAGTAGTTATTTTACAAACTGCCTCTGTCCCGTATTCCCGATACTGTATTACCTGGCACCCCTCCGACTGTTGCGCCTTTGTCAAGTAATCGGCTACCCTGTCCGCCACGTCCTTAACCACTATTGTCTTTGATCGTCTCGCTTGTTCTTGGGCCATATATTCTTTAAGTACTCACTGTTTATTCTGGATCCTGGCAGGCTCGCCACTGAAGATTTTTGATGCCTTATCTAACTTCAAGATGTTCGCTAAGATTCACTACCTACTCTATTCGTTAGTCTCTTACGTTCTGAGTAAAGCTTGCGTGAATAGTTGCTGCGACAACTACTTTACTCAAAGCGCAAAAGACAGATATCAGCTCGCCTCGTACGTAGATGGATTGTACAATATTTGTATTTGATATCCGGGCCTGATCTGACTGAATCTCAGAAGCTGCAGTTTCGTTACGGTGGTCTTCCGTAATATCCAGAATAAATATGACAAACTAGTGCCTTGAATAGTCAAGGTGATGACTTTAATTTTACACTAACTGTACATAAGAATAAATGACTTTTACTGTCATAAAATAATATCTATTTTATATCAAAGAAATATACTTAGTTATTTAACTATCTTATTTTCAACCAACACTCCTACTCTATACCAATTTACCAACCTACACTATAAATTCGCACAGAGCTTTCAGCGACTCTCGTTATGAGCAGATTGTATCGAACCTCCCGATTCACCATCTAACTCCTCCTTTTATACACTACTAGCTACTATTCTACCATCACTCGGTAATGTCTAATAATAGACACTTACATAATAGTTTCGCCTCTCACCTTATCTCCCTCTGATTATGACGTCATTCTACACAATTAAGAATGGTTTCGCATCCCATCTTATCTCCCTCTGATTATGACATCATCCTCCTACACTATACCATTGAACTTGGTCCAACTGGTTCGCACCGATTCTCGCTTTGATGCGATCTGTCAGTCTCTATCAACAATTATCCATTTCTGATAATTAGCCTACCATGAATGACTGATACATTATTGATATACAATTGTGTTCCTAACAGGATGTTATGTTATTGACTCTCATCTGTCCATGTCCTCTCCCTTGCTTTTAGGCCTATGCCTGTCCTTTAGGAAGGTTAATAGCACTGGAGCTATATGAGCTCATCACCAGCTGGTGTTGTTGTGCTTCTATCGTGACCTTAGGGTCAGTCAGTGCGTTGTTATTCTCACATTATACTTAACGCTTTTCATCGTTTCCCATCGCGTTTTATTTACTTATTATTTTGTAAACTACTGTTCGTATCTACTTTTGAATAATACCAATTGGTTGCTGATTCCATGGCAACCACTTTCACCCTTACTTTATTCATCTACTGACAGATACCATCAAACCAGCACCGCTGACTCTTTTTCTATTCATTATATTTTTAGTCTCAATCGTATACCAGTCTCCCTACCGGTCTCACCCTCGCACACTCAGTGCCCTCATTCAATCCATGCAAACACTACTATAATGATATGATGTTATCCTTTCCCTAGCCCTACTGGTACTTTCAAAAGATACTAATTTCTACTAAGGTCTTACTTATAAATATAAGATGTCCACCGGGTCATGACTCCCACTAGACAATCCCATATCCACAATATGTGTAATCATACAGAAAGTTTCAAGTTTCTATCTGAAATGGTCTAGGAGGAGTTGCGTTACAATAGATTGGTGCCCACCTTTTACCCCGTCCCGCCCCCACTCTCAGTTTGACCCAAGATCAAAAGATTCCCTGTATTCTAGTCTATTCATTATTGTCTGCCAAAATTTCAAGTGTCATGCACAACCCTGGCCATATGTGTAATCATCCCCAAAGTTTCAAGTTTCTATCTGAAATGTTCTAGGAAGAGTTGCATTACAATAGATTTGTGCCCACTTTTGACACCACCCCCTACCCTTAGTTTGTGACTCAAGATCAATATAATTCCTTGTACTGTAGTCTACTCATCATTGGCTTGAAAATGATAAAAAAAAACCTGTACATTTTCTTTGTCGAAAACCATGGAATATTCAGCAAAAAGTTTTCAAAATTAAAAATAAATATTGATGGAATGAGCGTCCCTACATTATAGATAAGATGTCTGTAAAGTTTCAGCAAGATCTGATGAGGGCAATGATGAGATATTGATATTTAAAAACCTTAACCATAAGTACAGATATGGTGACGCCGACGACGATGACGACGACGACGACGACGACGGAAATAGTGATCCCTATGTCTCGCTTCTGAGATAAAAATATAAATAAGTTAAATGCGGTACAAGGGTTGACCGTTTAATTAAATAATTACCGGTGTGTGCGTCTAATTTTTATACATATATGGTCGACTCTGAATTTGAACTTTAGGGCATTGAATATTAGTGTTAACACCAAGTGCGATAATTCAGCTTTTCAGAGTATCCATCCATCATCTGACCTCGTATGACGTCATAATCAGCTCAGCGCGTGTGTCATGACGTCACAATCATTACGTCATAAATGGTTCTATATAGACCGTCATCAAATCTCAGAGTCCGACACGTTGTATAAATTGCACGTCTTTGTAATTCTTTGCTATTTAATAAACATAACGTTGGCAGCAACAGCACCCTGTCAAATTAGTTTCAAAATATTCAACAGCTTACCTGTGTAGTTTTATGGAAATTGATAGCCAGGGTGTTCAGAGATCGATCGATCCCAACACGATCGAGGTGTGGGTGGAGCTTAGCTAGAGATGGGTGGGGCATAGCTAAAACCGGCAAGGTCCATTAGGAAAACTCCTTGCTATTTTACCGGAAGTGATAATTGTCGGTGATATGCGAACATAAAGAGGAGTATATAAGAAGAATCATTCCATCTTAGCAGTATGGTTTTGTGCAGTTTTAACAGTAAATCTTGCATCCCCTATCAGGGAGCAAAGATGATGGCCATCATTCATCAGCCGATAACATAATTAGGGCTATTACAGTGACCCGCCAACTATTTGCCAGGTTTAGTAAGTATTTTAGCTAAATTTCTAGATTTGTGAAGATATTCATTTTTGAAAACATATGTACATCTTTAGTACAGTATTCTAAGTGTAATAAGTCAATTCCTTGAGACCAACAGTGTATATATATATCAAATTTATTATACGTAGAAGCCACGATGTTGAGTAAAGTAGTTTTCCTATATCAGCCATCTTGAGAATTCAGAATAGTTTCCAGAAATGTTTCGTATCAAAAGGCAACATTGGTTTTCTGATTCAGCATATCTCAAAATTTCTAAGAATGTATAGTTTTACAAATCACCCAAAATCTCTAACGAAATTACACAAGGAACCTGACTAATATGGAGCTGATGGTCAATTTGACTGCACATAATATTCTGGGTAGGCGGATGGGGTATGGGTAATTTAGAGCTTGTAGCTCTGTAGTGCTTCCACCAATCAGATCTACCAATATCTCAAACTATAGGTGAGATATATAGGCTTATCTTGAGATATTATCCTAAACATTAGATTGAAACAACTTCACGAGGCGATCATATAAGTACTTGTGCTTTTGGCAAAATGTAGACAAAATGACAACATTTTCTGTAAAACAAAATGAAATCATGATTGAATTTACTTAAAAACTTTTGAAAAAGATATGTCGCAGTATACTCTTCAATATTACATGTTGGCAACGCATTTCCTATAATATAACCTTTTAAAACTCTTGATATAATATACCGCCCGCCTAAATCATGGACATTGTGAGTGGGGCTATGAGCATGCCAATATCCCATTCTTGCAATCCATATCTCTGTGGTTGGGTAACGAGAAGGGCTAGCCAACTTGGGACCAGTAAATGTCGTCCATCAGGCTGTACTATGGTTACCCCGACGGATGGCAGTATGAGCGCATAGGCACCGGAAAGTCTAAGGGACGATTTCCTTCTCCTGGGCATACCGGTGCCGGGACACTGGTAGTACCCATCGCAGTAAACACGTTTTTTTCACAAGTGTATAGGACATGGCTACGTTCGTGTGACACCATTGACTGAGTGGCCCATTTTGAACTGTAATTACCATTTATGTACGGCTTTCTCCTCGAATTATGGCCATTGATCACAATGCCACCACACGTATTTAGTATTGATGGAAAGCTGAAGATGCCCGCTTTAAAAAAATCGTATCAATGGAGTTATTTTGAAAATGACAACCTAGGAAACTGCCCTCAATTGCTGCTTATCATCCGAGAAAACATGAATTTGACGACGCCATTGCTCGGATAGCCTCTCTCGCTTTGATGCTGCTACAGCTCTTGCTCTAGCACTGCATTGATTGGCTAAGGCCGTTTCTAAGACGCTAGCTATTCGCCAACATATAATGAGATGCCGGGCCGTCCATTATAAAAGCAGCAGTTTCTGCTCAGATAACACAAAGATTCTTCCGCCGACCTCGCTGCTGACTGTTCTCCATCTGTTCCAGCCGACGGTCTTTCTGCTCCTACCTTCTCCACTGTGGTACCGTCAGTGACGCCGCAATAACCGAACTTTTCTATGGACTGCTCGCAGAGATCTACATTTACATACCCGTCAGCCAGCATTTTCTTTCCATTTTTATTTGACGGACGCTCAGAAAAGTGACCAAATTAACAACCTAAATTGTCTGCCTTCCATCCCGAAAACCTTTCACTCTCTTTGAGACACTCGGGCTCCTATGCAGACACTCGCGTTCCCGCCCCCATGGACGGAAATATAAGCTGTGTAACGCCAGCTTCTACAGAATGTTGTGACTGCGCTTGGATACTGTGTGCCGCTTGCCTGTCGTGGAAGAAACCCATGAACTTCCTGAACTCGGTACTCGTTTCTGACTGAAGAATTCCACTCCAGCCTTTGTGCTTACGACCACGCCTCCGTCTGAAGAACCTGAGATGCGACATCACATGGAACTACACTTTTGCCGCCCAACTCCAGGACACCATGCATTATAAACTTATTCAGTGCATCTTGTCACCTCCGATACTGTGTGAATGCATCAAAACGTGTCTAACATTTCCTCCTCTGACGCATCGTGAACGCTTCCACAAACTGTTTTTCTATTTCTGCTCAGCGGGAACTTATGCAATTTTCCTGCCTGAGAACCAATAGTTATCTTTTCGGCATTTTGATCACCAGCTGTGCCTAAGTCACAGCGCGAGGTTACGCCAAGGCGGCCTTGAGAACATACCTACAGCGGCTTGTTCGAAGCCAGTAACGTCTGCAATCGCCGAACCTAGATGCCAGGTGATGGACTTTTTTTTCCGGTGTGAACTGTGTTAAATCTTAAATGCCCTAACAGTCGCAACTTTCTTATTCTTTACAGATTTAACGCTGATGATATTTCTGCCCATTGTTTAAAATCGAGTGAAGATTGAGATTTTCTTTCTTTTTTCCACTATCTGCTCTTTACTTTAGGAGATCGTCATCTTAACCACCAAATTCGGTCGGCGATCTGACACTCTGCTAGACATAAAGATATACAATGGCGTTACCAGTGGTGTCACCTTTCAGATAGCCTGTGTGGCACCCTATGCGCTCCACACTAGCATGGAGAAATACAGCAGCGCTGTAATCGGAAATGCTCCTTTCCACCAAAAAAGCATTCCTCCACCTTGGAATACAAAGCCCATCACACTTCACTTGGAACTTCCCTAAACCTTCATCTTTGAGCAGAAGAATCATCTGACTTTGCGGGGTAGAGGTTCACGCAAAATCTAATCGATACCATCCTTTTGCGGCCGCCAGAGATCTTAAACCACAAAACATTTTGCTCGCTCAAAACTACCGTCTAGTATGCGGTCCACTAAACAAAGGCTGGAGATAGGCGCACACAGACGGACTTCCTCAGGACGACTCCAAAGAATGATAGATCAACCATACAGTGATCACCAAAGCATCTAGTAACGATTCCCTCTTCGACCGCTCACGAAAGTAGAAGTACATGCACTCGCCTGTTTCCACTCAAAGCGGAAAGATCAACTTAGGAAACAGAACTAGCACCAATCCGAGAGATATTCTCTCGTCGCTCAGATGGGCCCTACCACCTCCTCCTGTGCAATGATCCGAGTGAGGATGATGTATTGCCCAATGATGAGGACACGGACTGCTGCTCTCGCCACCACGCCTGCACATTTCAGCTGATGGAAAATACAATGCACGAGGCCACTAAAAAGAACTTGGTTAAAACTGTCTCCCACCCCATGACTCATCTCTCTTTCTCTATCTTTCCTCTCAATAGCACCCAGAGAGAGGATCACCTAAGAGAAACTAGAGTAAGCGCGGATGCATGTAGGAAAGACCGAAAACAACCTGCGGCGACGCTTTCCATGTCCCGTACTTCGGAAGAAGAAGTGCGTCTCGCCTCGCACACACACGCACCCGCACCCGCAACCGCACCCGCACCCGCACCCGCACCCGCACCCGCACACGCACACGCACACACACATGCACATGCACATGCACATGCAAACGCACGCACGCACGCACGCGCGCACACACACACACACACACACACACACCATATTGCACGCATCTCATGTTTCCGTCACGGAATTACCCGCTCACCCACTTCCATGCGCGAAAAGGACCTGCCAACCTCGGGGACACCATCATGACTGCATGCCTCATCGAAGAAGCACCTGACAGTGACCAGCAAGACAGAGCACTGCAGCTGTGATGATGGCGGCTCCCGACTCTGACCGCATGACACTGAACAATGGCGAGGAAGAAACCAGTGCAACCCCTGTCGAGAGCAGCCAGGTGACCTGACAACAACTTTTGCAAGCACCATGCCATGTCGGAAAACCTCGGCCAGACCCGCGCGCCTACAAGGAGACGGCTGTATGCTCCGGCCAGCAAACATTTATGGGGGAGCCCTGTAGAAGTGCTCATGGGACGGCGTCGCAAGCCCCGAGGAATATGACCGAGGGCCGCCAGGAAGGACTACTGGCCGTGTGAGCGGCCGCCCAGCCATATCTTCTTATTACAGGTAGGTGTACCTAAAATGTGGGTGCCCATCAGAATGCAGGTCTACTACTCAGATAGGCTATGTGCATTGTGCATAGGCAAGTGGGGGGAAAACTGCAAAATGACTAATTTTTGTCTAGAAGTTTCCAAATTATTTGATGACAGAAAATTTATCTGCAAATTTTAACCACAGAATTTTCAAAACAAATAGGTGTATCTCCTCAGCATTTCAGTGTAAACGGACATGAGGGAGTTAAGGTCTATTGGAAATTTACATAGCTATTGTATGGTAATTAAGAAGAATGGCAGTTTATATGTTTGATCAAGGGGTAGTTCCTTGTTTGGAGTGCAGTATTAACCCCTGTAATTCACCTTTCCAGAGTATCCATCCATCATCAGATCTCGTATGACGTCATAATCAGCTCAGCGCGTGTATGATGACGTCATCATCATTACGTCACAAAGGGGTCCATATAGACCGTCATCAAATCTCAAATGGTCCGAGACGTTGTATGAATTGTATGTCTTTATAATTTTTTGCTATTTAATAAACATGCTGCTGAATATTTTGAAACTAATTTGACTGGGCGCTGTTGCTGCCTTAGGCAGGAACAGCGCGCAGTTAAATTAGTTACAAAATATTCAACAGCTTACATGTGTAGCTTTTTGGAAATTGATAGTCAGAGTGTTCAGAGATCGATAGATCCCAACACGAGCGAGGCGTGTGTGGAGCTTAGCAACAGCACCCAGTCAAATTAGTTTCAAAATATTCAACAGCTTACCTGTCGTTTTCTGGAAATTGATAGTCAGGGTGTTCAGAGATCGATCTATCCAAAGACGAGCGAGGTGTGGGTGGGGCTTAGCTAGAGATGGGCGGGGCATAGCTAAAACCGGAAAGGTCCACTAGTCGCATTGCCGTATTACATCGCGTCACTTATCTGCTGTACTTTTTCATTTATATGTTGCTAAAGCATCTGTAACTGGAACTTGAGCGATGGCAACGTACCCTCGGCATAATTATTATGCAAAATGTTGGTTTCATTTTGAATTTACCTGAGAATAATGCAAAGACTGCTGTTAAGACTTACTTGCAAAATAAAAATTAACTATTTTATTGTTTGTTGGTTCATATTGCTCCTTTACTCTCTTTCTGAAACAAACCTTTACATAAATTGGAAGCCAATTGCATATGGCACCAGACAGCAGACATGATTTTGTAAAGAAATAAGTATTGTTTTGATATGTTATTGGGAAAAACCAGCATTCCAGCATTCTGAGGGTCAGCACACCTGCACTTTGAGAACATAAATTGCAAGAGTTACAGAAGCAGAATCATTTTAAAGTTAACTTGAAGAGTTTCAAGATATTGAACCATATCCAATGTTGTGTTGATGTGTTACGTTTCCTCAACAGTATCAGCCAAATTGTCGACCAGCATTCTAAGGAGCAAGTGGATTTTCACGTGTCACATTCAATCTTTAAAGAAAATAAGAAAAAAAATGTATTTTCATGTTAAAGGATAACTAATCCCATCTCTTGATAGCTATTCAGGTGATCTAACACACACGCTCATAAACGATGCAGGTAATTTTATTCTTTTTATCAAAGCGCTAAGGAAAGATATTCAAGATTTAGTAGTTAAATGTTAATACATTTCTACACACTATGATGACTGTCATGATTTATTTTTCAACCAATCAAAAAAAGCCTAGCATGTCTGCGTGGGTATATACGCGCAGTCATAGAGGTGCCAGCTATAGTTTGGCAATGTGGTATAAAAGCAATTCTACAGGTAAGCTGTTGAATATTTTGAAACTAGTTTGACTGGAAGTTGTTGCTGCCTATGGCAACAACAACTTCCAGTAAAATTAGTTTCAAACTATTCAACGGGATGAGTATTACATAATAAAGAATGTAATGCATTGGCACTTACATGACATCACACACTATAGCTTGAGGAGACAAAATGGTGGCGATCACTGTTTAACATTTACTCGATAGTATAAAGCAGATAATTGTGATACAGATAGTGGAATCTGACAGGATATGAATGAGATGGAATCTATAAACCATATTCTATCGGTGCAGTACAACATTTGAGATGAGATTAGCATCCCTTTAACACCATGTGCAATCTATATTAATAAACAACCTCCATCTGTTCATCATATTCCAGAATATCATCTGGTGAGCTGCGTGTTATTTTAAAAAGTCACCAGCATCATGAGGGGGACCTACCTCTAACAGGCGTTGTCATAAACAGGCCATATACGTTAATTAAAAATTGCATGAGTTATCAACCATGTCTTTTCGACAGATAAACTCCTTAAAGAGAGGTTTTTTGGCAGGTTGGCTCACCTGCTAAATGGTCCAAACCGCCCTCTACACGCGCGAAAATATTGAGATTTATATTCTCTTGGAGTATATCACCTATGGCTTTTAAAGGTGCATATTCACAGGAGAATATCTCAAAATAAAATTCTTTAAATTGTATATTTAAATTGCGTGCCTAGATGTAATAAAACGAAATAATTCGTAACATATGATGATTCCATTACGAATAAATTAATGTAATTTTTAAAGTTGTGAAATTAAATTAGAAACACGAGTCCCTAATTCGACTTCGCAATTAAAAAATTATAATAAATTGTATGGAATGAAATCGTCATTATATGTTAAGATTTACATCGCTTCGTTACATTGGGGTCACAAGTCAAACTTCTAAAAGTATACAATTTAAAGAATTTAATTTCCACGCATTCTGGAATAATCCTTTTACCAAATTAAGTACAAACTATTCAACAGAACATTTCTAACAGCGTTTTCAATATTGTACTAACTAACATGTTTCTGTGTTTTGGTCGTGGAAACAACGTAACTTATTTATGAACTGTACTGTATACATGTGTCATATATGCCCAAAATAGATCGATGCTCAACCCTTTCACGACGAAACCGTCCAAAACCGGCCTCTGTAGTGGTCATGAGGAATGCCCATTTGCAGGCCAAGAGAAGACTATTTTTGACAATTTACCACTAAAATGACTGGCTCGGTAACCGAGCCAGTCATTCTAGTGGTAAATTGTTCAAAAATAATACTCTCTTGACCTTCAAATGGACATTAAATTAGCAAATATTTAGATTTTCCTGACCGAATTTAGCTACTAAATAGTAAAATCATTCTGTATTGACTGGCTTTATTGTATCGCGTGCGTATTCACATTGTGTGAACAGCCTTTCTTTGTACACGTGGAGACATAGATATGGATATCAGTGACGTCACATGGATTTGTGTATATGAATAAAACAATGCGCGGCTCAGAGATTATACGCTAATGGACTGAAATCTATAATGACGTTGCAATGGTAAATACTTATCATGTATTGAATGAGTACAATTTACTGCTTAGACTAAATTTATGTATTATCCCTTTGTTATTTGAACCATGCATATACGACGACGACGACGACGACGACGACGACGACGGCGGCGGCGGCGGCGGCGGCGGTGACGACGACGACAACCACGACGACGACCATGGGCACAGCGACGACGAGCGACAGTGAAAACTCCCTTAAGCTGCAATCGGTTCTTCTGCAATCTCCTCCATTCTGTCTTGTCCACTGCGAGTATCCTGGCCTCTTTTAGGTTCTTTATCGTTTCTAGTGGTCCTAGATTACGTTCTTTGAGGTTAGCATCGGATAGGTGCATATAAACCTTCACGAGTCTCTATAGTCCACACCTTCCATTATGACTTGATAGTAATGTTTGCTGTTGCCATACGATTTGCTATGTCGAATGGCCTTCAGATGCGGAATGATCCCAGTATTTCGCCACTTCACATCACCCGAAAGTAAGATACATTAACGATTCGTCTCCTTTGTTACGGACATGCATCCGTGCAAGAATTCCGTTTTGGCATCGTTAATGAAGAGGCTTTGGGCTTTGAGATATTTGGCAGCAATGAACCTTTCCAGTTTACCCATTAATCATGTGACATCATAATTAACTACGTGACGTGTGGGATGACATCATAATCAATGACGTCATGAATGATGTAGATAAGTGCGTCACGAACGAATAATTGGTGACCGACTAAGCGTTGTTGTACGAATTGTATGGCTTTACTATTTAATAAACAGGCTGCAACAGCAGCCAGTCAAATTAGTTTCAAAACATTAAACAGCTCGCCTGTATAGTTTTCTGGAAATTGATAGTCAAGAAGTCCAGCGATCGATCGATCCCAACACGAGTGAGGTGTGGGCGGAGCTTAGCTAGGGATGGGAGGTGCATAGCTAAACCTGGAAAGGTCCGTTGGAAGAACCTCATCAAGGGATCAGTTTCTTCATCGATTAAATTTGCATCATTTGCTTACTCCATGTCATGTGATATGTCTGGTTTTGGGATTGGAGACTTCGGCTTTGTCGAATGTTCTCGAACAGATGACAGAGCAGCAGCAAGAAAAAAGAGGTGAAGAGCACTGGTGATAAATATTCGCCTTGTAGTGCTCCTATTGATGTGTTAAAGTATGCACAAAACGTTAATTTTACGCCAATAGTTAAAGGTGACTATTCACTGTAGAATGTTTTAAAATACAAATTTGAAATTGTGTACTTTTAGAGGGTTAAATTGTGGGCCTATAGATGTAATGAGACGAAATGAATTTTAACATATGATGGTTCATTCCATGTAAATTAATATATTTTTGTAAATTATGAAAGACACGAGTCTCTAATTCAAATTGACAACTAAAACATCATATTTATTTATACTGAATTAAAGGTGCATATTCACAGCAAAATTACTGAAAATAAAATTGTTTAAATTATATACTTTTAAAGGCTTAAACTGTGATCCTCTATGTAATGAAACGAAATAAATCTTAACATGATGATTTCATTCCATATAAATTAATATAATTTTTAAGTTGCGAAATTGAAATAGAGGCTCGTTGAAATAATTATATTACGTTATATGGAATGAAATCATCGTAAGGTAAGATTTATTTCGTTTCATTACACCCAGTCACATAATTTAGGCTAAGCCGCTAAAAGAATATGGTTGTAACAATTAAATTTTCAGGCAATTTGGTTTGAATATGCACCTTTAATTTTGTGTTTGCTAGTAGGAGTCTCGCCAGGAATAGTTCGCCAGCATCATAGTCAGCGTGATTCAGCAATGCATACATCCAGTTTTAACTATACCCCACTCATCTCCAGCTAAGCTCCGCCCACACGTTGCCAGTTTTGAACTCGATCGTACCCTGTACTCCATGAATATCAATTTCTAGAAAACTATATCGGTTAGCTGTTGAATAGTTTGCAAGTAATTTGACTTGGCGTTATTGCTGCCTCTGACAGCAACAGCACCCAGTCAAATTAGTTTCAAAATAGTCAACAGAATGGTTATTAAATAGCAAAGACAAAAGACATACAGTTCGTACAACTTGACGGTTAAACGTTTACGACTGACGCCATTTATGACGTAATTGATGTTGACGTCAACCTGCAAATGACGCGGTCCAGGGCGGTGTCATATACTTGATTGACAGATTGGATTCTTCTATTGGGGAATCGGTGGTCTCTTTATGGCATCGACTGCACATGCTCGTCATGTCTATTCCTGTCTTGTGGAAATCCACGTGCTGTGATAGATCGCCCGATGCTAGTATACGTTATGGCAACACTGAGTCGCCCCAACTGCGTCCTCTTTTAAAGCGTCTCCGCTACTTTCTAACAAATCTTATCTAACGCCGAACATGAGTATGATTGTCCTCAGAATTGAAAGCGTTCTGGGTGGGTTCTTGGGTTTAGGTAGGCTGACACTTGTAGGGAGGTGTTGTACAAAGCCAGAATTGATGCACATCTATACGCTGGATGAGTTCGTTTTCTCGGGATCGTTATTACTTTCTAATCTCTGTTTCTGTTTTTTAGTTTTGCTGGTGTTTTGGCTACGTCGTCAAATGGGACAGTAGCTTATTATCTGTATAGAGGAATTCAGTCTCATCGACAATCATATGACGTCAAGATAAACTACGTCACATGTAGTCTGACGTCATAATCAATTATGCCATGAATGACGTTATTATGTCCGTCATAAAATCTTAATTCATTGTATGTCTTTGTATTGTCTGTGGCCATCAGCGCGGTGTACGGTGCGTGGCTGCTGTGGTATGCCAGTTATTAATGCTTTTGGGCAGGCCAATAGTCAGTATGGATATTCGGTTTTAGGACATGCCAATCGTTATTTTAATAGACCTTTTCTTCGCTGACTGCCTTGTGCTTGTAAATATCTCGCTAAAACCAGGAAAGGCGTTTTTCCAGCTCAGTTTTGTCTTCAACGAGGCTGTATTTCCTAAGAGCAAAATAGTCTCTATTAGTTGTTATGCGCAGTAGTTGCTTGTCCAATGATTTTCACGTGTCATCCATAATCTAAGCTGATTCAACTGACATCAACACCGATACTAACCCCTCTTGTGTCAACAGCGCTTCAAAGCGCTCAAAGTACTACTTGATATATCAAATAAATATTTTGTTGGTCAATATTTATCAAGATATTTTAAGTTTAGAAGACTATTTTTGTACATTTACCACTGAATCAGTTTTCGCCCGCTTGATCATTAAAGGGGTAATGGTAAAGAAAAAGTTTTTACTTAGCCAGTGTCAATCTGCAGGCGGAGGGAAGAATTCTTGAAAATTTACCACTAGAATGACTGGCTCTGTTACCGAGCCAGCCATTCTAGTGGTAAATATTGAAAAATTCTCCTCTCTAGGCCTTTCAAATAGCCACGCCTTAAGACCACTGCAACGTTAAGTAAGGCTGTACAGAACACGCGTATTTCGCGGAGACGGTAATCAGCAGTGGTGACGACCGTCTCTGAGAAAGACACATGTGGTGTAGCGGTTTCAGTGCAGTATTCCAACGTTAAAGGGATGCTAACATCATCTCAAATGTTGTATTGTACAGATAGATTATGGTTTATATATTCCGTATCATTCATATTCTGTCACATTCCCTTACCTGTATCACGTTTATCTGCTTGGTAATATAGCGTGAATGTCGAAAAGTGACGCCACCATTTTGTATCTTTAAACGATAGTGTGTGATGTCATGTAAGTGCCAATGCATTACATTCTTTATTATGTAATACTCATCCAGTTGAATATTTGGAAACTAATTTGACTGGAAGTTGTTGCTGCCTATGGAAGCAACAACTTCCAGTAAAATTAATTTCCAAATATTCAACGGCGTACACGCATGATTGCTTCAATACAACATTGCCAGACTATAGCTGGCGCCTCTATGACTGAACGTATATACCGAGGCAATCACTCTAGGTTTTTTCTGATTGGTTGAAAAGTAAATCATGACAGCCATCATAGGCTGTAGAAATGCAACAACATTTAGCTACTAAAGGCTGAACATCTTTCGTTGTCGGCGTGATTAGAAGCTAAACTTCCAGGGATAGATAATAGGTGGCAAATTCTATGACATGAACGTTGAGTATAAGATAAGGTGAGGCTTCCTTTAATGTCATTTGAATCCATTTATATTATGGGTGATATTTAAACAGCATTGAACACGCAATTACTATTCAGTCTTCTCGGATGGGACTTTAAATTGAGGTCCCGTCATACAGTGCCCATCACTGTGCGAACGTGAGCTAGGGTTAGGTAGGGAAAAAAATCTC
The DNA here is from genome assembly GCA_034401795.1 of Chaetoderma sp. LZ-2023a. NCBI lineage: Eukaryota > Metazoa > Mollusca > Caudofoveata > Chaetodermatida > Chaetodermatidae > Chaetoderma > Chaetoderma sp. LZ-2023a. The sequence goes on from CM067364.1 coordinate 28,227,917, forward strand.
GGCATAATCAAAGTAAACCGGATGCTGAATGGATTCGTCCTCGGATGGAACCACACAACATACGGATTACAAAAACAAAACAAAATTGTTAGAATTAGAATCTTTCGGACTTTTCGATGGGACTATGGAGGGATGTAACCCGGATGACTGATCGAGTTCGTCCTCGGACGGACACAGTCACCATACGGTACCTAACCAATCAAAATCAAACAAGTGCGCGCTGGTGCCTGCTCGGATGATGGCCAGAAGAGCAAATGGGTCCCAGGACCCGAAAGACCCCACAACCCAACCTCCCCACTCCCCCCAAAGGGGCCGGTGAGGTCTCTGACCTAAAGCCCCTCCTCCCCGGGTGCATCAGGTCATAAGACCGTACGCACCTACTCCCACTCCCCCGACCCAGCACCTACCCCATCCCTTCCCTACCCCAGTTAGGTCCAGGTTAGGCCATCGCCATCACCCACGCCCAAGCACGAGGAGCAACAGAAAAGCCATGGACAAGAACAGCAACATGAGACAAAATCGAGAGACAATGATCAACACACACACACACAGAGAGACACAAGCTAATGCACAAACCGATGTCACAAGAATTCACAAGAATTCAACAGAAACCATAAAGGCCAGGCGTGAGTCTAGACCCTAGCATTGGGAACTAGCATATAAACGCCTTAAATATTACAACACACACGCAATTACTATGCATAACAAGAGCTCCGAATGCCTCGCCTGTAAAGGCATGGAGAGTGTGGATTGCCAAAGCTAGGTTGGCATGGTTCGTAATAAAAAAGTTCCGATAGACTTTGGATAGTCTGATGTTGAAAAAATGTCCCAAAATGAAATTAGTAATGACGGAGATGGTATCCCTGTATGGTATATAACACTCATGTACAATTTTCTTGATATGCGGCGAGCCATTGTTGAAAGAAGAACTAACCTAAAAACAACAAATATTCTATGTGTAAACCCACGAGAAAAGTAGATAAAATACCCCCAAATGAAATTAGTAATGAGGCAAACTGTGTGATATAGAATGGCTTTCAAAAGTTTAATTGAAATCAGAAGAGTCATTGTTGCGTAATGTGTCCAATAAAAACACGTTAACTTTAAAAACTGTGAAAAACAGGACAAATTTAACAAAATAAAAAGCAATGATAGAGATAGTACCTCTTCACAGTACATATCAATGCTGTAAGATTTTGTTGATATGGCGGCGAGACATTGTTGAAAAAAATGGTCCATAAACAAACTTTAACCAAAAAATCATTGAACATAATTTAAAGTCCAAGATCATGAAAATATAGGAAAGTTTCCCAAAATTCAAACTAGTGATAATGCTGACAGCATTCCATGTGTGACATAGAACATATTTGTAATGTTTATTTAAAATCTGATAAGCCACTGTTGAATAATAAGGCGATTTCAATACTTTACCCTAAAAAACGTGAAAAATGTTCTAAGTTGAAAACCGTGAAAAAAACATGAAGAATTCGCCATATTTAAATTGGTATTGCTGCGGATCGTACCCAGGCATAGTATATAACACTGTTGTGAAATTTTGTTCATATCCGGTGAACAATTCTTGAAAATGAGTGGTCCCTAAAAAAACTTTAACAAAAAATATACCGTGAAATAATTTAGTCTAAAACCGTGATGTAATTTTAAATTCTCCGAATTCATATCAATAATGATACAGATCCCATATTGTATTGTTTAGAAAACTTCTGTAAAGTTTCATTGAAATCAGATAATCCATTATTGAAAAATAAGTTTGATTTAGAAACCTTAACCATAAGTACAAATACCGAAAATACATGAAAAGATACTAAGAACAAAACCGCGAAAAAACACTTAAAATGCCCCAAAATAATGAAATTCGTTGTCAGTACAGATTGCATCCCTGTACAGTATAGATCTCTTCTGCAATGTTTCACTGAAATTAGGTAAGCCATTGTTGAAAAATAAGTTGACTTTAAAACCGTAACTAAATGAACAACGACACCGACGCCGAAATTACTGATCCTATATCTCGCTTTCTGCTTCACGGGCGAGACAAAACATGGGTTACACCTTCCGTGGATAGTCCTATTGAAATTATGGCAATGGTTAACCGTTCCCTTAAGTGACCTGTTTAAATGACAGTAGAGGAATCCAAGGCGTCAGTCAAGTATATGACGTCATACTAAAAAACTTCACGACGTATCAAAGTCCGTCAAGAACTCTTAATAGTCTGCCATGTGCACGAATTGTATGTCTTCACTATGTAATAATCATTTTGTTGAATATTTAAAACTAATTTGACTGGGCGCTGTTGCTGTCAAATTAATTGGAAATTGGTATTTTGGGAGTTCAACGTTCGATGGGACATAAAATAAACAAGGATGAAGAGAAATATCATTGGCATTGATGAGTTTATTCCATTAAAACATAATTATACAGTCACCAACCCACCCCAACCCCACCCACCCCAACCCCACCCACCCCAACCCCACCCACCCCAACCCCACCCACCCTAAAGAAACCGTTGTCAACAATAACATTTTTTTCTTCTTTTTATCATTTTATGAACGATTAAGTTCATGAAATACACTACCAGAATACAAAGAATACAAAGATAGTTTGATGCTAATTTAAATTCATTAACAAAATAATGAACTCTTAAATAAAATATAGGGCCTACGTATTATCAAATTGGTCTATTATAAGAAAACTATCCTGTTGATAATCAACACGTCTGACTGAGAGGCTACCTTGGGTATACGCTAACACGTCAGCCAGTTATTACGTGGCGACGATGACGACGACGACGACGACGATCTACTCTGAAAATGGCGTGTTGCATTCGCAAATAACTATCTATATTGCGGCAGTCGTGGTCGGTTCGTTCGTTCCACGAGATAAATGATTCATCAATACATTCTCTAGAATAGAGGATCTCACGCGAGTTGTCAGTTCGCATTAAATTTATCCCACGAGATTAGTACGATCTTTTTTTAAATGCGCTTTAGCGTTTTGCTAACCGCTATCGCGTGACTCTATTAGAATATATTAAAATGATACGTAGTGATTTAGTGAATGCTATAGAATGGATGAATCCACTTTTAGCTATTCCCCGTCCATCTCTTGCTAAACTACGCCCATGCTTTGCGCATGTTGATATCGATTTACATACTTTCAATCCTGAATTCGCAGTATCTCAATTTTGTGGTAACTATGCAGCTAACATGTTGAATATTTCGAAACTAATTTGACTGGTGGGCTGTTGCTGCCTATGGCAGCAACAGCGCCCAGTCAAATTAGTTTCAAAATATTCAACAGAAAGTTTATCAAATAATAAAGACATACAATTCACACAACTGACGGATTATTCCAGGTGCATGACGGAGGATTTCTGTCAATTATGATTGTGACGTCACCCTACATGTGGCAAAAATGATTATGACGTTATATGCTTGAGTGACAGATCGGATTCATCCATTGACTATAAGTGTGCTTATGTGATAAATTATTGTAGATAACAACAGTTTACATCAACACCAAATTCATATCAGCTAACACGTGCGCTGGAGGAACTGAATATGCCTAAATGAAAGAACCAGCCCAGGTCACCCTACTCGTGAATAGTCGGGCATTTCCGTAACATTGTATTTACGGAAATTGCCGAGGACTTCCTGAGTTGTTTAACTCATAAAATTACGACATCCGAACTAGTCTTGAGCAACCATCTCGTTGAGCTTGTCTCGAAATAACAGAATATCGTCATTTTGAAGGAAGATAATTTCATTGGGCAAGGGGATACTTAACCGGCGTAACTGACGTATGGCGTTATTCCAGTGAGAACACGGCCTAAGTGTATGCCCACCCCATTTGCCAATTTACTCTTTGATTGTGGCAGACACTACGATATTAATTCAAAATCGTTTGCAAACAGAATATATACTCGGCTATGTTAATTGCAATTGATAGGCCTACTAGATACACTTACGAATCGAAAAATTTATGCACCGTATTCAATGATAAGTAACGGCTCCATTCAAGAATCTCATACTGATTTCAGTACGTAGACTACAATACAAACTTATTTTGGAGAAAGTAACTATTTGGGCCTAAGACATGATATTTAAAAAATATTTAACTCATATTTTTTAAGAATTTCCCTCTCGCAGTCAAAATGCATGCATTTTAGAAATTTGTATGTAACACGTATTTACATTAAAGCAGTCGTTTCCAAAGTGTGTATTTATGTACATGGGCTCGTGTATGTTCGATCTTCTTCAGTTTTTTGCACTCTAAGTTAGCATAATATAAAATTCACTAAATTACACAGATGTTAAATATTTTTTTTAAACTAATCTGACTGGATTCCGTTCTGTATTTAAATTACCGGCCACCAATCATCGCACCTGTGTGATTCTCTAAATTTCAAGGCAACAACACAGGTTGTGTTGACAATTTTAGAAATAATTTAACAGGAAAGTGTTGCTGCTAATATTTTGAAACTACGTTGGCTGAGAACTGTTGCTGCCATAGGTAGCATCCGCTTCAAGTCAAATTGGTTTCAAATTATAGGAAGAAACAGCTTCCTGTTAAATTAGTTTTAAATTATCAACATATCAACTTGCATCGTAAATGGTTTCTCGTATTTGGTCTCTCGAGTTCAAAGCGTTAACATTCCGTTTCTCCTTAAAGATAGCTTATTTCTTGTTGTTATCCAAGTCTCGCATAATAATTTGTAATTGGTCTTTGGCCAACTTAACATAATTCCTTTCGATTACTACTGTTTAGCGATAACCGGAAGCTGTATCTTTGGTACAAGTTACGGTTAATGTTAAACATTACTACGCGCAAGGAATTATGGGAAGTTATCTGAATAGTGAATCATATTTTTTATAGGCCTAATTAGATATTTTATTTATGTAACATTTCACGGACCACTAAGACCAGTGGTTGTCCGGTACTGACTGACGGCGACTACATTCTGGAAACAACTGCATTAAAGGGACTTAGTCCTTGGAAAGTAAGTTTTGTTGATTGTTCATAGCCTAATATCACGTGATATCGTGCTGTCATTTTATTCAAGCTTGCGATCGAAGAACTGCTTAGATGGAGTGGATCGTTTCGACCTGTAGATAATAAAATAATAATAATAATAATAATAATAATAATAATAATAATAATAATAATAATTATAAACAACAACAACAACAACAACAACAACAACAACAACAACAACAACAACAACAACAACAATAATAATAATAATAATAATAATAATAATAATAATAATAAAGCGGTGTAGGCGGTGGCGGCAGCAGCAGCAGCAGCAGCAGCAAGTAGTAGTAGTAGTAGTAGTAGTAGTAGTAGTAGTAGTAGTAGTAGTAGTAGTAGTAGTAGTAGTAGTAGTAGTAGTAGTAGTAGTAGTAGTAGTAGTAGTAGTAGTAGTAGTAGTAGTCGAAGTGAACGCACGCGTTTATTTAGCTCTGCAAATGCTGCCCGAATTTGCTAGTTTCTAGCGCGATTTTGTAGATACATTTTATACATATATTTCATATTAGTATTTCCTTTCAAACTTTATGTTTAATTTGTAAATTCTTGTCTTGGTTGAAGCGCATTTTGTGTCTCCATTTTCTAAAGGCATTCCTCTTAGCTGGCGGTTTCCGCCATTTAATAGGGCTCCTCTTACTGTGGTCAATGCAATACATTTCTCCCCGCGACAGTCTGCTATTTCTATAGTTCGTAGGCTAGCGCATTATATTTGGCAAGATCGCCTGAGTGAGTGGATTTAATTCCTTTGTCATTTGTAAGCACAAGCCTAGTTCTTTAACTATATAAATCCTTATAGTCAGTCGGCTGTCCCCGGTCAACTCGAACAGACTAACAAATATATGACTGTACTATCTATTCATATATTTGTTAGTATACTTTAATCGGCTAGGTGTTAGTGAACCACTTAGAAAGTGGTTCAAACTAACAAATATACGACTGTACTCTCTATTCGTATATCTGTTGGTAGACGTCAGGGTTTCAAAAGGGGACACTATTTATTTAGTGTTTAGCTCTTTCCCTGACGTCCTGGTGTTATATAAGTATATATTTATTATATATTGTAGTAGTATGGGGTTCCTCCTTTGATAAACCACCATGGCAACCTATAAGCGTACCCTAAGCCTTAAAATAACAACTAAGGGGTGGGGTGTCACGGCTATCGACGTGTATCATAGGTTAAAAGACGTCGTTGGCGCGGGACCTGCTACTTTGCAGGGGCTTATCAATGTTACTAAAACTGTATGGAATGTAACAGTGTCAAATGAGGGGGTCAAGGAAAAGCTTCTGGAAGATGTTCTTATTGTAAAAGGTGAAGTTTGTAACGTAGAGGAAATCGAGTCAGATAGGATTCTAGTGAAGATGAAAGTTCCACTAGAAATTCCAGATGACAGAATCATGAGTGAACTCAAGAAGTATGGCAAAGGGCAAAAGACTGAACGGGAAACGTATCCCGTTGACAGAACGCTAGACAACGGTGTAAGACGTATTTGGTTTGATAAAGTGGATAGCCCTTTACCAAGCGGATTGACGCTTGATGGCAGCTTTGTCCTGCCCTTATGGTATAGAGGGCAAATTAAAGAATGCCGGATCAGCCTAAGTACTGACCATTTGGCAACAGATTGTCCCAATCGAAACAAATGTTTGCTCCGTGGTTCAGTTGACCATTTTAAATGGCGCTGTCCAAAAAATCAAAACAAGCCCTCAGTATCAGGAGATAATCGCCCATTAAAGGATGCAACTGAGTCAAATGCTTCTGAAGCAACCGCTACGGAAGCTGTTGTTTTGGTTCATGCCACTGTAAATGACACAAACAAATCATCAAATCCTGTTAAAGTAACTACAGTTGATGAAATTCATGTATTAGAGGAGGGTATAACCTTAAGTCAAGAAAATACTCAAAATGCAGTGGAGCCAAACGTTGCTGTAAAAGACACGCAGGAAAATGATGATCTTACAGAAGAGCCAGTTTACAATTCCTTAGAAGATGAATTAAAATTAGGACAGGAAAAGTTTAGGACTCAGAAGACAGAAAGTTCAGTCTATTTTCCGCTAAGCCCACTTGATTTAAGTCAGCTTGAAGATATGGTAAATGATGCTCCTGCCAAATGTTACTTAAGTAGCAATAAGCGTCATAAAGAAGACAATAGCTCAGAATCTGAGATTGAAGTAAATGATATGGATGATGATACAATGTCAGTTGCAGAATAAGATGTGTCCATTCAAACACAGAGTTCACAGATGAAAGATGAAATGGTAATGTACCGATCAGAAGGGGGTGAAGTGTTAGTGCCATATGTAACGGCGAGAGGCGTGAAATATCGTCTACTGCGCCATGATTCTGATATTTCCAAATATGAATATTTGTCTGTGGTAGAACTGGGAAATAGTGAATTCGCAGGAAAATTAGGTAAATGGTCTAAGAAACGAGCTAAAAAACTCAAATCTAGTTAATCTAATGATGGCGGTTGTAAACATCATTTTACAAATTATGATTATCTGCACCATCAATTGCAGAGGATTAAGTACTGAATTCAAGCAGCGCCACTTGCTTGAAGAATTAGCAAATGAGAGAGTTGATATTGCTTTTCTACAAGAGACCAAAATTCAAAAAGCTGAAGTGTATGAATCTCTCAAAGATATTTCAAAAGGGCAGATTTTTTTTTTTATCACAAGATAATAGTGCGGGAGTGGCCATTCTTATCCTGCCCGCTGTCTCAACTATGTTGACGTTATATCGTCGTCATCAGATCCAAATGGACGATGGATTTGTGTATCAATTGATGTACTAAACACATGTTTAAATTTGATGTGCCTTTATGCACCTACCTCTCATCAATTGCGCCGTGAATTTCTAAATGATGTTTCCACAATAATTCAAGACAGAACGCCTGAAAACCTAATTATGGGCGGTGACTTTAATTGCATATTAGACGAGGCTAAAGACAGAAACTCTAGGTCTAATTTTAATGACACATCGCATAATATTTTGAAACACATTTGTGAAAATAAAAGCTTGTTAGACACTTATCGGATTGAAAATCCAGAAGGCAGGAATTTACTTGCTTTTCAACCGATGGAAGGTTAGCTTCAAGGTTGGACAGGATCTATGTAGAACGTTCATTGAAAGGTGTAAAACTAACATAAAACCAGTAACTTTCTCTGATCACAATATGTTTTCCATCACATTAGACAATGCTGACTGGGTCAAACGAGGAGATGGATTTTGGAAACTTAATGTAGCATTGCTACGAGCTAGTTGCTACCGCAAATGTGTGGAAAGTTGTTGGAGGCATTGGGATGAAAGAAGAGGTTCGTATGAATGTATAACAGACTGGTGGGAAGATGCTAAATCAGACCTGAAATATATTTCAAGGCAGTATTCCATTAGGAAAGCACGTGAAATACGAAAGCGTAAAAAGGCGCTTCAGAGGTCGTTGTGTAAAATTAATAAGAAAATTAATGATGGGGAATAAAATTATTACGAACTATTAGTTAAATTAAAAAGTAAGCCTAAATGAAATAGAGCAATATCAGTTTGATGGCGCCAAAATAAGGTCAAGAGCACAAATGCACACCGAGGGCGAAAAGCCTACACGCTACTTTTGTAACTTGGAAAAAGCAAGAGGTATAGAGAAATTAATGCGCTCACTGAAGACTAATGATGGAGTATCAGTGTGCTCAAATGCAGAAATGATTGAAACAGTATCCGAATTTTACAAATCATTGTATAAATCTGAGGGAAGCGAGGAAACTGCAACTAGAGATCTTTTAGCTAATATAACGAAAAGACTTCCAGATTCATGTCGCAAAAGCTGTGACCAATCAATAACAATTGATGATTTGACAAAATCCCTCAAAGGCATGAAGTTAGAAAGTTCTCCTGGATGTGACGGACTTCCAGTTGAATTTTATCAAACATTCTGGCACATATTTGGGCCAGTATTAGAAAAAATAGCAACCAGCATTTTTAAGCAAGGGCATCTCCCTATATCGATGGCCCAAGCATATGTTCGGCTTATATACAAGAGGGGTGACAGCAATAAAATACAGAATTATAGACCAATCTCTCTACTCTGTGTAGATTATAAGATTATTACTCGGGCACTAACATTAAAACTTGGCGCAGTCCTAGACGAAGTCATTCATGATGATCAAACCTGCTCTGTGCCAGGAAGATAAATATTAAACAACACTTTGCTTATACGGGACCTTATTCAATTAGTTGAAAAGGATTGTATCCCAGCAGCAATAATAGCACTTGATAACGAGAAGGCATTTGACAGACTAGAATGGGATTTCTTGTTTAAGTCTTTAGACCATATTGGCTTTGGTTCAAGATTTATTAAATGGGTCAATATTTTATATACTGATATAACAAGTTGCTATTTAGTTAACAATCAGCTATCCAAACCTGTAGTGTTGGAACGAGGTGCCAGACAGGGTTTCTCACTGTCCCCGCTTCTATTCGTCATAGCTATGGAATCGTTGGTGGCCACATTGAGGCAACGCAATGACTTTCAAGGAATATGTATACGTGGCGTAGAAAGGCCACTAAAGGTTTCTCAATATGCAGATGATACGACTGTGTTTGCGGGTAAAAATACGGATTTTAGAATTTTAAATGGAGTATTAACAGATTTTCAAAAGGCATCAGGACTTACAGTCAATAAAGATAAATCTAAGGGATTGTTTTTGGGCGATTGGAAGGGCAGAACTGATAATGTGATGGATATTAACTGCTCAAATGATGTCATAAAAACTTTGGGTATTTACTTTAGTGGTGAACAAAATGTATTACTAAACTGGGAAGAAAGGATATCCAAGCTAAAGTGTGCATTACTAAATTGGAAACGACGTCGCCTAACTGTCTTTGGCAGGACATTTGTCCTTAATAATTTAATTTTATCTGGACTGTGGTATACCGCTTCTGTAGTTCATATGCCCAAATCAGTAGAGTCAAAGATCAACACGTTACTTTTGTCCTTCTTATGGGAGGACACAGCCCATTTAGTATCACAGTCAATCCTCACCAATGAAAAGCATGCCGGAGGCCTGGATTTGGTTAATGTTTCAGCAAAGTGTGCTTCTTTAAAATTGAAATTCTTGAATAAGTTACTTACTTCAAACTCATCTTGGTCAAGTGTTTCAAGGGCACTTCTACAAAGGTACGTTGACCCATTTCCAGTAGAATGTTTATTTATGTGCAATAAATTGCCACCTAATCATCCAAAGATTCCAAATGTATATAAAGAACAGCTCGAAGCCTTAAACATATTTACACGATCAATGCCACAACCCAATTGTTGGGAAGATGCCTTAGAGCAACGTCTTTGGGGGCAACGAGTTGATTCGTGATAATGATGATGTATTATATTTGCCCTCTATGGCCAAAAATGGTATTCAATATTTACGTGACTTGGTAAATCCGAAATCTCGTAAATGGATTGCGATGCAAGATGTAGCAAGAATAACATCAATGAGACATATTGATGCTCAGCGCTTATTTGTTAGAATAAAGAATGCAATACCTGCTGTATGGTTCAAATTGCCGAAAGCACGTGGCAACATCCATATGTTGCAACCAACATTAGCATTTATGTCAGAACATATAAAATACAACACAGCATCTAGAGACTGGTATAGAATTCTAATGCAAAGTCGGAGACAGACTCCTATTTTGGTTAGGCATTGGAACAATTTAGGATGCACGCCAAAGAACTGGAGAAATGCCTGGAAAGCAATACATCTACCTTGTCTACCAGGAAATGCACGGGACCTGGCATAGCGATTACTCCATCAAAGGCTATGGGTCGGTCATCTTACTTATATGTGTAAAATATCAAGTACAGACCGGTCCTTATTATGTAATACTGAGGAGGAAACGATTGGCCATCTATTTACTCAGTGTCGCATAACTACAGGCTTTTGGGTATATATCAATATGCTCCTTGCTAAATTTGGAACCGAATATGTGAATTTTGTGGCTCAAACAACTTTGTTCAAAGATTGCTCAACTATCGGACGAATCATTAATAGCAAGGAGAAAGAATTGTTAATAACCCTGGTATCTGTAGGGGTGTGGGCCATCTGGAAGCATCGGTGTTCAGAGGCCAGAGATAAAACCGGCAACAACCATCAGAGAGCCATACAAGCTATATTTCGATCATTGTTGATAAACTGCATTCATTGTGAATTTTACAGGCTAGTAGAACATTGGAGAGAAAGTAGATTTAAAGACGTATGGTACAAAACTGGCCTAGTATCAATTGAATACGGATATCTAAAAATATCAGAAGCGGAACTTGTATAAGCTAGCACACTTGCTGCTTGCTGTATATTGATAAATGCTATTTTAATTTAATTTAATTGCCTTTATTTTAAAATTGTAATGCCTTAGGAGACTCTAATCTTGACGAAAATCCTAACCGTGGGATCAGAATATTTAAATATCAAATGAGCATTATGTCAATATTCTGGAGGTGATCCGATTTTCAAGTTAACAGAGTGTGATATCTTACAATTAGCTTCCTGTTGTAAATATTTACTGTAGGTGTATTTGTTCCAGGGTAATTTGCAAAAACTTACAATGAAGTAAATTTAGAATGTGAACTCAGAGTGCCATCTAAGTAGTCATAGTTTGTATAGGCTACTACGTCCGTTGGGTATTTAATAATCGGTTAACTGGCGTCAATGAGTGACTTTTTGTTACTTATTGACGAGTCACCTCGCCACTTGTTGGCGAGCTGCACTCGCCATTTGGCCCTACTACTATACGGTGTGCTACGTTAAACTACATATGATCTACTTAGCCTGCCGGTCATGAATCGGCTCAATGGCATCAATGATTAGCAGTAGCTTACTGCTAATTATTGATGAGTGGCTTTACCACTTGTTGGTTAGCTATGCTCGCCATTTGGCCCTACTACTACACGGTGTGCAAATAGCAATGCCTTTGTTGAATTATGTTATGTTATCAGCTCTTTATTAATTATGTTTTCTATGTAGTTATGCCACGGTTGTGGTATATGATAATAGAGTATTTTAGCTTGCACTGTTTTGACATGTTAGGTTTGTATTGTTATTCTATTAATAAAGCCTGCTATTTCAACCGATTTTTTATGGGGGTTTGCAAGCCTTTTTAAAGGAGTTCCTCCGTGAAGTGTATCCGACTGCGTCAGCGTCGGATTTAAAAAAAAAAAAAAAAAAAAAAAAAAAAGGTAGTAGTAGTAGTAGCAGTAGTAGTAGTAGTAGTAGTAGTAGTAGTAGTAGTAGTAGTAGTAGTAGTAGTAGTAGTAGTAGTAGTAGTAGCAGCAACAGCAACAGCAGCAGCATCAGCATCAGCATCAACAGCAGCAGTAGCAGCAGCAGCAGCAGCAGCAGCAGCAGCATCAGCAGTAGTAGTAGTAGTAGTAGTAGTAGTAGTAGTAGTAGTAGTAGTAGTAGTAGTAGTAGTAGTAGTAGTGGTAGTAGTAGTAGCCATGCGTCTGTGTGCGTGGGCGGGTGTGTGTGCGTGTGTGCAAGCGTGCGTGCCTGTGTACATGCATACATGTACATGTCCTTCCGTCTGTCTGTCTGTCTGTCTGTCTGTCTGTCTGTCTGTTCATTGCTCTGTCTTAACACTAAAAAACGTTTCGGCACACGATTTTAATCAAAATTTCATTACGTAAATTTACCATATCGAGACCAGGTTCGGATTTACTTAGAATCGCCCCCACAATATTTGAGCACCACGTGAATAGAGGCATGGCTCAAATACATCTAGGTGTTAGCGGTCAATAAAACCAAACCAACAACAATTTGTGGATGTTTTGGGTAAGGTGTACTTAGCAGCCTGTCGCTTCAGCAGGTGAATGATGGGATCGACCCTACGTGATTGAGAATAATTGTACATATAAAAATTAAAAGATGTCCTACGGATATGATTTCAAGTTTGTCATTTGATTTTGGTACTTAACAAGAGGTAGGGAGGAACTAAGCCTTGCCATTGTTATTAGGAACTACTGGGTCTAACTTTGATCTCACTAGCAAATCTTTCAGGGTTGGATTCCTTTTGCAAGCAATTAATTGTTATGTTTTTATCGGTTCCTTTAGTTTGGATTACAACCGTGAATATTCATCTTTTAACATTTTTAATTTCTGTAAATTCATATTCCCCATATGCCATTATGTGGCCTGGGTGTAAATAAAAAATCTGAATCTGAAATCTTTTATTATGTCTATTTTCACTAATTCATTACGTCTATTGTATATGAGCTGAAATGTGATAATTGTGTTATTTTGTGACATACCTGGATCGACATTTAATCTGAATTGTGTTTTTGCTTGGGGCGTTTTAATCCAATGGCCTTTCCTGAATTTACAAAATGAACTCGCTTCTTCGTCAATATCTGAAAGAGGGATTTGTTGTATTGGCATGATTTCAAAATGGAGCTCAACTGAATGATCAGGAAGTGGAACATGTTGTGTTATTATCAGAAACATGGCAGAATTTTAGCTTGAAATCTAAATGCATTTTCTTTGTTTTACCAACATATATTGTTTCTGGCAAAACGTGCAATTGATCAAATGGACTAAATTCTCAGAATTGCAATGCATATGGATATGATACTCATTTTTTTATTTTGAAAACTTATGTATGTTTGTTGGTCTGCAAAATAGTTGTTTACTTTACATTTACATATGTTTTTGTCACATTTAAAAATGGATCCATCACGCATGATTGGCTTGTCGCGTTTAATTTTAACAGGGTCAAACTCTGGCCCGTTATGGGGCTTGAGACTTTTAGGCCCGATTTATAAGTCGAACTTCTCTTGTGCCGTACCAGCTAAATCTGCCTGAAAATGACAGAGTCCACTATATAAATCAACCAGTCGTCATTAGCGCGACGACAGAAAGTTCGACTTATAAAACGGGCCTCAGTCTCATTCGGTTTTCAGTTTTCAGTTTTCTTTATTCACCCAGGCCATTTTCACAGCATATGATGGTATTTATTTTAATTTTTCGAAGAAAACGGGTTGAATAGCCTCGTGTTTTCAAAGCATCAAACAGAATAAAGTATACATCATTCAGATTTTGCCTGTTTGTAGAGTTGTGAAAGAATCAGATGGGTTTAGATTTGATCGGACCGTTATACATGTATGTGTGTGGATGAAGAAATGATTTTTGCGAAGCAACTGATGTAAATCTGTCGGCTTAACCACCCGTGTGTTAACTTAACTCTTTGATGGTCAAGACCGCCAAAAACGGACTATGTGGTGGTCTTGAGGAATGTCCATTTTTCATCTAAGACAATACGATTTTTGAAAATTTAGCACTGGAGTGACTGGCTCGGTTACCGAGCCAGTCACTCCAGTGGTGAATTTTCAAAAATAGTCTTCTCTCAGCCGACAAATAAACACTAGCTAAGAAAAAACCGGATTTCTTGACCATCTTCAATGTCACGCCGGCCCAAAAAACACATGTAGTGGTTTTGAATAATGTCTCTTTGCACGACAACAGAAAGTTATTTTTGTAAATGTTATTGTAACAATTATTATTTTCTTAAATAGTCTTGACCATTAAACGGTTAATTGATATATGTATAATTTCGAGCGCTTTGAGGCGCTGTTGACACAAGAGGCGTTAAATCATTATAGATTGTGACGTCTAAGAAGATAACCGATGTTCAACTAACAGTAGCTTTTAGATTGATTTTTGAATCTAGATTATTTAGAATAAGTAAGAAGTTACATACGTCTTCTTCTGAATGCTGCCAGATTATGAAGATATCTAGATATCTGAGGTAAAGAAGAGGCTTTATGCCCTCATAGCACGTGCGCACACATACACACACGTACGCACTTACGCACACTTACCGTAAACATCTGAACTTTCCGTTATCGGATTTTACACACAATTTTCCGGGATAGTAGATGAACTTTGGTATTAGTGAATCTGCTTTCTCCGAGGGAAGGTCTGCCACATCACTGGAGTCACCTTCTGTGGGTGAAAGAAAGGTATTCGACGTAGCACGTAATACCCAACTATACATACCAGATACGACAATGCGTTGTAAGAAATGTTTCGTTGAATATTTTGAGAATAATTTGACTGGAAATGGATAAACGTATAACAGCCAAATTATTTTCTAAATCTTTAACAGCTGTTCAGTAAAGGTCTATGTTTTCTGATCATGTGAATAACCTGGGAAACTAATGGACCCACAAACATAGAAATATATAATTCTATGGTTAAAGAGTACTGTGTTGAAAACGTAATGAAATTAAAACGGCATTACTCAGGATTAACTCTCTAGTGTGAGCACAGCCTTAGTATTGCTGACTAGTACAATCAAGAGATCAAATGACGCACGCATGCCAGTCAGCCAGCCAGTCAGCCAGTCAGTCAGTCAGTCAGTCAGTCAGTCAGTCAGTCAGTCAGTCAGTCAGTCAGTCAGTCAGTCAGTCAGTCAGTCGGTCATTCAGTCAGCCAGCCAGTCAGTCAGTCATTCAGTCAGCCAGCCAGCCAGCCAACCAGCCAGCCAGCCAGCCAGCCAGCCAGCCAGCCAGCCAGCCAGCCAGCCAGCCAACCAGCCAGCCAGCCAGCCAGTCAGTCAGTCAGTCAGTCAGTCAGTCAGCCAGCCAGCCAGCCAGCCAGCCAGCCAGCCAGCCAGTCAGCCAGTCAGTCAGTCAGTCAGTCAGTCAGTCAGCCAGTCAGACAGCCAGCCAGCCAGCCAGCCAGCCAGCCAGTCAGCCAGCCAGCCAGCCAGTCAGTCAGTCAGCCAGCCAGCCAGCCAGTCAGCGAGCCATGCAGGCAGCCAGCCAGCCAGCCAGCCATCCAGCTAGCTAGCTAGCTAGCTAGCTAGCTAGCTAGCCAGCCAGCCAGTCAGCCAGCCAGCCGGTCAGCTAGCCAGCCAGCCAGCCAGCCAATCAGCCAGCCAGCCAGCCAGCCGGTCAGCCAGCCAGCCAGCCACCCAGCCAGCCACCCACCCAGCCAGCTAGCCAGCCAACCAGCCAGCCAGCCAGCCAGCCAGCCAGCCAGCCAGCCAGCCAGCCAGCCAGCCAGCCAGCCAGCCAGCCAGCCAGCCAGCCAGCCAGCCAGCCAGCCAGCCAGCCAGCCAGCCAGCCAGCCAGCCAGCCATCCAGCCAGCCGGCCAGCTAGCCAGCCAGCCAATCATTCAGACAATCCACCAGCCAGTCAGTCAGCCAGCCAACCAATTAGCCAACCAGCCAACCATCCAACCGGCCAGCCAGCCAGCCAGCCAGCCAGCCAGCCAGCCAGTCAGTCAGTCAGTCAGTCAGTCAGTCAGTCAGTCAGTCAGTCAGTCAGCCAGCTAGCCAGCCAGCCAGCCAGCCAGCCAATCCACCAGCCAGCCAGTCAACCAGCCAGAGCCAATCAACCAGCCACTCAAACAGCCAGTCAGTCAGCCAGCCAGCCAGCCAACAAGCTAGTCAACCAGTCAACCAGCCAGCCAATCAGCCAGCCAGCCAGTCAGTCAGCCAGCCAAACAGCCAGCCAAACAATCAGTCATCCAGCCAGTCGGCCAGTCAGCTAAATAGCCAACCAACGAGCCAGCCAGCCAGCCAGTCAACCAACCAACCAACCGGCCAGCCAAATAGCATGCCAGCCAGCCAGCCAGCCAGCCAGACAGCCAGCCAGCCAGACAGCCAGCCAGCCAGCCAGCCAGCCAGCCAGTCAACCAACCAACCAACCAACCGGCCAGCCAAATAGCATGGCAGCCAGCCAACCAGCCAGTCAGCCAGCCTGCCTGCCAGCCAGTCAGTCAGTAAAGATTATTCCGGGCTGTATCTAAAAAAACTGCTGATCCGATTGGGCTCAAACATTAGCACAGCGATGCAGCTTGCCGTGCCAGAGAATTTCCGTATTTTGGCCGTTATCTGGATAAAGAACCCGGAGTAGGATTGGATCAAATTGTAGATCTATTGATATCTCCGTATATGCTGGTCAGATTTGGCTAAATTTTAACATCGGAAAGGGTGTGACCATAGACTAGGATTCCACAACTTTGGGCATAATACGAAAACATAGGAAAAATCCTTTAAAAACCCCGGAACCCGCAGCTACAGAGATTATATCGGCCTTGTTAAATAGATGTATTGATTTATATCTATACCTTTTCTTCTGTGTAGTCGGCGGACCGTGTGTTTTCTATAAGATTAATACGATGTGTTGATTGACTCCGGGTGGGTTGGGTGGGGGACGGGTGGGTGGGGTGGGTGGGGTGGGTGGGATGGCGTGTATTATTCCAATGGACGAACATGGAGAGTCAATTCTTCTATATTTCTTATCCAGATAGAAAAGACAAGCATCACTGCTACGAGTGCGACAAGCAGCGATTGTGCTGAACCCGTTGAATCCGAAAGACCAAAAACGATAATATTTAGTTAGTTTTAATATTTTGAAACTAATTCGACTGGAAGCTGTTGCTACCTATGACAGCAACAGCTTCCTGTCGAAGTGGTTTCAAAATATTCAACAGCTGACCTTTATTGATGCCTTGAAATCGATGCATTGTGGTTCTAGGATTCAAATGGTCCGAGACGATTGATGAATGCACTCTTGAATATTAATAATTAATAAACTGATTAGCGCATTAATTCGCTTTGTCTGATTTCAAGTAAGCCTAATTTACCCAATTGCCACGATATCCATCTTGACACGCACGAGAGCGATAATACGTGTCATATATTATCAGAGTCCACAATGTGTATAGGCTAGCTATATTATTATCATTATTATTATTATTATTATTATTATTATTATTATTATTATTATTATTATTATTATTATTATTATTATTATTATTATTATTATTATGTTGCCATTTAACCCTTGGATCACGGAATTCCTAGAATCTCTATTTCAAGGTAAAAATACTGGTATGGCGTTGAAGATTTTGAAACTCACTCGACAGGAACCTGTTTTTGGCCATAGGCAGCAACAACTCCCAGTCAAATTCGTGTCAGATATTCAACAGAACGTTTATTGAATTGCAAATTAATCAGAGCCATGCAATTCCTACAGCTTAATGGAGTTTTGTGGAGCTGAAGGGGGGGGGGGGTGTCATCTACAAACTGCACAGCTGATTCGTAAACGCATCACAGCATTCAGTAGGCATAAAGATCAACCTGGTTCCTTCTTTGTTCCTAGCAATATGAACAAATGAACAGTACACGCCGATGCGATGGATAATGGTAGGACCCAGCAGGTAGTTTGGAAAGCTAAACCAGGGAGTGCCTTATTGACAAAACAGTACTTACATCTTGTTAGACCCTCATGCGTGGGCTTAAATCTGATAGGCAAGCGAAATACAAACACAAAGCTGACTTTAAAAAAAAGAATTCAGATCACAACACAGAAGGGAAAATTCTCAGGTTTTGGGACTGATAATGTCTTTGTATTGTGACCCAAGGAATAAGAGGATTGTGAATATTTTTCATGAACGGAACTGTTGTGTTTCCTACCACCTTGCCAGAAACATCAATTCACCTTCTCAGAGTATCCATCTATCAGTCCAACGCCATATGACGTCATGATCAGCTAAGTGGCGTGTAGGATAACGTCATAATCATTACGGCAGTCTTTAACTATTAATAGTCCGACACGTTGACGTACGAATTGTATGTCTCTACTATTTAATAAACATGCTGTTGAATATTTTGAAACGAATTGACTGGACGTTGTTGCTGCCATAGGCAGCGACATCAGCCATCTAAATTAGTTTCAAAATATTCAACAGCTTACTTGTATAGTTTTCTGGAAATTGATAGACAGGGAGTTCAGAGATCGATCGATCCCAACACGAGCGAGGTGTGGATGGAGGTTAGCTAGAGATGAGCGGGGTATAGCTAAAACTATAGATGCAAGGACTGAAGCTGGTGTCTTTTATTTCTATCACAACAACACAAATCCTGAAATTGCAAACGCAGTTGTCGCAAACATGAGACTATTTAATAATCTGTATATTACACCATTTCTCGTGTCTCCTTTTCCGTCAACAACACAGACATGGCTGAGGACACCGTTGAGGGCAAAGGTACTACACACGGAACAACTGTTGCTGTCTATCAAAACGCTTCTGTATTCGGGGAATAAATTGCTCCACTTTTACGCATGAGCGATGCAAAGAGTTTACCTCTTACTCCACAACACTCAACTATGTTGCCATGTGTCAGACCAAAACCGCAGCATGAAATGCATAGCAGCTGTGTGACGAACGAAACCGCTCTAGCAGAATCCTATCAGCTGTCTGATATGAGTTGTGTTGTAGCATCTGTTGTTGCGAGGATGGATGACAAGATAGAGATGTGCTTGGTTCCTCGGTGGGCTGGGTATAACTCATTACTGTCAACATCTAGATCTGGAACCAATGTTGGCACATTACCTCTTCTCACAGAGCTGGATCATTGATGGTTAATGCTTATGACTGTAAATACACAAGCTCAGAAATTTAAGGGGATGGCAGTCGGTAAAAAATAAGATCTAACCGTAATTGCTTTAGACACGACCCTGTACGAGAAAGCAGTTTAGTTAGTAGATGCTAACACCAATTTAAAAAGTGAAGTTAGTCATAGACTTGGTGAAATGGATGTTGCCATGGCTGGCTTGAGAGCTCTCAGTACTTCTATTGAAAATTCCGTAATAGACGATGTAAGGATTGAAGCTGGTGTCTTTATTTCTATCACAACAACACAAATCCTGAAATGCAAGTACTATTCACGTTCTCGTCATGCCCATATTTACTCATACATAGCATTGCGTGAATCGGCTTTTGACAAATTCTTGAAGAAGTGTCCAAGTCAATACGATGCATGCCTGCCAGCTACACATGCCTAGTGTGTCAAAAAACCAAACAAATTTCTTATAAGAATGTCCATTTGCAGACCACGAGAAGACTATTTTTGAAAATTTACCACTGGAATAACTGGCTCGGTAACCGAGCCAGTTATTCCAGTGGTAAATTTTCAAAAATAGTCTTCTCGTGGTCTGCAAATGGACATTTCTCAAAACAAATATAAAGGCTGTTCTTGGCTGGCTTAAGCAGCAAATGGTTAAAGAGCGAGGCCCCCTTAGGAGCGAGGCCCTGGACTGAGGTGACAAATGAGCTTCTTTCCACTCAGGTAGAAGTTGTGTGTGCTGCATCCTGTCCTAAGGCTATCACGAACAAGAATATCTCTGAGTTACGGTGGCATTGATTCTATAAGCAGCCTGCTGATCGTGAGAAACTACCACCTACTATTGCTCCTTTGAAGCAGCACATCCTTAGCGTACATGTTCACGACAATGTCTGGGAACAGGCAAGCTTTTCACATCATTAATTTTTTGTCCTTTACAGAATGAATACCACAATGAGATTGAGGTGACCAACTAAAGGCAAGAGCAACAGATGTTTCGCCAACTCGAAAGTCTATCATTGCGATGGTTAGGTGCCAATGTAAATCACACTGTTCATCCTAGCGGTGCACGTGCATAGCCAATACTTAACATGCATGGGACTTTGCAAATGCAGGATAGCATGTGAAAACGACGACTAGTAAATCTTTGAAGTGTGCGTGCGTGCGTGCGTGCGTGCGTGCGTGCGTGCGTGCGTGCGTGCGTGCGTGCGTGCGTGAGTGCGTGCGTGCGTGCGTGCGTGCGTGCGTGCGTGTGTGTGCGTAGCATTGACCCTACATGTCTCTTGTGCGGCATTAAAGCAGATGTTCGGTGTCATATCATTACCAGGAGTAAAATATATTCATATTTTGACAACGATACGTGAATAGAGTGGAATATACCCTGAAGGGAGTATGTGGATAGATGGAGTGACGGAAGCTGGTTAGATGGCCAGAGACACTGACATGGTCAATGCTAGATGGTTTCAAAATCTTGTCGACGGTCACAGGTCATGACATAGATTCTGTTGAAGACCTCTAAGCAATGTGTTGAGAAGTGTAGGAGGGACGCTATTTATACCAATTCATACCAGACGCTGGCAGTCAATGAATATAAGATTTTGATAGCAACTGTATTGCACTGTGCACGATGGCTTATTATGCCTCGTGAATCATGTTCATAATTCATGTATATATGCACATATATATATATATATATATATATATATATATATATATATATATATATATATATATATATATATATATATATATATATATATATATATATATATATATATATATATATATATATATATATATATATATATATATATATGCACATATATATATATATATATATATATATATATATATATATATATATATATATATATATATATATATATATATATATATATATATATATATATATATATATATATATATATATATATATATATATATATATATATATATATATATATATATATATATATATATATATATATGTTTCCGAAATGAGAAAACCAACAATGATTTATCAACCTCATTACCAGAACAACCTGTGTGCACTTAACAAGACGATGGGACTTCTAGAACAGGACATAACTACACCAGAAGTGTCGAACCACAGACGGCATACTTATTGCCCACGCTTGAATTAAACTTATCATATGTCGAGGGAAACATTTCCCCATTTGATATCCAGAAAAAAATACGTTTCTATTTGCAATTCTTATCACAGACAATAGGGCCTACAGGAAATTATTCACAAAAGATGAGCGAACGGCCGTCCGGAATTCATCCCGTCAGGACCGTTAAAGATAAATAGCCATATATTCCTTGGCTTATTATGATTGGCTCTAATCGCTATTATAACGGACATCCCGAGACGCTCGTCGGCGTGAAAGCGTCTCAGCGGGTTGCGGAGATTGAAGCGATTCTCGCATGCAGAGCAGTCAGGGAACTCCGACTCGGCGTCAGGAAACAGTAATTCGTAGATTTTGTCGGGAAAGGTTAGAGGCTTTTCGCAGCTGAAGCTAGTCGTGATTCTCTGAGTGCTTTTGTAAGGGAAATTGATTTCTTCACGTCGCAAGGAAGATGCAAAGCGCACTCAATGTAATAAATGATCACAGCGCCCAGTCCCACCTACGCAGACGGATGACAGAAAACCCTTCATTGTTGATGTGCGCACATAGTTCTCTTTCACAGTTTAACTCTCACATTTGTTCACGGAAATTTAAATTTTCTCATAGACAGTCTCCATTTGCAGACCAAAAGAGATTATTTTGAAAATGTACCACTGGAATAACTGGCTCGATTATCGAACCAGTCATTCCAGTGATAAATTAAAAAAAAATCTCTTGGTTTCAAATGAGCATTTCTATTAGCGCAACAGCTCCCAGTCGAATCAGTTTCAAAATATTCAACATAATCTATATTAAATTCTAAATTCATCATAGACATACAATTCTTATACTTTTGCGACGGACCTTTCGATTTTTACGTGATTTTGATGGTGACATCAGCTGACATGTGACGTATTTAGGCATAATTATGACGTTAGATACCTGAGTGACAGTTTGGATACTTCCATTTCGAGGGGTAGATGGTTAATTCTTCAAGGTTACGCATTCGCGTGAACGTGGCTAATAATGCATAAGCGATTTACTTAATAGGAGGGCGATTCAGACAGAACAAATCTATCAGCCGACTATTAGAATGCTTTGTGGGAATGGGCACCGGAAAAGCAACCCCCCCCCCCCCACCCCATCCAGCCCAGCTGCATTCCACCCACGCGCTAGCCCTCACCTCTCACTCTCACACCCACGCACACTCACCCACCCATGTACACACGCACGCACGCACAACGGTAGTGGGTTTGGGTGTGGTAGGCTTGGGAGGGGTTGGGGGGGGCGGCGGTGGTGGGGGTGGGGGGGTGGTGGTGGTGGTCACTGGCCAACAGCTGCTTCAAGTATTATGATGGTATCCATTAATTTAGCGAGATTGCCATCTGTGATAAATTTGATTTCTTTTAACGAATCAGAACCTGGCAACGCAGGTTACTGGGCCAGTACTGGGGCAATGCTATTGCCGGTAGTTGTCGGTAGTCGTCCTGTTCTTCAACGCCCCCCCACCCCCCACCCACCCCGCCCCACCTCATCCAGTCATATTAGTCTTAAAATATTCAACAGCATGTTTATTAAATAGTACAGACATACACTATTAAACGTTTAAAACGGACTACATCCAGTCATTCATGGCGTAATTAATTATGACGCCAGCCTACACGTCACGTAGCTGATTACGACGTCATATGATTGGTGGATAAACTGGAGTCCTCGATTAACACGCTAATAATAACCAAGCCGTCCTCTGCGGTAGTCTTGAGTAATATCCACTTGCAGGCCAAGGGAAGACTCTTTTTAAATTAGAATATTCTTTTGATCCTTCATGCGATCTGAAAATTATAAAGAGTGCCTTATAGGCGGTTCTCATTCCACGACTTTGTTGAACCAAACAGCGAATGCTATCAAAACACTGCCATTAATCCTAAAAAACATGAACATATATATACGCATTCGCTGTTTGGTTCAACAAAGTCGTGGAATGAGAACCGCCTATAAGGCACTCTTTATAATTTTCAGATCGCATGAAGGATCAAAAGAATATTCTAATTTTTTCATTGAAGACCAATTCTTCAATTAGTAATACATCCACAAATAGATTTGTTGATTAGTCCAATTGGTGTCAAAAGCGTATCAAGACGCTCAAAATGGTCCGCCAAGAGAAGACGTTGGAACTGGATATTTTTCAAGACCACTTCAGACGTTGGTTTAGTCGGGTTGACCATAATCGTTTAGTGACGAAACCGGCCCAAACCGGCCTCCTTAGTGGTCTACAGGAATGCCCATTTGCAGACCAAGAGAAGACTATTTTTGGAAAATTTACAACTGGAATGACTGGCCCGGTTATCGGGCCAGTCATTTCAGTTGTAAATTTTCAAAATTTTGTCTTCTCTTAGCATGCAAATGGGCATTCAAACAGCAAATATTTAAATTTTCAGGAATAAATTTAGTCACTAAAGGGTTAAAACGTTAGTGGTCTTGAAACAAACAAATTTTGGCTCTTTCAGTGTTTGCATTCAGCCCAAGAGAAGACCATTTTTTTTAAAAATAACTAAAATAACTGGTGAAATTAAAAAAGAGTCTTCCCTTGGCTCGCAAGTGGATATTACTCAAGACTATATATATATAGGGCAAAGTAGAAAGAAATTCCGTTTATGCAATTTCGAATTTGCGCGAGAAAATCAACCGATGATTGCGACATTTGTGAACAACCAATTTCTCATACATTTTCTATGGAAGTGTTCATATGTGCTACAAAAATCGTGCTATCTTGTGACCTGGTCATGAGATCTGAGTTTTGTAAATAGTGCCTGATGACGAATGTTATCAAATCAGATAAACTCCGTAACAATTAGACTATAATTGCGACATTTTATCTGCGACTCACGGAGATTAGTATGTAGATTTGCAATAGTTTAATAAGGTCACTAACGATGTCAATCAATACAAAACCAGTACTATGGTGTGTTTATATGTGTGCAAAATGTCAATCCTCGAACAGCCCAATATATGAGTTTACACGTTAACACTCATATAAGCCAAATCGGCTTCTGCAATGGTTTTGAGAAATGGCCATTTGCAGACCCAAAGAAAACTATTTTGAAAATTTTCCACTGGAATGATTGACTCGATAACCGAGCGAGTCATTCCAGTAGTAAATTTTCAAAAATAGTCTTCTCTTGGTCTACAAATGGACATTTTATATGAAAAAATTGAAATTTTGTTGAACAAATTCCAGGGTCAAAGTTTTAATGCGAATGACAGAACATTTGCTTACTCAGCAATTAGCTCATTAGTATTACACTAGATCAGTAGATCTACTTATTGCCCATACACGATGATATACACGCAAACCTGAGAGGTCGACAGCTGTCACGTGGTACGTCTGCGATGATATACACGTAGATCTGAGTGGTCGATAGACTGTCACGTGATGTCATTCGGACACACCATCTCATACATTTCACCTGCCAATCATTCATATGACGCCTGCCAATCTTCCTGGTTCTAGCGCTCAACGCGCAGTCTCTGCGCAAATACGTTTGGTAGAGAGCTTTGTGACATTATCCAAATTTGAATTAAGACACGCCCCTTTTCCCACCAAAAATTGGTTGGTCGAGTGATAAACAATAGATCTCGTTCTCGACCAAACAGATTCGAATATTTTTGCGTGGGGGTGGGTGGGTGGGGATGGCTGGGTATGTGCGTGTGGGGGGGGGGCGAGCATGTCCTAATTCAAATATTAATGGCGTCACAAATCTCTCGACCAATCAGATTTGTGCGCACAGCGTTGCATATACTACTTTGCTCAACATAATAACTTTTCTGTTGTTCCAAATATGTACTGTGCGCTATAGAAATCCCAATTTCTGTACCCCATTATCTCCCAAATTTATGGAAGCGATATTTGAACAGTGTCATCTCTTAGAGATTTCATCATATGGGCTTGACACATGGGAGTTCTCTAACATATGTTGACCGTCGCATTGACCCGAAAATTTAAATTAGGACACATCCTTTTTTCCTGCAAAAATACTCGAAGCTAATTGGTCGAGAGCTATATAAACAATAGATCTCGCTCTCAACCTATCAGATTCCAGTATCTTTTTGCGGAAAAAGGGACGTGCCCTAATTCAAATTTGGATGACGTCACAAAGCTCACGACAAATCAGATTTGCGTGCACTTCGGTCAAGTTCGACTCCTAACCATAGTTAGCTATAGCTAACTAGAATACCAGTCGAACTTCAAATAGTTAACTAGCTAGTCAACTATAGTCAACCGAGCACCCGACCTCGGTTCAGATGGTTAGTCCGATATTTGCGTAAATTTCAAAATGGCGGACACCGATCGCTTGCCACGAATAAATTCATATAGATGTGTAAATATTGCAGTAAATAACCTAGGCTTGATGAAATTATGCTTTCCCATTGTATGCCAATGTTCCGAAGCCCATATTCCTTCCCACTTTATGCCATATGGACGCTTTTTGACGTCTTAGCGTACAAAAATAAGCCATTTTCGTAGGTCATCAAAACGGACGACAGAAATGGTTAATGGAGACTGGTACCCGGCTCCAAATTTTCTGCAATAGTAATTCAATAGGGAACCGGGTACCAACGAACTATAGTCGACTACGATCAAGTTCGACTGCGCATGATCAGTAAACCAGCAAACTGACTATAGTTAGCGAGTCGAACTTGACCATTGTCGCATATACTACTGAGCAATATAATAAGGAAAAATTAGTTACCTCTGCGGGATGTAGAAATTATTTTGAGTGTAGCTTTCTACATCCCGGAGAGGTAACTAATTTTCCCTTATTATGAATCATACTGGGATCGGGACCAACTTTTACGGAAATACTGAGCAATAGTTTTAGCTGACAAGTCATGCAATTAGACCGTAAGGCATCTACAGGCTTAAGTGAAGGAAGCTTCCCAAAAGTGGTGATACAGGTGGGGGGTTGGGTTGAGTGTGGCTGTGTTGGCGGACCGGTGGTTTTAAACCTAACCCAAATATGGGGGCCGGGGATTCTCCTATGAAGCATTTTGAAATTTAGATGTTCTGAGATGATTTCTCTTGCATTTCTCTTTGGTGGAGTGGGGGTGGGGGTGGGGGGGGGGGCGGTGTTCAGGTTTAGACACTAGAAAAGTGGGCGGTGAGGCCACTTTATTTTAGATCGGACAAATGGACAATTACTCAAGAGTCATTAAAAAAATGGGAACATCAATGGGATGTCTTCTTGGCAGTGAGCTTGCGCACATCACAGGATGTTATTCAACGTCTCGTGTTTATGGTGTTATTCAGTTTCAGAAGACATGGCTTCCATGCACTTCTGCGTGTGGATCCTGCGCCAAATCCGACCAACCAGGTTTCTCAGGAACCAAAGGCCACTTACGTTTCAGACCTGGATTCAGCATTTAATATCAGCTAAGGGACCTTTCCAGTTTTTGCTAAGCCTCGCCCACCTCTAGCTAAGCGCCATCCGCACATCGCTCGTGTTGGTCTCGATCGATATTTGAACATCATGACTATAAATTTCCAGAAAACTATACAGGTAAGCTGTTGAATATTTTGAAACTTCTTTCACTGGGTGCTGTTGCTGCCACACTGTTGCTGCCTATGGCAGCAACAGCGCCCAGTCAAATTAGTTTCAAAATACTCAACAACATATTTCTTAAATAGCAAAAACATACAATTCTTACAACGTGTCTGACTATAAAGCGTTAAAGACGGGATTAATCGAATCATTAATGACGTCATGGTTATGACATCAGCATACACGTCACGTAGTTGATTATGACGTCATATGATTGATCATGAATTATAATGTCATAAAAAAAGCTTTCGGTGGCACCAGCTATTGCATTAAATAGATTCGTCTGAAGAGCAGCTATTGACACATCTGTAATGGCATACCCATGGTCTACGTTAATAATATATTTGTTATTGATATTGCCCATTCACTGGCCGCCGTCTTGGATTTGTGGTTTCCACTGTTTTTTATTGATCGGGTTTGAATTTTATTAGCACAAGTGAATTGCTTAACCCTGAAAACTGCAGAGGAGAAATAATAAGTATCGTTTTATCACAAAACTTAAGGAAGTTATAATTATTTTAGTTCTTTTAAGGACCGGCGCCGGCCATTTTGGAACTGACCCAGTTTTAACCCACTTCCGTGGGGTCAGACTTTAACTGCCATTCACCACATCCATTAGGGCCAACACCGTTGACAGACCTTTTGGTTAGAGTTTTTGGGGGATCGGATGCTATATTGACACGCCTATAAAGAGCCTATATGTTAGATCAATAATCTGCGTTTGCACCCAGACTAAATATCCGATTCTATAACAATAGTTCGCGTTTGCACCCAGACTAAATATCCGATTCTAGAACAATAGTTCGCGTTTGCACGCTGATTAATTAAGCGGAAAGTGAATACTTTAGAAAACACTTAGAGCAAATCGCAAAACCTATCAATTATCATCCAAATCTACCGTGTGATGATTGATTAAACATTCACACACCAGCTCTGCTCCATCGCCCTTGAACGCATAAGGAGGTTAAAATGCTTATCACATCAATCAAGACAAGGGAAAGACAAGGAGGAAATATGAAATCCGGAGCAATGTGTTCTGTAACCGTATGTATATAACCCACCTTATCACGCTGTCAGCATGTTCTCTATGCATTGGATCGGTTAAAGGGATGCTAATCTTATCTCAGATCTTGCATTGTCTCGTAAATGTTGAACAGTGATCGCCACCATTTTGTCTCCTCAAGCGATAATATGTGATGTCAGGCAAGTGCCAGTGCATTACATTCTTTATTATGTGATACTTATCCCGTTGAATATTTTGAAACTAATTTGACTGTAAGTTGTTGCTGCCTATGGCAGCCACAACTTTCAGTCAAATTAGTTTCAAAATATTCAACAGCCTACCTGTATGATTGCTTTTATACGAAATTGCCAAACTATAGCTGGCACCTCTATGACCGAGCGCATATACCTAGGCGGGCACGCTAGGATATTTCCGATTGGTCAAAATGTAAATCATGACAGCCATCAGAGGCTGTAGAAATGTACCAACATTTTGCTACTAAACCGTGAATGCCATTCTTTAGCAGCATGATAAATCGCTTATAATTACCTGCATAGCTTATGAGTGACATCTCAGATCACCTGAATAGCTATTAAGAGATGGGGTTGGTTATCCTTTAAGGAGAAAACGAAGTCAGTCGAAAAATTACATTATACGGTTAACTTCATTTCTGTATCAGAGCCGAGTGAGTGACTTATATATCTAAATCAGATTGAATCCATGCATCAGTTACATTATTATTCACCAAAAAATGCAATAGTTTTCCTGAAATGTAGTTAAAGGCAAACAGCAGTGACGCGCTATATTTGAGGCTTGTCGAAAATGTCATAGATTCAACTGACTAACCGAGCGACTGATCGACAGAGCGACTGACTGAGTGTCACGTGACCAACTGAACAATCGACCGACTAACTGACTGACGTACGGACCGACCAACTAACCGACTGACCGTTAGACCCACTGACCAACCGACGGACTGACTGACCGAACAACCCACCGACTGACTGACTGACCAATCGACTAACTAACAAACCAAATGTAACGGGTAACCGAGCCATAGCAGCAGCCATTGCTCCCTCCTTGACCACCCGATAAGGGGCCCTACATATACTTTTCCCTGGGGACCAAATATGCTTAATCCTGCTCTGACACTAGCAAACGCATGGAACGAATGAAGAACTGTATTAACACTTACTAGTAATGGCTCATAGAATTAGACAAAGGGGACTACTACCGCTAACCTATGTCGATGTTCTGACGGGGGACACTGGCCTAATGACCACAGAAGAACGTTCGTTGGCTGACATACCAGATCTATGTCGATTCATCGTTTACCTCTTAAATTTGCAACCAAAGATACGATCAGACGAATCTGGTGTTGACCGTGACTCTGGTAACTGTTGATAAGTATGACAGTAAAATATTATAGTAACCACGTTTTAAAAATAAAAACGCAAAGCACACTTTATTTGGAACCAAATAATTATCCATTACCAATTCAGCTGTAAAACGCAGATTTTATCTGGTTGTCACCATAAACGAACCGGTCCATTACGAGTGTGAGGATGGATGAGTTGAGGGAATTCGCCTCATAAAGCGAATTTAGGTAAACAGAGTTACTGAGAAACTAATTTGGCTGCTGCTTGAAGCACATCTACGACCAGTTATGTATACCCGGTGGAGGTGATGCTGGTGCCAGTGTACAATGTTCAATGCTATGGGTACAGTGTTGGGTTGTCGCTTTGGTGACCATGTGTTGTTGTTGTTGTTGTTGTTGTTATTGCTGTTGCTGCGGCTGGTGCTGTTGTTGATGTTGTTGGCGGCGGCGGCGGCGGCGGCGGCGGCGGTGGTGGTGGTGGTGGTGGTGGTACCGCGGTGATACCGTGTTTGTGGTGGTGGTGATGAAGGCGATCTAAATTGTTTTTTTGTTGGAACCGAATTGAAACTTGAAAACCTGAATTCACAGAATCTAAGTTTCAAGGTAAGAATGCAGGTAAGTTCTTAAACATTTTGAAATAATTTGGCTAGGGGCCGTTGCTGCCTATGCCACATTAGTTTCGAAATATCCACCAAAATGTTAATAAAATTCACCAAAGACGTACAATTCGCATAATTTCGATCGATCTCTGAATTCCCTGACTATCAATTTCGAGAAAAATATACAGGTAAGCTGTTGAATATTTTGGAACTAATTTGACTGGGCGCTGTTGCTGCCTAACAGCGTCCAGTCAAATTAGTTTCCACATACTAAACAGCGTGTTTATTAAATATTAGAGCCATACAATTCGTACCACGTGTCGACCTATTACGAGTTAAAGACGGGCCAAACAGAATCATTTATGATGTAATGGTTATGACGTCATCATACCCGCCGCTTATCTGCTTATGACGTCATATAATGCCAGATGATAGATGGATACTCTGGAATGGTGAATTCGCGCTGTATTTTCTGGTGTACAAGTGTTGTCGAGGGACACACATATTGTACCGATATTCTGATTATATGTTGTAAATTAAAACCATATACGACAACTCTGTCAAACTTTTCTGTTTACTCTCTGGCAGCCATAGTTGATGTGGAAAGATGTTCATATTATCAACTCCCTTTACTCTCAATTTCAAAACATGAAAGCTGTCGAATATTTTTTAAAACTATTTCAACTGGAACCTGTTGCTGCCTTCTTTTTAAAAAGGTAATTCAGCTGGAACCTGTTGCTTCCTAAGGCAGCAAGAGATTCGAGTTGAATTAGTTTTTAAAATATTCAACAAAATATTCCATACAGCATAAAGAATTTGTAATTTCGGGTCTGTAGAGTTAATAAAACAAATAGTAGTAGCCTACTAATGAGTAATAATGGTAGGCCACCTCATCGCTTTGATTGACAGTAGGTTAATTTCATTTTGTAAAGGGGCGTTTCTTCATCGGGTTTAGTGAATGTATCAGTTCATATGACAACATATAACTTGATTAATACTACTATCGATGCAATCAAACGAATACCAATGTACAGGACGAAAACTGGCGCTAACGTTAAGAACTGTGCTGATGGAAGATGTTGCTATTTATAAGAGTGACAAATTATGTACAGCACTGCTGTTTTCAAAATAAACAACATGCACACTGGATAATAATAGAACTGAATAATAAGAGAAATCCATTGTCCATTTAGGAGTAAAATGTTTTCATCTGGAAGTCAGCATAGGTGACATACACCATTATGTGAGTGATGACGGATTCCCTCGGGGGAATTCATGTTATTTAAGAATTTAGGTACAGCGAGTCAGTGAACAAAACAACACCCCCCCCCCCCCCCCACCCGTGAATTACGTTTTACGCCCAGTAACTTATGTATTCTGTTATGTCCCATCTAATAGTATCAATATAGACAATGAAGCGGGTGGGTGGGTGCGGGGGTTCGTGGTGGCGGTGTTAATGATGGTGGTGCTGTTGATGACAGTGGCGGTCATGTAGAAGAGCGCACACAGTTCTCGTAGTAGTAGTAGTAGTAGTAGTAGTAGTAGTAGTAGTAGTAGTAGTAGTAGTAGTAGTAGTAGTAGTAGTAGTAGTAGTAGTAGTCGTAGTAATGCCATTCAAGATGCACCTCATGTTAAATCTTCACACCATGTAAAAGCATGTCCTTTGTGATGTCTAGTATTCAAAAGGTTTTGAGGTTAATTTTGGTTTTCATTTTCAAGGTCACACGAAGGTCAAACATAGCTCACAGCATGAACTGTTGAGACAGTGCTAAAACTTACCCAAAACCATTAGAATCTGTATTTTTTATAATAATTCTTGTTGTTTTTGCAGATATTGATAAAGAATATAAAAACATAGCATTGTTAACTCACTTGGGTGGGTTTATATGGTAGCATGTCTGTCGTGCGTCCGTCTGTCGTCTGTTTGTCAACAATTGTGTCACGTTTGTTGATGGAATAAAACCACACCTGGCAGATGCGTTCCTTTCGGCAATATCTAGTAGTATATGAAATTCACACGCCTTTAAAGACGAAAGTTATTGTCATTATTAGATTTTCAAAGTATAAAATTACAATACCACCAACTCACGGAGTATATGTATACTTAATTGCTTTTTACGCCACTACAGCTAATCAGCACAGTACAGTTTACAGTTATGAAAAAGAACATATTATTAAAAAACCCAAAACAAACAAACAATATAGCAAAATAAATCTTAAGCAATTCATAGACCATATAAGATCATATACCAGGTTTTATCATGTCTTAATGCTGTGAAAATAACGACCTAAATATATTCAACCAACCTGCAAATAAGCAAAGAGGCGCAATCAAACCACAAGGACTCCCATCTAGGCAAACACTCCATATCCCACCGCATATACATATGCAATACACAATAATAACTGTATATGCCTTGGATGTGCACCTATGATATGATGCGAATTGCCGGACCAGACAGGAGCACAAAACACCCACCCCACGCCCCAAACACCGTGAATCAAACCGCGTCCAACTGAGACGAACGGTTTCATTGTTAGAAGGGTCAAGATTAAGCCCGAACACCGAAAAAAATAAATAAATGTATCTATATCTATATACATAAGTACAGATGCATGGGATGAGGTCAGCGTGTATATGGCCATTTATGATGTTTCCTTAGAAGCTGCCCGAAGCGATGCAATATTTCTGAATTTTCTAAATTAATTCACCAAAGGAATTTAATCTTCATTGTTAGATTTTTAAAGTGCTTGTTTGTTTTTTCAATTATACTAAAAAGTTAATTTCTATCATCATTGTGTGCGTTACATTTTATAAGAAAATGAATTTCATCTTCAATTGAGCCACTATCACACATGTCACAAACCCTGTCTTCTCTATTAATCGTGTACCATCTACCAGTTTCTATTCTTTGCCTGTGTGCAGATATGCGCAACCTCCTAATGACCTTTTTATATTCAATGTTCTTCGTAGCTGTTAGATAATTTTCGAATCTAAACCTAGTTTTTACTGCTGTGTAGGTGCTCAGTTTACCATCAGAAAGTATGTCCTTTAAAGCATACCAGTTTTCAAGGTAGGCTTCTGTGCATGGATTTCACAGATTGTTTGAACTTTGAAAAGTTACATGATGATATACTTAATGGTAGTTTTAATGTGACACATAACTGTTTTATGCTGCTGCACCAGCATGGGTTCTTTGATGTTGTATGGAGAGCTTTTGAAGATTCAAGTGCATTGTGCAATAATGATAATGAGTCTACAGACAATAGAGTAACATTGATTTCACCACATCAAATTGAAGGGGGGGGGGGGGGAAGGACCAACCTAGTTCAGACAGAATGGCATAATTAGTACTCTTTTTATGCACACCCAGAACATATCTGGCAAATTTGTGCTGAATTCCTCCTGCCTCTAATCCTTCAAACCATTGGTCTAAAGCGACTCCGTTTTTAAACTTAGGGCTATAAGGATTAAAAGCTCCACATATTTCACTTTCATATAACAGAATAGGTTTTATCATATGTTTAAATAAGAGTAAACCGGTTTTGATCATCGGTTGCAGTGAAAGTATATCTTTACAAAGCTTAAAATATGCTTTTAAGACTCTTCTGTAGAGGTCCTGTCTTGCTTGCGTGAATGTACCTGAAGGAGAAAGCTGAATCTCTAAGTACTTGTAATTTAGTGTGCATTCAACAGTACGTCCTTGAAAACTAAAGCTTTTCTTTCTTCAATAGCCTACAAACTATTCAAGTAAGCTGTTAAATATTTTGAAACTAATTTGACTTGGCGCTGTCGCTGCCATAGGCAGCGACAGCACCCAGTCAAATTAGTTACAAAATATTCAACAGCTTACCTGTAGAGTTTTCAGGAAATTGATAGCTTGGGCATTCGGGGATCAATCCCAACACGGAGAAGTGTAAGTGCTCGAGGTGGGCGTGGCATAGCAAAAACTGGGAAGGTCCATTGATACAGTGATGATAGATACCGGGCAGAAAAAGAAAGCCTAAGACAAGACAATGAACTTTGATAATAACCATAGCAAATACCATATGATTCAGTGGTATCGAATCTACGTGGATATATTGTTGACATTCCCACTGTTCTTACGAGCTACCGGACAGAGACTATGGAACTTACACCTGACTTCCCTTGAGAAGCTATGTACGTATTTCGCCAGTCGAATATGCTAAAGTATGCACGCTGTGTGCCCGAGTATTTAGCAGAAATGTGTATGCCCCGCCCATCTCTAGCTAAACTACACCAAAACCTCGGTCGTGTTGGGATCGATCGATCTCCGATCTTCCTGATTATCAATTCCAGAAAACTATACAGGTAAACTATTGAATTTTTTGAAACTAATTTGACTGGGCGGTGTTGTTCCCTATGTGTCGAACTATTAAGAGTTAAAGACGGGCCAAATAGAACCATTTATGACGTAATGATTATGACGTCACCCTACACGCCGCTGAAGTCTAATGTGTCCTTGTGCCAAAATAAGAGTAGATCACGCCATGGATCAATGGACATTTTCACATCCATCATATGCCGCCATAATCAACTACGTGACGTGTAGAATGACATCATAATCAACGACGTCATTATGACGTTATTAATGACGTAGATAAGTACGTCACGGACGCTTATTTGGAGACGGACTCTGCGTTGCTGTACAAATTGTATGTCTTTACTATTTAACAAATATTCATATGAACATTTTGAAACTAATTTGACTGAGCGCTGTTGCCACACGCGGCAACAGCACCCAATCAAATTAATTACATAATATTCAACAGCTTACCTGTATAGTTTTAAGCAAACTGATAGTTAGGGCATTCGGGATGGGAGAACTTTTTGGCATTACTCTGAAGCCCACCACATTAACAAGCTTCTTATTGTGGCTCCAGACTTGTCACATCCGGCACAATAAACGGAGGAGATGGTTTGTATGTCTGCACCAGTTCACACACTTTACCATGAATTATCATTAGCAGTTGTACACTGACAAGAAAAGGCCATCAATCAGCTTTCAATTGTTCTTGAACGTGAATATCCATTCAATACCAAAGAGAGCCACATTGACATTCTTAGGGTCCTGCCTGAAGGTATTCAGAAAAACATGCTAGATAGTGACATCATTCGGAAGATTACTTTTAATAGATTTGCAAAGCGGCGAATCAATGATGAGCGAATCAATGACATAAACGCCAAAGCAGAAGCTAAAATCATGAACATCTAGTAGAAAGAAGACAGTTCATTATTTGCTCGCATGACAATCGTTGCAAAATCTAGGCCAGACATTGATTTGATAGACACTGCTATTGGGATATATGAGGTTTCCTGTGCCTGGCTTCTTTTTTAACAGCAAATGGCTCCCTCTTACCGTGTACAGACAAGTACAAACTTAGCCATCAGATGGAAAAGCTGATAATAGATAGTACACCAAATCAATCAACTGTACATGGCAATGGCAATGGTGCCGTTGTCAAAAGTGCGATGGCAGTAGCAAAATAGCAAAGAGTTTGCATTTTGCATTCTTTAAAATAATCAGCAGAAAACCATACAAATACCAAGTAGGCCATGTAGTATTTAATCGAAATGATGTAGAGAAATGTCTTTGAAGAAAGTTACCAGAGAACATCGAAGCAAGAGTCCTAGTTCTAAGTAATATATGTGCACTGACCATATGCCTCTGTTTAGCTCATTTCAGGAATTTATCAGCAATTCCAAAACAAGGCAAAGCTTACTTATTTACTTATCTGAAAAGTTCCATCAATCATATGAACTATCACAGGTCGTGGTGCAAGCAATCGAAGTTGGTCAATCTAAACTAATCAGTCTGAGCTATCTGGGACAGTACTTCGCAAGAGGAGGCAGATATAATTTTAATGTTGGATGCTTTGAGTGCAGTAACAGAAGGAATGTAGATTGATTTTATTTCTGCAGACACAGACCTATTTATTCTTGCTCTATCTCGCTTTCCAGACCTTGGTGAAGGCTGTAGTATGATAACTGCCATTGGAAGCAAGGTTCGTTACCTCGTGGAGTTATATATAAGACCATTAGTCCAGAACTTTCCACAGGAACTCTCTGGTTTTCATGCATTTACAGGGTATGGCACATGTGGATGATTCCATGGAAAGGGTAATGTAGCTAAAGTTAGTTGTTGGAATGTTCTTTCAAAGTCATCATCAGATGTAGTCAATACATTTATTGAGTTTGATAAAAGGCGAGAAGTATCACCACAAATCGTAGCATTCTTGGCAGAGTATGTGTATGAACTATGCAGCCCACAAGGTTAAACACGTACGGTTCCTGAATACTGCCTGATGCTTACAACACCACAGTGTGAGAGCCAAAGTCTACCGCCATCACACGATACAATAAAGCGACATATATTACGAACCCAATATCAAGCAATGATTCGGTGGTTGGCTACAGTCGCAAAGTAAGGTCTACACACACCTGAGCAGCATGGCTGGGGAAAGCAAGTGAGGATTATCAACCAGTTAGTACGACTCTAGAACCGGCTCCCAAAGAGCTGACATAACTGGTAAGATGTGGCTGTGGTACCAGTAAATGTGCACCATTAAGGTGCGCCTGCATGAAAGCAGGCACGGCGTGCACTGATCTATGCAAATGCAGGAAAGCCGATTCAGATTGATAATTCAGAGCGATAAGTTGAATTCCAAGAAATAGATAACTTTAGTTGACACAGACAGTTATGCAGATGACTCGATCATGATTTAAAGGTGCATACTCACAGTAAAATTTCTGAAAATAAAATTGTTTAAATTATACACTTTTAGAGGCTTAAACTGTGAGCCTATATGTAATGAAAAGAAATAAATCTTAACATATGATGATTCCATTCCATATAAATTAATATAATTTTTTTAAGCTGCGAAATTGAAATAGAGGCACGGGCCTCTGCATGATATGACGATTTATACTCTAATTTCTAGCAACACCATCAAATTAGAGACATGATATAAACTTCATTTTACAAATCTTTATACTTGGCTAAAGAGAGTAGCTGCCGGGCTCCCACCCCAACATACACCCATGCCCACGCACTTCCGCTACCGCAGGTCGGCCGCCACGTCAGTTGTATAGAGAATATATGCTAATTTCATTTTGCAGAGGCGTTCCTACATCGTGTTTAGTGAACGTATCAGTTCATACGATAATCCGTTCACATATAACTTGATTAACCATATTACAGATGCAATCAAACGAATAACAAAGTATGGAATGAAAACTGATGCTTATGGTGCAAACAGTGCCGCTGAAAGCTGTTGTCGTTGTTTACGACAGCAACAAATTAAAGCAAAATAGTTTTCAAAATGAATACAAAACACGCGTTGTGGGGAACTGGAT
Organism: Chaetoderma sp. LZ-2023a; assembly: GCA_034401795.1. NCBI lineage: Eukaryota > Metazoa > Mollusca > Caudofoveata > Chaetodermatida > Chaetodermatidae > Chaetoderma > Chaetoderma sp. LZ-2023a. The sequence continues at coordinate 28,265,419 of CM067364.1, forward strand.
AATAATCCATTGTAAAATCAGCTGCAGAATGTTGATTTCCTCTGAAAGTCAACATAAGTGAAACACCCCATTACGTGTGTTATGACGGATGGCCCTGGGGGAATTACCGTCATTTAAGAATTTCGGTTCTCCGAGCCAGTGAACAACTCATTTACTCCAGTCAGTATACTGATGGAGCCGATACAAGTGCCTGACTGACTGCCTGCTAGCCTTCCTGCCTTCCGACCTTGCTGACTACCCGCGTGCCGGCTTGTCATGCGGTCGGTCGGTCGGTCGGTCGGTCGGTCGGTCGGTCGGTCGGTCGGTCGGTCGGTCGGTCGGTCGGTCGGTCGGTCGGTCGGTCGGTCGGTCGGTCAATCAGTCAGTCAGTCGGTCATTCAGTCGGTTTGGCTTCTGATAGATTCTTGTCATTCCAGACAATGTCACCCATATCGCGATGAAACGCGCCTGCCTCCTTTAGCCCAGTCAATCTAAGAAATCCCCCCCCTACCCACCCCGCCCCCTTCCCGGCAAAATTGCAACGCAATTTCTGTCAGTAGATATATGGTAGAAGCAATGGCATATGACAAAAAAACATCTAATCAATTCTGACTCTGGGAAATATATAATTTTATTTGTTATAACCCGCACTCTTTTGCGCCGCGTTTATTACTGATTTGATGACCGCGTACATTGCCCCTACGCTCGCTCGCTACTTCAGAATTTTAATCGCTTATTTTCGCTTCATTCCTCCAGATTTGTACTCTATTCATTGCATGTTGTCAACCATTATTGCTACAGGGTCCTACAACACCTCTATATTCCTATTTTAAGTGGACAGCTGGGGATGATAGCAATTACATAGGTGCGCTGTGCCCCAGCAAATAGGTGCCAGAACTAATGAGTTTATGTGGATGTCAAATGATTCCTCATCTGCAGTTGATGCCCTTACTAATATAATGCAAAATTGCAGGGATTAGCCAAAAGGCTTGCACGATGAACGCTCCAAGCAGAAAGAAACAGCAAAAACGGTTCGATGTTGATTGCAAGCAGATAAGAAGAGATGGTAAACAATTAGGCGCGAAACTGTGTAATCAGCCTTATAACTTGAAGCTGCTTCTTGATTTACGAACCAAAAGGAAACGATATAAAATGGATGCATTACACAGCCATAACCCTTCCGAGTTTTGCTCGCTTTTTGACAAGTTGAGAGGCAGGGATAAATCTAACTCACCCGCAAATCCGATCAGTAATTCAGTGAGTTGAACATTACACGAATTTGCTAAGCAATGCCCCCAATAATGGACCTTTCCATTTTTAGCCATGCCCCGCCCGTCACTAGCCATGCTCCACCCACACCTTGCCGTGTTGGGATTGATCGATCCCCAAATGGGCTAGCTATCAATTTCCTGAAAACTATACAGGGAAGCTGTTGAATATTTTATAACTAATTTGACTGGGCGCTGTTGCTGCCTATGGCAGCAACAGCGCCCAGCCAAATTAGTTTCAAAATATTCAACAGAATATTTATTAAGCAGCAAAAGCAAACAATTTGTACAACAACGCATAGACCGTCTTCAAATATGCGTTCGTGACGTACTTATAGACGTCATTCATGACGTCATTCATTATGATGTCATTGTACACATCATGCTGTTCATTATGACGTCATACGATGGGTGGGTAATGCAAGTTTTGACGTATATATGGATGACTTTATTAACAGTCATAAAAATCAAACCTTTTATTTCAAAACTTAATGCTGTTAATGCAGCAACAGTGCCCAGTCAAGATGGTTTCAAAGTAGGAAGATTGGGAGCTAGAACTCAATGCAGTCAAAGAAATCTTCTCCGTTCTCACTCATGCTTGGAGAGAGTACCTTGCCACAGACCAGTACACCCACCTTTTTGACAAGAATCTAGTCTAGTGCCTGATATGACAAATTGTACTAAATTTTGCCTGTCACTAACCCTAAAATCTTTCTAGCTTCTGCCACTCTACTATATTGGGTTATGCGCTGTGGACAAACGGATGCGTGAATTGACGCTCCCATCTTACTCACCAAGGGGCCACACTGATTATCGGGGAGCAATACACACATATAGCCTACTGATAGACTTCCGCGGAACTGAGTCAATGTGTAAATATATGCCCCACCAATTTCTAGCTAAGCTCCGCCCACCTTTTTACGCGTGTTGGAATCATTTTGAAACTGTGAATCCTGACTTGTCAGAATCTAAATTTTAAGGTTACTATTATAGGTGAACTGCATATGGCAGCAACAGCTCCCAGTCAAATTAGTTTCTAAATATTCAACAGACGGTATCTCTGTCATTATGATTGTGACGTCAACTAACGTGTCATGTATTTGAACATGATGTCCGATACTTGAGTGACAGGTGGCCCAGTGACTGTCAGTTATGTGATATTGTGTTCCATAAATACAAGACATTATGTACCTACCAGTCGGGAGAAAACCCGAAAAATAAACTTGATCAGAATAAGTATATAAGGATGCGCACGTGCATGCACGCGCATAATACTTTATCGTGGAATCGAACAGTTATGCCAATATTGAACGTGTGCGTAAACAGAAGCCAGAGAATCAACAGAAAATGTTGACAGAGTTGCTATATACAGACTTCCTTGACGGACAAACATGATCTGATATTTTCCGTTTTCGTTTTATGGCTAAAATATCCGTACAATTTCTCCATGACAATGTTATAACGTGGATTAATGGATGAATGCACTTTTAGCTATGCCCCGCCCATTTATAGCTAAGCTCTGCCCATGCTTTACCCGTGTCTGGATCGATCGAACGTCAAACGTACTGAATCTCAATTTCCAGAAATCCATACAGGTAAGGTGTTGACTATGGTAGCAACAGCACCCAGTCAAATTAGTTTCAGAATATTCAACATAATGTTTATTAAATCGTATAGATGTAACGACCCAATAACCAATTTGGCCCATTTGTAGACCCGTAAGCAATTTGCTATCGGCGCGCCGTTTGTAGGCGGCACAGGGCCTTACGCAAATTGGTTATCGGCACGCCATTTTTTAAATGGCACAGACCCATTTGATAATTGGTTATCGGTGCACCTGTTTGTAAACGGCGCACTTCCAATATGCCAATATCATACTTGAGCCAGTAGGCTATGCACCCATCCATTCATTAATTCCGTCTTGCTGATCATTTCAGCGTTTCATTCAGTTGTTTGGACACGCCTGTTCGTATTTATGCGTGTGTTCATTCATACATGTGTTTCCTGTTTATTTATGTGCTCGTCCGTCCATCCGTCTGTTCGTTCATTCACACATTACTTTAATTGGTTAGTGAATAATTTACGCATGCATCAGAAAAAGAATGAGCTCATATATGCTTGTTCAGCTTGTGCGGGACAATGGATCTTCCCATTTTTAGCTATGCCCCGCCCATCTCTAGCTAACCTCCACCCACAACTCGATCGTGTAGGGATCGATCGATCGCTGAACTACCCGACTATCAAGTTCCGGAAAACTATACAGGGAGACAACAGCGACCGGTTAAATTAGTTTCAAAATATTCACCTGCATATTTATTAAATAGTAGAGACATACAATTTCTACAACGTGTCGGACTATTAAGAGTTAAAGACGGGCCACGACAGCATAGAATCATTTATGACGTAATGATTATGACGTCATCCTACACGCCGCTTAGCTGATTATGACGTCATATGGCGTCATTACTCTGGAAAGGTCCATTGAATTGAATCAAGCCGGTGATTAATCCATTGTTTTGTGATTACACATATTGGTATACAATTCGTACAACTGACGGACTTTTAAAAGTTCATGGCCGACTGATAGCTACGTCATTCATTACGTTTTTGATTGTGACGTCAGCCTATATATGACGTATTTCATTATGGACTCCAATGAAGGAATTCGATCGGCCACTTAATTAACTGACGTTGTAATAAAATCCGCCACATGTTAGCTGACGTCACAATTAAAATGACGTATGTCCGTCACGAAAAGGGGAAAGTGCGTCCGTCCATGAATTGCATGTATGTCTTTGGTGATTTTACAATTTAATAAACATTCCGTTGAATATTTTGAAACTAATTTGACTGGAAACTGTTTATGCCAGAGGGCGCAACATATTCTAGACATATTAGTTTCAAATTATTCAACAGCTTATCTCTATGGTTATACTTTGAAATTTGGGATTCTGGGAATTCAGGGTTTAAAATATATAAATAGATTCTAACACACGTATAAAGTGGCCGGAGCTTAGCTAGAAAGGGGCGGAGCATAATTTGAAATGGATACCGTTATTTCAGTCAGACCTATCTTAAGGGACTACCTAAAGGGCCACCAATAATATCCTCTACAACAAGTGGTTTAATAATACACGTCGCTCACCATAGGGCACAACCGGATTAAGAAAATGGACAGGATTGTAGTGTGGGTAATATATGCGCGTGTGTGCGTTGGTGGGTATGTAATGTGTTATTGGTAAAAAAGTAGTTTTGACCAAATTTGTCACCGTTTTAATCTTTCAATTTCCAAACAAATGGCAACACATTTACCAATTGATAACACTTCACCCTGGTTAGAAATAAGTATACAGAGAGTGCATAATGGCCCTTTCCAGTTTTTCCATCAATCACATGATGTCATAATCAACTAAGTGACGTGTAGGATAACGTTATAATCAATGACGTTATGAATGACGTATATAAGTTCGTCGAGAACGTATAATTGGTAACTAGCTAGCGTTGTTGTACGTCTTTACTATTTAATAAACGAGCAGTTGAATATTTTGAAACTAATTTGACTAGGTGTTGTTGCTGCCATTCAATAGATTCAACGGCTTAACTTATAATTTTCTAGAAATTGATAGTCAAAGAGTTCAGGGATCGATCGATCACAACTCGAGTGAGGTGTGGGTGGAGCTTAGCTAGAGATGGGAGAGGCATAGCTAAAACTATGCTATATATAAATTATAGGTTTGTTAAATAGCTTGAGTGAATAAAGGAAACTGAAACTGAAACTGAGGAAATGTCAATTGTGTTTGAATCTATTGTTTTGACAATGTATCGTGATATGCATGAAGGTGCTTCATCAAGCATATGAAGTCATACTGTTATCTTGATCATTAGACCATGCCAACTTATTTTTTTGTTTTAGAAATCCGCCTAACTTAATTTTATCATATCTAAAAAAGTCTAATGTTGGAAATTTAAGGCATTATTTTCCACATTCTGTACATCTTTACAAGACTTTTGGCAGCCACATCCTTATCATTCGGAATTCCTCGGAATTTTCTGTAATACATTGTTCTCTGCAGCTTGAATGGTCAAGACTGTCAAAATGGCTTTGAAACGGTCATGAGAAAAGTCCATGTGCAGGCCAAGAGAAGACTATTTTTGAAAACGTACCACTGGAATTCCTGGCTCGTTAAAATTTTCAAAGATATTCTTTTATTGGCCTGCAAAGGAATGCTCTTCTGCGGTTGTGATTGTGCTTTATTTCTATTTTCACCATCTCAGATCTTGTATTTTGCGTGGGAAGCAAAACAAATCATTAAATTGGTCTGGCCAATAGAAAGAAGATTTATGGTGATATGTATATATTATTTATTTATTTCGGTAAACGAACCGGTCATTCCAGTGGTAAAATCTCAAAAATAGTCTTCTCTTGGACTGCTAATGGACATTAAATTTCAAATATTTATATCTCATTGATCAAATTTAGTCACAAAAAGGTTAAACAATACATGGTGTCGTACATAGTCGGTGCTGTTTGATACGACAAGGGGAGAGACGAGAGCGTGCGTGTCAGAACAGACCACGGATGTTCCTAAGGATGTGTATATCCAAGAATGAAGGATCAGTAAGGATTCATAAGTTCAGAATATTGACTCTAAGTTTGTGTGTATACTGTATGCACTGATACGCTGATAAAAGCTGGGTACAACTTTCATAGAATCAGGGAGGGGATTGCACAAGCCGCGTATTATTTCACTACTGATGTTCGGCCTGGGTATAGGATTACATCACGTCTTTAGATCAAATTGGCTTATACAAGAACTGTTCTCATCTGGAAATAGTTCCAGTTTTAGCTATTCCCCGCCGATTATTATCTAAGCTCCACCTACACCTCGCTCGTGTTGGGATCGATCGATCCCCGAACTCCCTGACTATCAATTTCCAGAAAACTATAGAGGTAAGCTGTTACATATTTTGAAACAAATTTGACTGGGTGCTGTTGCTACCTATGACAGAATGTTTATTAAATGGTAAAGACATACAATTCGTACAACGTGTCGGACAATTAAGCGCTAAAGACGGACTAAATCGAGCCTTTCATGTCATAATTAATCATGACGCCTTCCTACACGTCACTTAGTTGATTATGACGTCATATGACGTCAAATAGTGGATGGATAAACTGGAACAGTCAATTCTCTCTAACCTAGAATGAAGTGCAGTCCAGTGCATTCTTTACCTGCAAGCGCTGCGGATAAGGTAGATCCAAAGATACGTACCATGGACAGGATTGGACTCATTCATCGCACTGTATGGACCCTATTGATTGGTATATACACCGATTGATACAGAGTAGGCTTGTGCGATTGTTGAGTTGAGCGATCGCGATCGATTATTAAAAAGTAATCGTGATTACTCGATTAATCAGCTTGGATACACATTACCAAGACATAGCCCCAAAAGAATATCGATGACGAAAATTGCAATGGCGTTTAGAAAAGTCTATTCGCAGGGAAAGAGAAGACTATCTTTGAAAATGTATCACTGGAATGCATGGCTGGATTCTCGAGCCAGGCATTCCAGTAATACATTTTCAAAAATAGTCTTCTTTTGCCCTGCAAATGGACATACATTCACTAAGCAAAATATAATTTTTCATGACCGATCGCATTTTGAAATATTTTATACAATAGAATATATTTACGATTATTAGATTATTTAATTTTTAATCATATAAATTCACGATTTAAAATATAAATCACGATTACGTAATCGTGGAAGCCTAATACAGAGATTTACGATGCTGCTGACGATAAAAGGCATACCAATAAAGGGATCAATTTCTACCTATGCCCGCCTATTTCTAACTTAGCTACGCCCAATTTTAGAATCGATTTCAAATTTTGAAACCGGACTTCCCAGAATCTAAATCTCAAGGTAACTATACCGGTAAGCTGCTGAATATTTGTAATTAATATGACTGGGTTCTGTTGTTGCGTATAGTAGCACAGAACAGCTGCAAGTCAGATTAGTTAAAAATATTCAACGGAATGTTTATTAAGTTGCAACTTCATCAAAGACATACGCGTGACAAACTTTTCGATTTTCGTGACGAAGTTATATTTTACTGTAATGGACCTTTCAATAGTAATGACGCCATATGACGTCATAATCAGCGAAGCGGCGTCTAGGATGACGTCATAATGATTACGTCATAAATGATTATATATGACCTGTCTTTGACTCTTAACAGTCCAACACGTTATACAAATTGTATGTCTTTACTATTTAATAAACATACTGTTGAATATTTTGAAACTAATTTGACTGGACGCTGTTGCCGCCACAGGCAGCAACAGCGCCCAGTCAAATTAGTTTCAAAATATTCATAGCTTACCTGTATAATTTTCTAGAAATTGATTGTCAGGGAGTTCAGAGATCGATCGATCTCAACACGAGCGAGGTGTGGGTGGAGCTTAGCTAGGGATGGGCGGGCGGAAAATTTATTTGGGAGGCCAGCTAACATGTGATGTATTTGATTATGACGTCATATACTTGTGTGCCATATAGGATCTCTCCATTTAGCTAGAGATGAATTCCATTATTTTCATTATCCTAGCACCACCCAATGATTCCGGAAGACACACATTTGCCAGACCTAACCCGTATCTCCTAGTGTATGAAGCCTGAATTGTGCTGAACATTTTTTAGTCAATCATAACCCATGGTGACTTTCTCTGAGCGACTATGGATAGGTATTGTGATTCAGAAAAGATAGGAACCACTTTCCACATTTTTTCAGCTAATTTTCTTTTGCACTTGATCTACGACCAGAAGACCCAGTATAAATTGAGGTACGCTGCCTTTAGCACTTCTACTACTCAGGACAGACGATGTATGAGTTATATTATTATAGTGAACATTTTGTGAGAGAGTGTTCTTACGCGCATGCGCATGCGCTATAGTACTTGTCTATTTGAACGCATTATTACTCACACCGAAGTCCGGCATCTGTCTGTCTGTCCATCTGCCCATCCATCTGTCCACCCGCCCGCCTGCCCGCCTGCCCACACACCCCACCCGCCCACCCACCCCGCCCGCCCACCTGCCCGTCCTCCTGCCCGCCCGCCTGGCTGCCCGTCATCGCTCCTGCTTGCCTGCCTGCCTTCATGCTTGCCTGCCTGCCCGCCCACCCGCCCGTCAGTCCGTCCAGTCCGTCCGTCTGTCTGTCTGTCTGTCTGTATTTTTTGTTAGCATATCCGTGGATGCAATAAGGTAGAATCACCAAATTTGGCAGATACAAACATATTGGGGATGACTAGAAAGAGTTGACGTTTTAGGTTATTTTTATTTCATTCCTTATTGCGTTATTTATTTACTTTTTAATTTTTTTACGGTCCCAAGGTGTCTAAAAGTGGTTTGAGATTCAGGTCAAAGGGTTAACTATCTAGGTCAGGGGGCCATTTTTTGGCACTCTGTGGCATGTAAGAAGCTAAAATCAGCAAAATTTGGCCCATCCAATCATATTATGGTGGGCTTCAAGTTGTTTCGCTTAAACTGTAAAATATCTATGTCACTGACGTCACTACGTTCATTGAGAAAACAGAGCGCAAAGGCGTGAGTCAGCGCCTTCAAGTGAAGTCTATTTGATATCTGTAACCAATTCATCGATGAGTTCACTAGGCTATATCTCATTTTCAAGGCAACCATGCTGGAAATTGGCGAATATTTAGAAATTAATTTGACTGGAAGCCTCAAGTCAAATTAACTTCAAAATAATCAACCAAATAAGTTTTAAATCGTACAGAATTTACTTTTTCAGGGAGTTGTCGGTGAAGGTTTAACAAGGGGTGTACTTATAAACCAGTATGTAAACAACTGTTTTATTTTCCCCAAGCAAACACAACGGTATCTAATATTCTATAAGTCCTAACTGTAACAATGCCAAACGGAAGCTACGGGTATCAATTAAAAACCACACGCGGATAGAGTCAATTACTTTATTGGACATTTTTCACGTTTCCACTTAATAATTCATCGTATCTTCACCCCGTGATCGACTTAAACTAGGCTCCCGTTGATGGTTACAGTTTATCGATGCCATTCTATAAGGAAATCCGTTCTGAACTCGACTGAATAAACACGATGAGTGTATAATTGCATCTTATTAAAATGAAAAGTAAATAACGCGTTTGTGTTTTTCCAAAAAAGTAGATCACTTAATTAAGGATCTGGGTATTTCCCAATAGGGATTGGATGATTGGTGGGTGGGTGGTTGGTTGATGATGGTTGTGACGATTCTCTTAGCGTGCAAGGAGATAACGCGTTAATAAATCATGAATTGGATTATTGCAGCGATGTAAGGACACCCCGATATTAAACATTGTTAACGACTAGCGGTATGCGGTCGCTATACACGGTGATAATCGGCCACCGAGGCTGAGCCGGAAATGAGAGGGTCGGTGAAAGCGCTGTCCAGTGCTTTGCATTGAGGAAATCGGCTAGCTTCCTCGGTGTATAGATGGATAATTTATTCACAAATAATAAACCAGTATAAACCTAGTCCTGGATTTCCTATTGTCAACATTCTGGACCGGACGAGGGCAGTGCCAGATAACTGATAAGTGTGTGTGGTACACTGAGCCATGACATCCCCTATGGCCTATTGAGAGGGTTAGGCATTTTATGTGGAAATCAGTGCAAGGCTTTCTGGGATATCAACTGCACCAACAGGTGCCGGATCAGATAACGACGCCCCTTAGTAATTCACCTTTCCAGGCTATCCATCCATTATCTGACCTCGTATGACGTCATAATCATCTCAGCGCATGTATGATGACGTCATAATCATTACGTCACAAAGGGTTCCATATAGGCCGCCATCAAACCTTAAAAGAGTCATCAAATCTCAAAAGAGTCTGACACGTTGAATAAATTGTATGTCTTTGTAATTCTTTGCTATTTAATAAACATGCTGTTGAATATTTTGAAACTAATTTGACCGGGCGCTGTTGCTGCAACAGCACCCGGTCAAATCCGTTTCAAAATATTCAACAGCTTACCTGTGTAGTTTTTTGGAAATTGATAGTCAGGGTGTTCAGAGATCGATCGATCCCAACACGAGCGAGGTGTGGGGGGAGCTTAGATAGAGACGGGCGAGGCATAGCTAAAACCGGAAATGCCCATTATCGTGTCTCCTGACTCCACTTCTGACACTATGATGCCAGCTGTACTTCATTCTCTAATCACTTACCCACATTGTATGCGTATTGGAATCGACTGTAACATTTTGAATCATGAATTCTAAGAATATCAACATCAAGGTAATTATAAGGGCAACCTGTTTGGATATTTTGAAACTAACGTGACTGCAGGACTGTTGGTGCCTATGGCAGTCACAGCGCCAAGTCAAATTAGTTTTCAAAATCTTTAATAGAATGATTATTAAACTTTAACTTAATCTAAGACATACAATTCATGCATCTTGGTGAGGGACTATTGCCACATTCGTAACGGACTTGTGTCATTTTGATTGTGACGTAAGGCAACACGTGACGTATTTGAGTGTGAGGTTATTTACTTGAGTGGGAGATCAGATCACACCATTACACTGACCTCTCTCATCTCTAGCTAAGCTCTACCCACACATATATACTAGTAAAGTGTTTGTTTTGGACGCCGAGGTAATGCGTATTGTTGTGTTTTAACGCGCTCAATAATGCATGTCCATGTAACTGCACTGTTTGTGTGATTTGCACGTGCATGTCCCACTGGGGTATAACCATGTGCTAGTGTCAGTGGCAGTGACTTTCTGCTGTTTTCATGTGTATCCAACTTGAAAGCAACTCAATTTTGTTGTGACTGTAAGAATTCCACCAAGCTGGGATGCCGAGAATTCCTGCAAATCTGCGAGAACGAGCTGTTGGTCTTCTCCAGGCCGGTACAGTGACTGCAGAGTGGCTCGTATTCTTGGTGCCTCTGCCAGGGCTGTGAGAAATCTGAGGAACCGTTTCGATACCCTGGAACTGTTGCTGACTGTCCACCTAGTGGACGCCCACGTGTCACCACATGTGCCCAGGACAGACACATTACCATGACACACTTACGAAACCGCTTTCAAACTGCCACCAGGACTGCAGACAACATTGGCATTAGTGATCAGCCAGTCCGTAATCGTTTGCGTAGTGAAGGCATCACGTCACGTCGCCCTTACGTAGGATGTGTTATGACAGATCGTCATCGCCGAAATCGTTTGGATTGGGCTAGTGAACACCAACACTGGACCAGACGGCAATGGAACACTGTCCTTTTCTCAGACGAATCTCGTTTTGCCCTGTCTGGAAGTGATGGGAGGGTACGAGTTTATTGCAGACGCAATGAGCGTTACGCAAACTGCTGTGTCCTGGAGCAGGATCGTTTCGGTGGAGGGCCATCAGTTATGGTGTGGGCATGTATAGCACATGACCACAGGACTCCGTTGGCCATCTTTTCTGGCAATCTGAATGCTCGCCGTTACAGAGAAGAAATCCTTATACCATTCGTCGTTCCTCTTTTCCGTAATAATGGTCGTATCCAAATTTTGCAGCAAGACAACGCCACCAGTCACACAGCTGGAGACGCTGTGTGGTACATGCAAACAGAGAACATGAACTTTATCAATGCCTGGCCTTCAAAAAGTCCTGATCTTAACCCTATTGAACATTTGTGGGACACCATTGACCAGAGGATTCGACGGCGCCTAAACCCACCAGAAAATGTGAATGAACTTCAACAGACACTGTTACACGAGTGGAACAACATTCCACAAGCAGAAATCAACAGTCTTCTGAATTCCATGCGCAGAAGATGTGTTTCTGTTGTCGGTGCGCAAGGTGGTCACACACAATATTGAGATGTGAATTTGGAAAATGACCCCTTGCCTGTATCAGCTCTTTGTGAACGACCCTCTGATGTGCCCTGCAGAAGTTGATAGCTGATTGATAATTCCCAAACCACATTGAATTATTGATTGTCATTAATGAAATAAGTTCACCCACAGCGAATACATTTTAATGAGCTGAATTGGTGCGGAGGTTTCTTTTTTTGACTAGTATATATATATATATATATGACAAATTCAATTCAATGAAAAGTTCATGGCATCAACACTTTAACCCTTACAGACAGGACGCAACGACGTCTTTTCTGGCCCGGAAGTTGTTGCTTCTTATGCCAGCAACAGGTTACAGTTAAATTAGTTTGAACACATTCAACAGCTGTCCTGCATATGTGTCGTGAAGCTGAGACACTGACATCTCAAGAGTGTAACAACTTTAAATGGTTAACAAGCAGGTGGACCCGGAGGTTCGTCATCATTTAACACGCCTATTAGGCCTGTATCTACCAGGTGAAGCCTCTTTTAGGCGGGCCGGGAACTCACTAACGCACAGCTCACACCATACTAACAGGCATATAGTTGGTATTGACCACTGTTCGTCAACACGTCTAGTTAGAACTAAAATTAATCTGTGCGTCAACGTAGATTATTGTAAATACTCAGGATATTCTTTTTTCTTTCTTTCTTTCTTTCTTCCTTTCTTTCTTTCTTTCTTTCTTTCTTTCTTTCGCATCCAATATGTACTTTTCTTTGGGATCCATTCGAGAAAGTGTCCCATGCCAAATATATGGTGGAATGGTCAGTATAGAAATTAAAAGTACAATTATGGCCAAAGTTATTATCAGGTCAGCGCCATACAAAGATAGAATGTTGTCCTTGGAGTGCCGAGAATAGCGGTTGATTTTGAGGTTAAAGGCCAAGGGGCAAAATTATCAGTTTTCGTATTTGGAAAAAAGAACTATTACCAGAAAACGGGGTTATTTTCAAATTGACCGTTGAAATTTAGTTGGGTCCAATCAGCTTCAAACTTTGTTAATCTCAAGCTCTTAAATTGTCTTTATTGGTATCAAGTTTACATTGGATCCCAGTCCGTCTCTGGTCTGACTCAATCCACCCTTGTGACATGTATTTGGATAGACTGTTAGGGGGTGGGCGCGGGTGGTGGTGGTGGGCGGGGTTGGGGTGTTGGGGTGTTGGGTGGGAGTGGGGTGGGGTTGTGTTGAGTCAGAGCAGACTCGGATTAATTGGATCCATGCAATCGTTTGCGAGAAATCTACTTTCCCTGTCCAAGGTGGGCTTAATAGGAACTGTATGGGAGCAATATTTTAAGCGCGTTTCTTCCTAAGGTATTTTACCGAATGACTTGAAACTTGGCAGATGTCTAGCACCAATCTGTACATAGCGGATCCGGAATGTGGCATATGCTTCCTTAAATGGTTCTCGAGATATGCATTCTAAACAAGCTTTTTGTCATTTCTATGAACCATAAACTTCTGACTGTGAGAGATGCACAATTGAGCAGGTCCATGGCCAGTGTATGACTAAGCAGCTGTCAGAAACAAAGTGCTGATCGGTCATGAAAGCCTTTCCGCTCAACCAGAATAATTAATGTTCATCTGTTTCTGTGAATCACTAAAATGGACCGCCACAATGCTGTACAAATCAAAGGGCAATAACAGAATATCTTTCGCCAGGAGCTGTTTACAAAATTAAAACCTCCTCAGAGATATTAACATTTCTACTGAGAAATGGTTTTCAAAATAAACAAAAGTGCATTTTGAACGTGTATAGACGTGGTTTAAACATATGCAAATGATAAAATAAGGTAGGCTATTGGCAAATAACTGCAATTCAGTCCCACTGTCAGTGAAGGTGGCCCTAAAAGATGGTCTATGGTTGGCCATGCTCTGCGAATGCCATAAGACACACATGCTCAGAAAGTCTTGGAATTTGATTTCCTGTACATGGGGTCAATATCGACAAAGCTCATAGAGGACGCCACTGTAAAACCTGCGAAGTGTGCTATCTTAAAGATAGAGCCATGACTCTAATACACCCAGGTGTAAGCGGCCAACAAAATTAACTGACCTGAACAAACGTATCGATCTAAAGGAAGCCAGACTGCATACACTTACGACCATGAGGGATGTTTTGAAACTACTGCAGCTGCAGAGAAAATATCGTCGTCGTCGTCGTCGTCGTCGTCGTCGTCGTCCTCTAGGCCATACCAATTTACTTTTTTGTTTTACAAAAACTCCTACCAGATCGAAGAGAAAATAATGCTGATATTTCAAGTCATTATTTTCAACATTCTTTCCATTTAACAATTTTGTGCAGCCAAATCTTTATCATGAGAATGGACCTTTCCATTTTTAGCTATGCCCCGCCCATCATTAGCTAAGCTCCACCCACACCTCGCCGTGTTGGGATTGATCGATCCTCGAATGCTCTAACTATCAATTTCCTGAAAACTATACAGGGAAGCTGTTGAATATTTTGTAACTAATTTGACTGGGAGCTGTCAAATTAGTTTCAAAATATTGAACAGAATATTTAATAAATGTTAAAGACATACAATTTGAACTACAACGCATAGACCGTCTTCAAATATGCGTTCGTGGCGTACTTATCGACGTCATTCATAACGTCATTCATTATGATGTCATTGTACACCTCGCGTATTTGCTTATGACGTCATATGATGGGTGGACACTCTGGAAAGGTGAATTCTTCTGAATTTTCTGTAACTCTGTTCTTTGTAGCTTTGCTAACTCTGTAATTGTCAAGCCAGTCAAAGTAGTTTTGCAATGGTCATGAGGAATGTCCATTCGTTTAACGAGCCAGCCATTCCAGTGGTAAATTTTCAAAAATAGTCTTCTCGTAGCCTGCAAATGGACACTCACTGAGAAAATGTTTTGGACTTTCTTAATCAATTTTGGCAATTAACGATATGAAAGGACTAATACTGTACTACCTTAAAGCTTCTGATCTTGAAATTGAGCATTATTTTTATTTTTGCCCCATCTCCGATCTTGTGTTTTTGGTAGGAATTTTCGTAAAACAATACATTAAAATGGTCTACAGAACACAAAGATTGACAGTTATTTCAGTTAATGTGTAGCCATTTTCTAGTTTGCCTTCATGTTAGTCCCACTCAGGTGTGACCGCGCGATGAGTTTCACTTGACTGGTCTAGACAATCTTGTGAGAAAATGTTTAGAGTGGTACTTCAAAGTGTCCGTATTGGATTCGCAGCACGCCATGGATATATGTCATGTGCAATGATGTCCAATAAACAGGTGATGTATCGGACATTGTTTATCTAGGCTTTTGCGGTTTGTCTTATCGCAGAATGGCCATCTAGTGTGCTACCGGACAGTTAGTTAGACAATGGTGATGTTGAAACCACGAAAAACAGCTGCCGCGGTCCTTGTTCGTGGGTCTTCGCTTAAAGCAATACGTGCGTATACGATGCCGGACAGGCGGAACATCAATCAGCAACTAAGATACGATACGATACTATTTTATTACACCCAGATCATTTGATCAATGCTATATGGGGAAGATATATAACATTAATTATATGCATGTGGAGGCATTATACAGATCATTATCAACAGTAAATATCATACTGTTGTTGTTCCCATCGCCGTAATAGGCGTCATCGTCGTCATTGTTGTTGTTGTTGTTGTTGTTGTTGTTGTTGTTGCTTTTCTTGTTGTTGCTTTTCTTGTTGTCGACTGTTATCTTCTGTGTCGTGGTTGTCATAATCATTGTCGTTGTCGTCTTCATTATCGTCAGCCTTTCTTTTTTCGTCCTTATTGTTGTTGTCATTGTCGCTATTGTTGTTGTCGTTGTTGTCGTTGTTGTTGTTGTTGTCGTTGTCGTTGTCGTTTGTTGTCTTCTAAGCAAGTATATGTATAGTGTCAAGCATTTTATTATATACGAGCGCCAAACCAATTTAATGTTTTGTTTTACGAAAATTCCCACCAAAAAACAGAGGATCGGAGATAGAAAAAAAAATAAATGCACAATTTCAAGCTCAGAAGTTTTAAGCTATTACAGAATTAACCCTTTCATCATGTTAATTGTCAAGACTGGAATGGCCGGCTTTTCTCATGACCATTGCAAAGCCATTTTGAGCGGCTTGAACATTAAAGCGTTAACAAAGGTACAGAGAACAGAGATACAGGAAATTCTGAAGAATTCTATGTGATAAAGACTTGGATGCCAAAAATTGTTAGATAGAAAGAATGTTGCCTTAAAATTCCAGCATTATTTTGTCTTAGACATGGTAAAGTTTAGTTAGGAGGGTTTGTAAAACAAAAATAAATTGGTATGGCCTAGGCAACAAACAAGAACAATCACATCTGTTCGTTTCAGTAACTGGCGTGGTTGTGCGTGTGGGTTGCAGTTGGGTGTTGGGTAAATATTAGGACATACGATTAATACAGGGCTCCGATTCTAACTACGCCGCGCACATTTCTAGCTACGCCGCTCACATTTCTAGCTGTGCGCGCACATTTCTAGCTACACCGCGCACATTTCTAGCTACGCCGCTCACATTTCTAGCTGTGCGCGCACATTTCTAGCTACACCGCGCACATTTCTAGCTGTGCGCGCACATTTCTAGCTACACCGCGCACATTTCTAGCCGTGTCGGGTACATTTCTAACTACGCCACGCACATTATGTTACACTCTGCCCGCTATATATGCGCATTAGAGTCGATTTTAACACTTAGAGCACTGAATTCCCAAATCCCAATTTTCAAGGGAACTATGCTGATAAGCTGTTGAATATTTTGAAAATAATTTGACTGGGGACTGTTAATGCCACGGGAAACAGCAGCTCGAGCACACTGTCAAACTAGCTTCAAAATATTCAACAGAATGTTTATTAAATTCATCAATTCCATACAATTCAAATACTGATGACGGACCATTGTGCTTTTCACGACGGACCTACGCCATTTTGATTATGACATCAGCTACTCGAGTAACAAATCGGATCTCTCCATGCCATTCACGACACATAGTTTCAGAGTCACGCTTTTATCAATAGACGTTTGGTAGATAATGCACTGACTGAGATAAGGGAGCTGTATTTCCTATATATCGCTAACTATCAAAATTTACTTCGCATGACTAAATATTGACATTATTAATCAGTCAGGTCATATATTTAATTACACGATTCACAGATATTTTATCAATTTACCCAGAAATGGGTGCACCAATTGATGATTCCAGTTTATCGACCAATCATATGACGTCATAATCAACTACGTGACATGTAGGATGACGTCATAACTAATTACGTCATGAATGACCTAGTTAAGTTCGTCACGAACGCTTAATTGATGCCGAACTAAACGTCGTTGTACGAATTGTATGTCTTTACTATTTAATAAACATGCAGTTAAATATTTTGAAACTAATTTGACTGGGTGGTGTTGCTGCCATAGTTGCTGCCATACATTCATTATCAACCCATAGGCAGCAACATCACCCGATCAAATTAGTTTCAAAATATTCAACAGCCCAGGCAGCAACAGCACCCGGTCAAATTAGTTTCAAAATATTCAACAGCTTACCTGTCTAGCTTTCTGAAAATTGATAGTCAGAGGGTGCAAGGCTCGAGCGATCCCAACACTGGCGAAGCGTGGGTGGAGCTTAGCTACAGATGACTGGGGCATAGCTAAAACAGGATTTCTCCTTTAATGGTCGGAACAATGTAGGCCTATATCATTTAGAATACATATGTATATACCACATTAGCCATAGCTGACATAGACTGGCTTCGGAATCCAGGCCATAGTGCTACCCCCTTCTGTAATTCCAACGGAGATGAGGGTTGGGGTGGGGTGGGGCTGTCTAACAGTCATTCCCCAGAAAAAAGCTGCCATTCTAAGCGGCCATTCCCTGCATGTATGGAGGAAAACTATCGTGATATGGACCTTCAAATGGGTGGTAAACCATTATACCGTCACATAGTGGGTTACATGAGTGTGCACCTTTTGACATTTTCTGCCCTGAGCGACCGCCCCTATCGCCACCCTCTCTTTACGGCCCTGTTAGGAATGTGGCTATTTTTCTGCCAATCGAAACTACATTCATTATCAACCCGGCATCACACCATGGATCCTGTGGGCAGCAGCAGCAGCAGCAGCGGCGGCGGCGGCGGCGGCGGCAGCAGCAGCAGCAGCAACTTTCAAAGGTGTAATGGACCAATTCTGGACCGTACTGGCCCAGTATTGGATCAGTACCGGGACAGTAAGCTGTATTATGCGGGTCGCATAGATGAACACAAAGCGACACTAAACGATACTGTACATAGTGAATCCTGTCATTAAAAAGGGATGGCACTAGAGCTGGGCGATATTGACTTTTAGAAGACGATAACGATATCTAGGAAAATATCGCGATATCACGATATATCGTCTAGGCTTGAGGATATTTTAACATGTAATAATTGCCACGAAAACTCAACCCTTACCGTGGTTACGGCTCATACCACAGACAGATCATCTATAACAATGCTGATGGGCAGTAGCATGGATTAAATTGATCTCCTGATTCCCGCGTGAATATTAACCAAGCATAAACTGTGTATTTTATGCCGCTCTCACCATTTTATTCAACTAGATAACAAATTTGTTGCAAAACCGACATTCGCCATTTGCAAAAGGGAAATCCTAAAGCTTAAATCTGATTGGCTAAAACGGAATTAGGTCTGGAGTCACATTCGATTAGCCAAATATAGTTAACTATATGGCACATTGCATGTAGACCTTTCATTAACGTATTGATGAAACCATTATGCGCGCTCCTCACATATCGACAATCATTTAATCGTTTAAGACCTTCATTTAATCTACGGTACACCTTATGACAGCTGTGTTCAAAGGGAGCAGACTGCAATGTAGGCCTATTACGGAAATTCCACATATATTCTAAAAAATTTACTTTTTCCAAGAATAACGCCTTACAGTTGATATGCCTATCCGTCGTAAAAACCCACAAACCACTATGTAATTAGTATGTAAGTAGTAGCAGCATTGCCATAGATTACTGATCGACATAGAAATATTACATTTAATTGGTAAATGCCTTATTGATTTGATCAACAAACGGCCACATCAAATACACGCAAAATAGGCAGAGCACGTGAGAGTGGGGGTTCTTAGTCAGTGGTGTTAATTAGACTGCCGTTTTTATATATAAAAAAAATCTGGAAATTTTCTAACTTAATAAGCAAGGTCTCCGGTGACATTTCACGAGGCGGGGTGAGTTACTATCTTATACAGTGAAGCATAATCGGTCGACGAGCCTTCTATTCCGGGTGGAAGGGTGTGTTTAGTGGGGGTGGGGGCGGAGTGGTGGTTGGGGTGGTGGTGGTGGCACATGTCAAGGAGTTCAACCATACACTTATTTATAAGTAAATTGTTCCCTCATTTTCTCTTTGATTTATGTCAGACAATGCAAGTAGATGTTATACTATTATTATTCCCATTATTATTTTCTTTTTCTTTCTTTTTCCCCCTTTTCTGAGTTTTTGCAAAGTATTGTTACATCGTCTCCTTCAAACTGAGATACCTGTATGTCTTATATGTAAAGGATCCTATAGGCAGTGCCTTTGATGAATTTCTGCAGCCAATGTATAGGGCATAATTAGTTACAAATAACGTCAATGGACCTTTCCAGTTTTAGCCATGCCCGCCTATCTCTAGCTAAGTTCCGCTCACACCTCGCTCGTGTTGGAATCGACCGCTCCCTAAACTCCCTCTTGGTAATGTGGCGGCCTTCAGAGTAATGCCAAAAAGTCCTCTCATCACATTCATTGACCGATTCAATGGGCATTTCCAGTTTTAGCTATGTCACAACCCCCCCGCCCATCACTAGTTAAGCTCCACCCACACCTCGCCGCTTTGGAATTGATCGATCCCCGAATGAACTAAGTATCAATTTCCAGAAAACTATACAGGTAAGCTGTTAAATATTTTGAAACTAATTGGACTGGGTGCTGTTGCTGCCATAGTCAAATTAGTTTCAAAATATCTAACATAATGTTTATTGAATGGTAAAGACACAATTCGTACAACGTGTCGGACTATTAACCGTTAAAGACGGACTAAATCTAGTCATACGTGCATAACCGCGCAGTTTACGGCGTAATTCATTTTATTTACTTATACAATATTTATAGAATTTTTAGATGACATCTTGCGCCCCCAGTTAGTCAAATCACCAACTATGTCAATCCAAACGATGGGAGGAATAGAGAGAAATACTTGATCATTGTAACAAGGCAAAAGCAGAAATTGATTGTTATTCCACTGTCTGAACTTTATAACACTGAAAGCCTAACAGCTAGCCTATGTCATTGCGGTACTTTGCTACATATACAATACACCATCAATGGTTTCATTGATAGAAAATGATAAAATGGTGTACATTTTGGAGTTGATATTACCGTTAGACAGTTGGTCAGACTCCACTCTGGAGACCAGTCGGAAACCAGTCAGTCTGCTTCGTGAGACAGTAAACATGACCGTAGTGAGTGAGACAGCAAACTTCCGTCACTTAAAATTAATTCAGGGTTATGATCATTTTGGTATACGACACCATAAGAGTTCGCCTGTATGGCATCCCATCGTCTTCTTATATCGGTGGCAGTGATTGGCTGATAGGACTTAACCTGTTAACCAACCATGGCCATCGACACAACCCGTGTTTACAGACTCTAACGGAAGAATACTGTGAGTCCGTGGAACTGATGTCGTTGCTCGCTTCAGCTCAATGCGCAGGAGGAAACCTCTCTTTCGAACGATGTATCATCGAACACGTTGCGCTGAAATGTGTGCTAATAGCGTTCGGACACACGGTACAACATGAAACATGATGAAAAATTGAAAAATTGAGAAAGGTAGCATAAGTATGCATATTCAATGGAGGTATCCGAATCGTCAGTCTTTAACGCCATAATGAAATACATGTCTTGTTAACTGACGTCACAATCAAAATGACGTAGGACCGACAAAAAGTGGCAAAATTCCGTCACGAAATTATTTGAATTGTATGTCTTTGGTGAATTTACAATTTAATACACATTTTGTTGAGTATTTTGTAACTCATTTGACCGGGAGCTGTTGCTGACATAGGCAACAGCAGCTACCAGAATTGGTTTCAAAGTATCCAATAGCTTAGCTGTATAGCTAACTTGAGATTGTAATTCAGAGAATTGAGTGTCATTAATTTGATGTCGTTGAATGACGTAACAATCGTCTCACCTGTTAGTCCACTGGGGTTATCCAGAAGCTCCAGAAGGTGATCCTGACGCTTACCAAAGCGCCCCTGTGGTCGCCACTGAGGTGCAGCGTGAACGCTCAACAGCATCAATACAGCCAAAACGCACGCGCACTGAACGCACCTACTCGCTAGTGATGACACCATTATCTGTAAGTAATAAAAAGTTTGGAATTAATTTTGTTGGCATTGCTTGTAGGAAGGATACGTTTTTGTAACGACAAATACGGAAAATCTTTTCTGTCTCTCACAGGAATGGAGGAATCACGTTTCAGTTATGCCCCTCCCGTCTCTAACTAAGCCCCACCCACCCCTTCCCTTTGTTGGGATCAGCTGATCCCTGCACTCCCTGCATCTCAATTTTCAGAAAACTTTACAGATAAACTGTTGAAAATTTTGAAACTAATTTGACTGGGCGCTTATGGCAGCAACAGCGCCAAGTCAAATTAGTTTCAAAATATTCAACATAATGTTTGTTAAATAGTAGACATACAATTCGTATAACTTGATGGACTATTAAGCGTTTATGACGGACTAAATCACGTAATTCATGAGGTAATTGAATATGACGTCTGCTGCCACTTTACATGTGACGTGGTTGATTATGACGTCGTATGATTGACGGAGAGATTTGATTCATCAATTAGCTACCAGCCAATGCCATATGTGATGTTCAGCAGATTCCTGCACATTGGTAATACAATTGTGGGTTTTCTGATAAAAACAATCAAATTTGACAAACACATACACCATGGTCTGGGTGTTTGTGGGTCACTGTCGCGGTTAGTGGTTCATACGTTTTGGCGTTCCGGAAGTGGAAGATTTACTGACGCGGTTCGTCGAACCAGGAACCGAGTTTTGATCTCGGTTCGTTGTTTCCAATGGTTACAAGTTCGTACATTTCAGGATGGCAGCGTCCTGCTTAATGTTACAACTTATTTGAATGACGAAATCTCCGATCAATGGTTTTAGTGGATGTTGTCGTCTGTGATTTACATAGACTGAAATCAAAGTCTAAATCGAAATACGATCAAATTAATTGCTAAAGTTACCATAATTTAGAGTGTTTGAGGGTTCAGATAAAACCATCAACGAGGCTGATGACATTTCGCTCATATATTTGGTACCATTTGACTCGGATACATTAATGTCTGCAGTGATTGAAGCCCTGGGATCGACCAAACGTACTAGATACGTCATCACTGTTCTAAAGATCGGTCAACAAGTATGTAGGTTTTAACACGTATGTAGGTTTCAACAAGTATGCAGGTTTGCTGTTAATGTAATACAATGACTTATTCTGTAATTTTCTACTAGGACTATAGGAGGCATGCATATGCTCATGAGTTTTGTTGGATCGGTTGGAGTCCGTATGGCAAAAAGTGCGTTAGAAAACATAATGGACTCGGATTTGGGGGTGTCTCTCGCATGCTTATTAGAAAGAACTCTCCACAAAATACCAGAGCTCTACACATGGCCGCAGAGAGACAGTTACATTCTCAGATATACAAAATAATGAGGAGCTCGTGTCAGTACTAGACGAAATAACTTCGAGTACCAGAGCATCAAAATGTGGATAGATAATTTAATTAAAGCAGTTTTGAACATGATGATGTTTCTTCGAGACGAAAGGGAAGCAAACTTATCCCATGCAATTGTTGCTGTCAATGAGATGTTGGCCCACTTTTTGGCTGCCGGCTGCAGTAATCGTGCAAAAATGTGGTTATGTTCCCTGAAGTCTATGGAATGTCTTCCAACTGATGTCTTACAGCGAGTTATGAAAGATGAACATGTAATGCGCCATAAGCCAACTTGTGGAATGGCATATATCCCGACATGTTCATTGAAACTACCTTCATGCGATATGGAGACACGGATCTGGCTGACTTATTGTCATCTCCCTCCCTCCCTCCCCCCTCGCTCCATCCATCCATACATCCCTCTCGCTCTCCCTACAACCCCACCCCTCCCTCCCCTCTCTTTCCGCTCTCTCTCCATCCCTCCCCCTCCCTCCCCCTCCCTCCCCCTCTCCCTCAAGTGCATTAACCTTCATCTAAAACCCTCAAACATCATCATGCATGGTCGTTCAGTTCTCTCATTTGACATAGGAACAATTCGTTTCATGGATTCCATTAACTTCTTTCCTCTTTCAGGACGTAAGGTCGGCGGTGCTTTTAATCTTCCTGTGTGCAAGGGAATATTTCCCCATCAGCTGAACTCACCTCAGTATTGGGGTAAGGTAATACCCTTTCCCGAGAGGGAGGTACTCGGTGTGCAAAATATGAAAGCAAATGAACTGCTCGAATTTGATCAATGGTACAATGAGCAGATACCTAGAGACACACATTACGATGTTGATAAAAATCTCATCGAATATTGTAACGATGACATAACCGTCTTACGTTTAGCTGTGTCTAGATTTAAGTCCTTATTTTCTGAATCAACGGATGGACAAAATTCATTCGTATCGGGGATAACGCTAGCAGGTGCGTGTAATGTAGCATATCACAGTTTATGTCTACGCCCTGATAGCGTTCAGACTTTACCCGACTACTCACTAAGAGCAAAACGTGCATATAGCATGATCGCTGTTGAATGGATGGAATGGGTTAGGTTAATCGAGGGTTACCAAATCTTACAAGCGCTAAACCAGGGTGGGCAAAAGGTTTGTGGGCATTATGTAGACGGCTTCTCTCCATACGAAAATATTATTTTCGAGTTTTGCGGGGTGTAAATTTCATGGGCACGAGTCTGATTGCTGTGGCAACAAACGTGAGCAGACATATACACCATACTTTGATCAGACATACGAAGACGCATATTCTGCTCTTCAGTACCGCATTTCATTATTCGAATCATGCGGATATGCGAATTATGTGGGAATGCGAGTTTAAGAAATTAATCACTAATACCGATGGGCTAAAAACGGCCCCACAATATATTCAATAGGGATTTAGCTACAAATCATAGAGCCGAATTATTTGATATTTTCACTGGGTCGAGTTGTATAGCCTCATGCGCATAGCACTCTTGTATATAACGCTCTTTATCGCTTTCACTACAGACCCACTCTGGATACCCGTTACTTTCCTGCTTAACTTTGAGGAATTGGTTAATGTATTCAGAAAATAGTCCCTTATCATCATGTTGTTGATATTGTGATTCAGGATAATGCCAGACTTCGTACATCCTTTTAATGATATAACCATGGTGAATAGCTAACGGTAGCTCAGGAATCGCCCACGTCCTGCATAAGGAACGTTATTCTTCTGCATGTTCACATACAGTAGATTGACAGATTCTTGCACATTCAGCGCATAGTACTAACATGAGTCGCTTACTTATTCTAGTAGGTAATACTGGGAAGTATATATCACGAGGAGGGAGGACTTTGCATTTAATTAGACCGAAGAAGTCATGCACTGTCTTATCATTCAAATTATCGCCTCTTACTACCGCGTATGCGTCTTCTGGAAAACAACATTGTTTCATCACTGATGGGTACATGGAAACTCAATTTAGAATTCTTTCAGTCAATAGTAGTAAGATCTTCAGACCCGTCTTAAAAAAACGAATTTTGAAACTGGGCGATTTATCTTCAGTTCCATATGGTTACACTAGCGTAGTATAAATATAAATAGTAACATTGTACTTTATCAGTCAGTTCGTAAACAATGTCAGTGTTACCCATCGATGACGAAACCGCACTCGCCGCCCACTCTATGATAGCATATGTCGCTAGTCAGTGTAACGATGATAAGGATAAAATGCACGTATTGATTATGAGGAATATGCGATCGGGTTTTAAGTGATGGTATAATTATCTACGGGATGATTTTGATCATGGCTCAAATTAGTACATCATTATTAACGGAATATGGAATAGACATTGTCCAATGGCTGCGAGTATTATTATTACAAAACCTCATTAGAAACTTCATTAGAAACCTCATCAGTTGAAAATTTCTAATATTTATGATATCATCTTCATAATGTACTACTGAACTGCAGTCACTATCATCAACATGTGAGAACGTAGGTACGAGTCTGCCATGTTCATGCAGGTGCACGCTGCACGCTATTGTTCATAAGTGTACGCTGCATGCTATTGTTCATGTAGACGGCCTCTGGACGCTATTGTACAAGCATGTGCTTGCTATTGTTCATGGGTGTTGGCTACATGCTATTGTTCTAAATGGTCGGCTACACGCTTTGTTCACAAGTGACCACTGCACGCTATTGTTCTAAAGTGGTCGTTGTACGCTATTGTTTTCAATGCGATATAAATGATGTTGTATCGCATGTCGCATCTATCGCTTTCAATCATTCAAAATGTCGACTGATCAATGTTCGAAGTATTTAAAGCAATCATCATATTGGTGTGATCTCGGAAATTTGTGTATGTATCGATCTGCATCAGTTTCATCCTGACAGTTATCCTACTCAACATGGTGTATACATAAGTATAAAAGCGTTTAGACAACTGATGCATATCATTCCTGATCTTGAAGAGAAAGTATGTCATGCACGCAAAAAGCAAGGTATACAATTTACATATTCGTTGGACTCTTCTGTTTGCATATCTATCAGCGACGATTTTCCCTGCATTAACATACGTTACTTTTTCTGCTCTGACATAGCTCCGCAAACTGTATATTGAAGATGAATTACAAGAAATGTGTGAATATGAATATCGTTATAAATTTAGCAAATATTACGATTTATATGAACATAGTTTCGATCTGTACCGTTTGCGTATGACGTTATGGTAAAGGTATAATTGATATAATATACGATAAACAACTGTTAATACCATAATGTTGATGCCTTTAACTAATATATAATGCTTAACCCTTCATAACCGCCCTCCTTAGTGGTCTGTCAACTATATATCTACGCTGTTGAATATTACGAAACTAACATGAATGCGAGTTTGTTGCTTCCTTTGTCAACGCCCAGTCAAATTTGTTTCAAAATATTCATCAAACTTTATTGCGCCACGATTTAGATACCTGTGGCAGTCATTCTGGTGGTAATTTTCAAATGTAGTGTTCTCTCGGTCCACAAATGGGTCTTCCTCTAGCCCGCTAAGGAGGATGGCTATGTACGTTTTCACCATTAAAGGGTTAAGCACGATACATTCTTTTCAAGAACAAATTTAGCCACTAAAGAGTTAAGTACTGATTTGTGCCGGTTGTATATGACGTCATGGTTTTAGGTGCGTCGCCGATGTAATATATGTCAAACAACTGATAACTCTATAATATCATTGCCTTTAATTAATCTGCGATCTATTGCAGATTATTTTTTTTTCTCAGGATCTTTATTATTATTATTATTATTATTATTATTATTATTATTATTATTATTATTATTATTATTATTATTATTATTATTATTCTCAAGGAATTTCGCAACCTATCTCCTCCTACAGTTTTGATCTGATCAACTTCAAACTTGGTCAACTTATACTACCCTTTAGGATCTAGTTTGCTATTACTTTTCTTCTCGATCGGGTGTATGCTTTCCGAGATATCCGCATTTCCGCGGGCAAAAAGTCCCACAGGAAATGTATGGGAGCAATATTCGGACAGTGACTACTCCTAGGGTTTTTTGTCAATCATCTTGAAACTTCACAGACTTCTAGCATCTGTTGATCCGCATCGCCACCCATAATATCTTTTGGATTCGGTGACCAAATTTGGAGAAAACCCCGATATAAGCCAAATTTTGTGGAATCAAAATACTTCATATTTCTAGGGCGGTCAGATATTTGAAATTTGGCATATACGTAGATGTATTATACTACTATTGATTAATAAAATAAAATGGTTAGCGAACATGTTAACCATTCAGAACTCTGCATTTCCGTGCCCACCATGTCCCTATAGGAAATATATGAGAGCAATATTCGTATACTGACTGCTCCTAGAGTTTTTCCTCAATCATCTTGAAACTTCATAGACTTCTAGCATGTATTGATCCGCATCTCCACCCAAAATAATTTTTGGGTCCAGTGACCCGTTTTAAAAAAAAAAATCCGGCATAAACCCAATTTTTGGAATCAAGATAATTCATATTTCTAGGTTGGTCAGATGCTTGATATTTCGCATATACGTGGATACATTATACTACTATTGATTAATAAAATAAAATCATTGGCGAACATGTTAACCTTTCAGAAAGCTGCATTTCCATTCCCAACATGTCCCATAGGGAATGTATGGGAGCAATATTCGGTCAGCGACTGCTCCTAGGATTTTTACCAGATCATCTTGAAACCTAACATAGTTCTAGGATCTGTTAACCCGCTAGATGACCCAAAAAATCTTTTCAGTTCAGTGACCAGATTTTAAAGAAAATGCTTCATAAAAACAATTATTTGACATCATGAGAATTCTTGCTTCTGTACCGGTCAGCGGGTTGACGTTATAGACATCCCTAGATACCAGAGGCTACTATTGCTTACGAAAATAAAATCGTTAGTGAGCATATTAACATTTCTATTATTGCAAATCTGCACACTAAACAATATTTCCTTGATATGCTGATTGATGATGGCATTATGGTCGAGTTGTTTCAGCATTTAGATCGCCCGATCTGTGGCGGAATTGCCTCTCAGACACCATTTACAGAACTCTGATATCCCAAACTGTTCATGAGGTATTGAGATTTTTATATCGTAGACAAATATGTCAATAGGGAATGTATTGGAAACTGATTTGATAATAAATGACCCAGTTTTGGAAATATCATATCTAAACTTTGTACATTTCTAGTATGCACAAGGCATGTATAGATCATCTGCATAAATTGGATCTGGTCTATGGTTCCCAAGAATTCCATGCTTTCTTGTCCAAAAGTCAAATTGGAAATGTAAGAGAGTGCTATTCGGACAGCAACTCGTCCTACAGTTTCTTGCAGATCATGGAGAAACTTAAGACTTCTAGCATCTGTTAACCCGCATCTGACACCTACATATTTTCCTGGTCCATTGAGTACCATTTGCGATTTTTAGTCTCCAAACTTGAGACACTTTCAGTAAACCTTAGGGCCTGGGATGCTATTTATTTTCATTTTAGATCCAGTGAATACTTTCCGAAGAATACGCTTGTCCGTGCCCAAAATGCCCCATAGGAAATGTATGAGAGTGATATTCTGATAGCGACTCCCCTTAAGGTTTCTGCAGATCATGTTGAAACTTAACATCCTTCGAGAATTCGTAGTCACACATCCGACCCAAATCAAGAGAAAAGCCATCAAATATCAAATAAAGGACAAATTATTGACGTAATCAACTTCAACAGGTAAAGGGAGATAATTCATAACAAAAACTAAAATTGGTCAGTTTCTTTGCATGAATGGCCTCCCTTTCACTTTAATTCATTAATTTCACCTTTATTTGACATTTAATGGCCGTTTCCTTGATTTTGGTCAAAATTTCACTACAGCAAATCAGGACACATTATTTTATACTTTAGAGTCAAGGCTATTGGTTTTCAAGAAATCAGCTTTTCCATACCCTGTGTAAAACTATGGGAATTTCAACTATGGATCTTTGAACTGCGACAACACTTTTTATCAGATCAGCGTCAGACATGTTCAATGATCATGTGAGAAGAGGGCATGTACTTCTATGGCATGCAGCAAGATGACTATAATGATTTAGCGCAGGAAGTAAAATTTAAAGAGGGGCTAAATGTTGAATTAGACAGAAGTTGTAGGACATTGGTGATACTGGACGATTTGATGAATAAATGCGATGAAAATGTGACTGACTTATTTACAAAACTTTCTCGTAATGAGACCTGTAGCATTATATTTGTAGCACGAAATCTTTTTCACAAGTCGTGTAATCAGCGTGACTTATCAGTTAACTGTCACTACATGGTATTGTTGAAGAATCCATGTGATGCATCCTCTATACGCTCTTTATCTAATCAGATGTATCCTTGTAATACAAAGTATTTGATAGAAGCATATACGGACACTACATGCACACCTCACTCATATCTCCTTTTGGATTTGAAACAGTCAACACCAGACAATATAGAACAGCATCTACCTATGCTACAATATCTGACCAAAGTAAAACCAAAGATCAGAAATGATGTACTCAAACAATGTTCAAATGAATTGATAGATGTGCTATTCGAGTCATGACTTAATGTATTATGCGGAATTGTCCAGCTTACTAAATCATGCTACAAGCAACTGAATAAATATAGATGTCATATTGTGTGTACTGACCAGTCGTGGAGTACCATACGCATGTAAAAGATGGCTGTTACAGACAGGTGGAGTTTTGGGAGCCATATTACCCGCAGTGATTGGCACACTAGCACCATTCATAGGTAAACTGTTCACGTGAGAAGATGGAACATCTACATAAGATGGCTTTTGTACTGCACGAATTGATAGGCAATTTAAATGAACAGAGTAAAATATCTCTGCTACAGAAAGACCCAGCGATGCATAAAGCTAATAGGCTCGACAACGAAATATCCAATATATTAGCGCGACACGATATGTCTGAGCATGGAAAGTCAACATCATATTTGCAAGTATTGGATAAATATAGGTGCTTCTATCAGCAATCAATAGGACAGCAATATCACGCACCACCTCTTCAACCCATACCTACGTCAGATGCACAGCCTACACAAATACTTGATCATACAATGAGGGGAATACCAAAGACATATAAGACAAATGCCAGTGGAATAATCGATATTTTGCGCTCAGTTCCTGAACGTTTTAATGTTAATGATCTAGGCGAAGTAAAAATAGAGGGTATGTTCTACCCGAAAAGTAATGTACTTGATCTGCTTACAAACGTTGTTGCTCATTAGCGCAAACCTCGACCTAGCAGTATGCTCGATGCCGCAGAGGGCAAGTTTCTTAATCTGCTACATGACTTAAACATACCACACATATTTGTAAACATTGTAGCAAATATATAATGTCAATGATAATGATGATAGTGTCAGTGAGTACACACCTTCTGCCATGAGTAAAAGGATGCATAGAAAATTACAGGTACACCATCTGGTAGTGAGTACATGCCTACTCTAGCGGGTAACAGGAAGAAAAAGAGCAAAGCAAAGAGATATACTACACAGGTGTGGGTGAATTTATTGAAGCAATGAATGATGCTAAATTTGCAGCCTAATTATTAAGCATAGTTTATTACTGTTTATCATTAGCTGTCATGCTGGATGAGAGTACCAGTGTGGCAGACAGTAAATTTAAACTAATGTATAGAGCAGATAATGCGCTTTCTAGTTAATATAGTACATTTCTATGCATATAATTTACAGAAAGTCATAAAATGTTATTTTCTGATTTTTCAAACCTAAATCATAGTGCAGTGGTAGTTTAAGCGAATATTTTTTGATACTAATTTGACATAGGAAGTTTCAATTCGCGCTAGTTTAAAAATATTCAACAGATATACAACTAAGGAATGAATATTTTTTAATACTAATTTGACACAGGAAGCTACAATTCACGCTAGTTTCAAAATATTCTATACTAACTAGAACACATTTTGTTCATACAGGTGCCCGCTGCACGCTTTTGTTCAAAAGTGTGTGCTGCACGCTAGTGTTCATAAGTGTTAGGTACATGCTATTGTTCTAAATGGGCGTCTGTGTGCTATTGTTCATAAGTGGCTGGTGTGCGCTATTGTTCATGCAGGTGCCATCCTTCATTTGCATAAACGCTATTCTTCAAAAAGTGTGTCTCTGTTTAACTGAGTTACGCTGGTTTACTGATAGAATTTATAGCATTTAACTTTAAAAGCCTATATCTCCTTAAATATACGGCCTATGCATATATTATTTATACACTGATATATATTGTATGCTATTGGGTTTTCTATTATTAGCTGAGTTTCGATATTTTGAATTTTACACCATACAACTTACAAAAGTCATAAAATGTTATTTTTCTATTTTTTCAAACCTAAATCGTGGCACAGTCGTAGTTTAAGCGAATATTTTTTATACTAATTTGACATATGAAGCTACAATTTCCGCTAGTTTCAAAATATTCACCAGATACCAGCGACCACCTGCATGAACAATTCATAAGTGCGGCATGCCATTGTTCAAAAGTCATGTTCAATGACATAGGAAGCTACAATTCACAAAATATTCTACTTTTTAACCACGAGAGGGGGGGGGGGGGTGGGGTGGCACCGCTCACATAATTAATACGTTAAACTACGCGTTCATCATTCAGACAACACACGCTCATCATTACGCAGATTTGACCATGTCAATACCTATTCAAAAAACCACATTAATCTAATTAATTATGCATTAACATGCATGTGTCATTTAAATAGCGAACAGACGGACATTTAGAACAATAGCATGCAGCCGCTCATTTAGAACAATATCATGTACCCTACACTTTAGAACAATAGTGTGTACACGCTCATTTAGAACAATAGCGTCTACACGCTCATTTAGAACAACCAATCAAAACGCAGTATTTAAATAGATCAAGAGCTCATTTGCATAACAATAGTGTCCAGCGAGCCCCTACCATACTTCTGTCATATGGTACGAGTCAGTCACGGAATGTCACATGAGTAGACATCATTTGAAGAGAATATCTACCAGACAGTCTTAAAGTTATGACTTGCATAAGATGTAGGAGGCGTGTAAAAGCAAAGAATAGAGTTGCTAACAATTTGTAAGAATCTTGAAGAGTGGATAGGAACAAATCAGAACTCTCTTGGCTCAACAAGTAGTCCCGATTGAAAGAACACGGCATCAGCAGATTATATCAACTAAAAGTAGGCGAGAAGGACTGAATAGAATGCCAAGAACGGATACGAGTCACGCAGCTTCATTCGAAGATGAAGAAGAAGAAGAAGAAGAAGAAGAAGAAGAAGAAGAAGAAGAAGAAGCAGATACCTTTTTGCATGACACATATGTACAGGTTAAATTGGCGGCATGGCAGGTGAATATCAAAGAATGGTCCATCCAAAGTTGTTAATAGAGCTTGCTCCTCTGGGCTATACTGAATCTGGATCTGACAGGTGAATATGCGGCATATGTGGACAATATGTGGAAATATTCAAGATGGCTGCAAACTGCCCGTCAAGTTGACTGCCGTCAACCGAAATATGCATACTACAGCCAGTACTTTGACTCAAGAGCCAATTCTTGTGTCTAAATATAGGTTTCCTGGGTCAGCATTTCCTGAGCTAAAACAAGCGGTGTATGTGTTTTACAGTTTACCTGTGTACTGGTAGTTAATTTAAAATCGGGATTCTGGGAATTCAGGGTTTAATATAAATCGATCCCATTTCGTTCAAAAACCTGGCAAATAGACAGCGCATAGTTAGAAATGGAGAGGGCATAGCTAGAAATGGACGAGACATAGCTAGAAATGGACAGCGCATAGCTGAAATGGACAGCGCATAGCTGAAATTGACAGCGCATAGCTAGAAATGGACGGAACATAGCTAGAAATGGCCGGCACACAGCTAGAAATGGATGAGACATAGCTAGAGATTGTCGGGGCATATCTATAAATGAATCCATTTATTGGCATAAAGTCTCTCCTGTTCTAGAGTGACAGGATGGCCTTTAGAGCCAATAAATGCTAGATCTTTATGACAGATTGTCGAAAAACGAGCTGCCTTAACGAAGCACTGTGGTTAAGAAATGCATTTCCTATAATATCTATATACTGTAGTGTGTGCTTGAAACGCAATCTGTCGTTAGTATTTAGCAAAATGTTGTTTCTTAACGATTGGATGAATCCAGTTTATCGATCAATCACATGACATCATAATCAACAACGCCACATGTAGGATGACGTCATAATGAATTACGTAGTGCATGACACAACTTAGTCCATCATAAACCCTTAACAGTCTTTCAAGTTGTACGAATTGTATGGTTTTACTAGTTAAAAAACATTCTGATGAATATTTTGAAACTAAGTTGACTGGGCGCTGTTGGTGCCATAGGTCCAGTCAAATTAGTCTCATAATATTTAACAGCTTACTTGCATAGTTTTCCGGAAATTGAGATTCAGAGAGTGCAGGGATCGATTGATCCCAACACGGGAAAACAGTGGGTAGAACTTAGTTAGAGATGGGCGGGGCATAGCTAAAACCGGATTCCTCAATTGATCGTTAAGACTGGTTATTCATTACCATTAAAGTTCCCAGAAACACAACTTAACACATTTTAATTTGAGAACATTGACATATTTCCTTACAATTTCTGCTGATAAACATGGCGAGACGATGCTACGCGTATTGCTCTTATAACAGATGGATGCATACCCATAGGCCCTACACTTAGACACCGTCACCGTTTTAGTTGTTAAATAATGGCTTTTAGACATAATACTCCACTCCGATTTGTCACTCAAGTATCTGACGTCATAACCAAAATACGTCACTTGCTAGGTGACGTCACAATTAAACTCCGTAGGTCCAACACCAAGGGTCCAACAGTAGTCTCAATGGACCGTTCCATTTTAGCCATGCCCAGCCTATCTCTAGCTAAGCTCCGCCCACACATCGATCGTGGTGGGATCGATCGATCTCTGAACTCCCTGACTACCAATCTCCAGAAAACTATACATGTAAGCAGTTGAATATTTTGAAACATACAATTTGTATAACGTGTCGGACTATTAAGAGTTAAAGACTCGTATAGAATCATTTATGACGTAGTGATTATGACGTCATCCTACACGGCGCTTAGCTGATTATGACGTCATATGACGTCATGACTCTGGAAGGTCCATTGTATTTCTTTTATGAATTAACAATTTAATAAACATTCTGTTGATTATTTTCCGGTAACAGCTCACAGTTAAAGTAGTTTCAAAATATTCAACAACTTACCTGTATTGATGCTTTGAAATGGACCTTTCCATTTTTAGCTATGCCGCACCCATCACTAGATAAGCTCCACCCACACCTCGCCGTGTTGGGATTGATCGATCCCCAAATGCCCTAGCTATCAATTTCCTGAAAACTATACAGGGAAGCTGTTGAATATTTTGTAACTAATTTGACTGGGCGCTGTTGCTGCCTATGGCAGCAACAGCGCCCTGTTAAATTAGTTTCAAAATATTCAACAGAATATTTATTAAATAGTAAAAGCAAACAATTTGTACAACAACGCATAGACCGTCTTCAAATATGCGTTCGTGACGTACTTATAGGCATCATTCATAATGTCATTCATTATGATGTCATTCTACACATCGCGTAGTTGATTATGACGTCATATGATGGGTGAGTGCTCTGGAAAGGTGAATTGAGATTCCGAAAAGTCAGGGTTCAATGTGTTAAAATCGAATCAAACGAAAATATGTTAGTCTATATGAATAACTAACGACACAAACACGCCCCCCCCCCCCCCCCCCCCCCCGGCCCCATCAAACAACCCCAATTCTATATTTCCAAAGATATCAGGAAACATTTTTGCTTCGATGCAGATCTTGGGTTGATAGCCATGCTTTCAAACAGTCTTCACATTTCACGAAAGTACGGAAGTTACTTCTTTGTAGGAATGTCTGTCTTACAGAAACAAGACAGATTATATTTCTCGATGTGAATGAAAAATTGACAAAACGATAAAACTTCACGAGACATATTATACACACACACATATGCAAAGCATATAATTTCAGAGAAGTTTCCATTGAAATGCAGAAAACGATGTGCGTTTATAGTAGAACTATGCATATCCGTTGAGAGAAATATGGAAAAACCTTTCAGGTGTATTTTATACATACTTGCAATCAAGAAAATCCAAAAACATTTTCTCAGTGGGTGTCCATTTACAAGCCAAGAGAAGATGACTATTTTTGAAAATTTACCACTGGAATGGCTGGCTCGTTAAACGAGCCAGCCATTACTACGGTACATTTTCAGAAAAAGTTTTCTCTTGGCCTGCAAATGGACTTCCCTCATAACCATTGCAAAGCCATTTGACTGGCCTGACCATTAAAGGGTTAACAAAGGTCAAGTTCGATTGGATAACCAATTAACCATAGGCAGTTTACTGGTTTACTGAACATGCACAATTGCTATGCCCAGCCGAACGATGGATAGTTAACTATAGTTCGTTGGTACCCGATTCTCTATTGAATTACTATTGCAGAAGATTTGGAGCCGGGTACCAGTCTCCATTAACCCTTTCTGTTGTCTCTTTTGATGGCCTACGAAAATAGGTTATTTTGGTCCGCTACGACGTCAAAAAGCGGCCATATGGAATAAAGATGGAAGGAATAGGGACTTGGTGGTGGAGGGTGCGAGGGGAGGGGTGTAAAACAAAAAAATAAATCGGTATGGCTTAAGCGCGCCATTTACATAACATTAATTGAACCGCAGTGACAGCCATAGTCGATAAAACAACCTCAATATGGTCAAAATACTCAATACATAAATTGCTATGCCATTTTAACCTCGTCCTGATATATAGCCCGCCGCAATCTTAAATCACGTCATTACAGAGAAAAGCAATAAGGCGACATCTGTTTTAAAGCCTGTCTGCACCTGCGCAACGAACGCGCCACTTCCTGTCATGGATTATCAGCTTCTCAACGATTTCTAACCAATTTCATTCTAAATATTAGGCCTACATGACATTGAATATTCACTAAGGTTTGTAGTGAAAGCGCTACAAAATTTATTTTGAAAACAGTTTGACTGAAAGTCTTTGCTACCAGCGGTAGCAATGACTGTCAATTAAATTGCTTTTAAAAAATCAATAAATTAACATCGTTATTCAGATCTGTTAAACCACGTTTATGCCGACTATGAACGAAGACTCCCTTTAGGAGATAAATATCTCTATATTGGAGAAGATTTCAAGACCAGAGCCAAATTTTAACATTTACAATGGAAACTGCTATTGATTTCATAAATCAGGATTGGTGGCTCAGGATTTTGTGGACAGAATAGTTCCCGGTCAATCTACAATGACATACTAGATGGCTTACTGCCGTCCATTGTGAACACCATGCAATATATGTCATGCGATACGAACATATCACGAATTTTTACGATGATTGTCGGAACACCATATCCAAACCAATCGGGCACATAAAAAATTCAAACTTTGTGAAAGCACTCCCCAGCGATGCTTGGACTTGGACAAGGTACCATTATAAAGCTTAACAAACCCAAGAAGCCACCTGGCCAACCAGCACACATGCGGCCTGTCATTCTCCTCAAACATGTAACTTAGCGCCGGATCCGAGAAAAGATTTGCTGTTTTACTTGGTCCTGCCAAAGCGACTTTGTAAGCGCGTAGCGAATGCCTATGTCCAAACTGAACATTGGTGTAAGACAAGGAGAAAACTTATCTCCCTTTTTATTTTCAATCTTTTTGAACAATCTAGAAGAATATTTAACAGAACACGGAATATCCGGTCTTAGCTCATTAACCCAACAGGCAGAATTCTACTTAAATCTATTTCTTTACCTTGCAATACTGCTATATGCAGACGACACAATACTCATGGCGGATTCTCCTACGGCACTGCAACGCGCCTTAAATGTCTTTTACGACTATTGTACTGTCTGGAAACTACATGTAAACACAGGAAAAACTAAAGTCATGATAATTTCCAAACGTAAGCAGCGGACAGAATTAAAATTTAAAATTGGAGAGCACCCTATCGAAATTGTGGATGAATTTATTTATTTGGGTGTCTCTCTCAGACAAAACGGAAGCTTTGTTAGCTGTAGGGCTCGGAACGTTAAACAGGCAACCAAAGCCACTTTCTCTTTACTAAGTAAAATAAAAGAGCATGACATCCCAATAGACTTACAAATTTAGTTATTCGACACAATGATAACACCTATCTTACTGTATGCCTTGGAAGTGTGGGGATTCGAAAATGATCGCCAGATGGAAACTTGCCAAACAAAATTCTTTAAAAATGCATTACACCTTAAGAAATCCACACCAAATGTCATGATATATGGCGAATTGGGCCGACTGCCACTCAATATAACTATAAAATGTAATATGGTCAGGTTCTGGGCGGGGTTGGTAAACGCTGGGTATGGGAAACTGTCAACAACACTGTACTACTTAGCATTATAATTCTCAAGAGAACGAAATATTAAAATCAAATGGATTAAAACCATCAAATTCATTCTAGAAATAACTGGTCAGGCAGACTTGTTCTACCAGGAGGAAATAAACACCGTACAAGTAATCACCAAAACAAAAAGAGTCCTCGAACAACAATATACCGATGAGTGGAAAGCAACCATAAACCAATCGTCACGTCTGACATTCTATAGACAGATCAAAGAGAGTATAGTTTTTGAGAAATATTTTAAAATCCTACCGTACTGAGAAGCTCTTATCTTATGTCATTTCCGAACACTTAACCAGAAACTAGCGATTGAATCCAAAAGATAGCTACGTATTGACAGATCAGAAAAATTGTGTTCTGAATGCTACTGCGTAGAAGATGAGATGCATCTTCTTTTCTCATGCTCTAAATTCAATAGACAAAGGCTGAAATTCATACCACGATTCTGTACAGAAACCCCTAATACCGAGAAAACTAAAGGATTGATTGCAATATGCAATACACCGCTCCTTATCAAACTCTCCAAATACTTGTTAGCATCAAAAAATTAAACAGCTAGACTAATTCATCCATATTCTCACCCAGTCATACACCCGAGTTATCCATCAACCCAAGTATCCATCGTCATCATTGTTAAAGTGATGCTAATCTCATCTCAAATGCGATAGATTGTACGATAGATTATAATGTATAGATTCCATATCATTCACATCCTGTTACATTCCCTTATCTGTATCACAATAATCTGCTTTGTAACAAGGTGTAAACGTTGAACAGTGCTCACCACGATTTTGTTTACTCAAGCGATAATGTATGGTGTCATGTAAGTGCCAATGCATTACATTCTTTATTATGTAAATCATCTTGTTGAATATTTTGGGGATAATTTGATTGGAAGGTGTTATTGCCTATGGCAGTAACGGCTTCCGGGTCAAATTAGCTTCAAAATAGTCATCAGCTTACTTGTATGATTGTTTTTATTTCACATTGCCAAATTATACGTGGCACCGCTATGACTGAGCGTATTGACCAAGGCAGATACGCTAGTTTTTCCTTCTGATTGGTTGAAAAGTAAGGTATGACAGCCACCATAGGCTTTGGAAATGTACCGACGTTTAGCTACTGAAGCCTGAATAGCTTTCTTTAGCGGCATGATAATAAGCTTAATATTATATTATAGTTTACGAATGACGTGTTAGATCAGCTGAACAACTATTATATGAGGCTAGTTCTCCTTTAGTACTGCTTGAAACACTGCAAGGGCAAGTAGAATAATAAATTGATTATTGTTGTTATCATTATTATGTAAGCGGTCCCACCATCGTAACCCTCGTCGGCAGCGCGGCGGAGATGGTGCAATAATAATAATAATAATAATAATAATAATAATAATAAAAATAATGTATTTCTACCACCATTGTCAATGTACCAATAATCCTCATATGCCGTTGTCACGGCCTGAGTCTAATAAAGAAAATACGAAATACAAACCTTTCACAAGTTAGGCGACACTATCAAAGGATCAATGGTCCTGGACGGTGGCGTACATTTAAAGTAACAATGGTGGTGGGGGGAGGGGTGGGGTGGGTGGAGGATGATTTGTCTGCGTGTCTGGGAGGGTCCATTAGCAGGGGGTCCGGCGGTTTTCCATCGGAAAAAGTTGGGGGAGGGCAACCCCATCCCACAACCCCACCAGCATTTACGCTTCTGGTCCTGGATGTACTACGCTGGGCCGGCGGTCGTACTATTAATAATAATAATAATAATAATAATAATAATAATAATAATAATAATAATAATAATAATAATAATAATAATAATAAATCCATTGATCTGCCGTCTTTCAATATTAATTCTAAAGGAATTAGGATTGGTCATTTAAATGTACAGCACCTCGTGCCTAAGAGTGACCAGTTAAAACTGATTATGGAGAAGTGTGAAAAAGAACTTGAAGTTTTCTGTACCACTGAAACATTTCTCTCATCAACAATCCCAAATAACTCCATTAAAATTGAAGGCTATGTTAATGAAAGAAAGGACAGAAAAGAACGGGACGGTGGTGGAATTGTACTATATATAGCTGATAACTATTCATATGTGTGGAAACTAAATTTTGAAACCGATGATCTGGAAACTCTATGGATTGAAATTAGACCCTTTAAGACCAAGCCTTTCCTATTGGGCTGTGTCTATAGACCCCCTGATTCACCCGCTATCTGGATTGATGAATTTGAAGCTATGTTAGAAAAGGTATATTCCGAAATCTCAGATATTGTACATGTAGGAGTTTTTAATTTCGACCTTATTAAAGCAGATAATCATAAATGGCAGTCTTTAATTGAACTTTTTCATTTAGAGCAACTTATACATAATCCAACCAGAGTTACTGAGAAAACATCAAAACTGATTGACCATGTGTATGTCACAGATAAAGACAAAATTCAATCGTCACATGTCGGCTCTTTGGAACAAAGTGACCATTATCCAATATTCGCTGTACGCAAATGTAAACCATTCAAAACTCAAAATTCGCACCAACTTATTAAATACAGGAGCATCAAAAGTTTTAATGAAGCTAAGTTTCTTAGTGACCTGTCTGTATGTGATTGGCGTTCTATAGGTTATTTAGTTAGTCCTGATCAAGCGCTTGATCAATGGTATGCAAAATTCATCAACATTATAAATAAACACGCTCCTGTCATTGAACGCAGAGCTAAACGTGTATGTCAACCGGGATGGATGAACAGAGTAATTTTAAAAACAATGAAAGAAAGGGATTATCATAAAAACGTAGGAATCATGTTGAATTTTAAAATGTTAAAGCAAAGAGTTGCGTATTTGATTAAAGCATCTAAACAAGATTATTTTGCAAATAAATTAGAAGCAGGAAAAAATAATCCGGCTAATATATGGAAAATTCTAAAAGACATAAATCCCAAGGCAAACAAATTACCTTCAATAATCTGTGATGATAATGGAAGTGAAATTCAAAACCCACAAATGCAATCTGAACATTGTAATATATATTTCAGTACA
This sequence comes from Chaetoderma sp. LZ-2023a, assembly GCA_034401795.1. Taxonomy (NCBI): domain Eukaryota; kingdom Metazoa; phylum Mollusca; class Caudofoveata; order Chaetodermatida; family Chaetodermatidae; genus Chaetoderma; species Chaetoderma sp. LZ-2023a. The sequence goes on from CM067364.1 coordinate 28,305,980, forward strand.
ATCGCGTCAAAACTGACACACTCCATGATAAAACAAAGGCCAATGGCATTTGATAAGCTATCAGATCATGTTTTTAATAAAGTTCCAGAAAATTTTGTTTCGAATACCATATATAACCGTTGAATATGTGTCCACAGAACGTAGCAAAGTAAAAACAAATAAGTCATCTGGTTATGATGAATTGAACGCACACTTCCTCAAAGCAGCAGCATCAATAATTGCACTCTTCATTACACTTATTATAAACAAAAGCATAGCTACGGGCGAATTCCCCAAAATGTGGAAATGTGCAAAAGTAAAGCCTCTACATAAATCTGATTAAAAAACCAATGTTAGCAATTATAGGCCTATCTCTATATTACCCATTATCTCTAAGGTTATTGAACGACACATACATGATCATATTTATAAATTTATAACCAAGTATAATTTATTAGTGGAGTCGCAATCAGGCTTCAGACCTAACCATTCATGTGAAACTGCTTTGTTAAATCTAGTAGAAAGATGGCGCTTTTCGATAGATAATGGCGACCTTATTGGTTCTATTATGATTGACTTTAAAAAGGCCTTTGATCTTGTCAATCATGACATCCTATTACAAAAATTGAGTATTTACAAATTCAGCTATAATACATTAAAGTGGTCTTCTTCATATTTAAATGGCAGACAACAATACGTTTCAATTTCTGGAAAGAATTCTAAACCACTGCCAATCGATATAGGAGTACCACAAGGCTCAGTTTTAGGGCCACTTCTGTTCATTTTATATGTTAATGATTTACCCATGTGTGTCAACAATCTTATGGATATGTATGCTGATGATACAACTATGCATGCTGCTAGCTCAAATGTCTCTGAAATTCAAGAAAATCTAATTAACGGTATGAAGTCGGTAGAAGAATGGTGTGTAAATAATAAAATGTTGTTAAATACGGACAAAACTAAGTTTATGATGTTAGGAACTAAGCATAAATTGAAACAAGTAAATAATAATGTTATAATCCCTACAAATCGTGGAAGCTTAAATGTTGTGGAATCTGACACACTTTTAGGAGTATACATAGACAATACGTTTGCATGGAAAGAACATATAGGCAAACTTTGTAAAAAGATTTCGTCCTTGATTTATATTCTACGGAAAAATAAACATTATCTTAGCATTGAGCAACGAAATCTTTTCTATAAGTCGTATATCCTTTCACACATTGATTATTGTAGTCTTGTATTTTGCCCGTCTTCACCTACATTATTGGATAGTTTAGAAAAACTACAAAAACGGGCTGCTAGAGTGATATTAGACATGCCTTACAGGACACCATCTGCACAACTATATGACACATTAAACTGGACAAATTTAACTAAAAGAATGCAAATTAAAATGGGTATTATGACATATAAATCTAGAAATGGTCTGGCCCCTGGTTACATGAAAGACATGTTCACTTCCGTTGGGGTGGCGCACACTAGAAATTTACGTTCCAAAACACGCAATCACCTACAACTTCCGAGGATTAAAACGGAATATGGCAGAAAAAACTTCAAATACACTGCAGCACAACTGTGGAATTCTACTCTGCTGACATTCAAATCAAATATACATGAATATATTACTAAATTATAGTGATATATGGCCAATGTGATTTCACCTTTTTACTTGTGTTCTAATATTGCATATTTTGTTTATTTCTAAATAGCTGTGTATGTGTGGATGTGTGAATGAATGTGTACGACCTTGCGCGTATGTATGCGTGCACGGTGATTCGAACATCGACATTCGACGAGGTAATTATTCTGCAATACTGTTTTGGTAATATCTATCGAAAATGAACAAATATGTTAATTATCTAATTTAACAGTCATTTTACTTGTGTTATAATATTGTACATTTTGTATATTTGTAAATAGTTATATATACACCTGTGCAAAAGTTAAGCACCAGCAAAAACAATAGAACGTAGAAACATGATGGTACAACTAGGCTGCCATACTTTTTGTCCCCGCGTTAGCTGACATAATTCCAAGTACGAAATGCACATGCATGCATGACTTCACACCGCTTGATGTCCGTGCGTGGCGGGAAACAGCACACGTGTTCAGTTATGTAAAAGTCCAGTTTGAGGTGTAGAACATTACATACAGATTTAGGCGACAAGATTAGGAATTTTGTGTTCATGACCGTGGTTTATTTGTACAGAGAGAATTAGCTCTTGATTGTGAACCGCTATGGCAAGACGAAGGTTAAGTGATCGTGTGAAATGGCAAATCATAGGCATGCATACCACTGGTATGTCATGCAGAGAGATTGGCAGACAGCTGAACATTAACCATACTGTAATCAGTCGTTTGATTGCAAAACATGGGCAAACTAACGAGGTGAAGGACAGGCCTAGATCTGGAAGACCGAAGAAGACTACTGCCCGTGATGATCGAGCCCTAGTACGCCTTGTTAGGAGATCTCCATTCACCAACAGCAGAGTGCTCAGCCAGCAATGGGAAACGCGCAATAGAGTGTCAATGTCTACCGTCAAAAGGAGACTGTATGCTGCTGGCATTAAAGCTAGGAGACCTGTCAGACGTCCTCTCCTCACTGCACACCACAAGGAGGAGCGTCTGAGGTGGTGCAACGAAAGAAGACACTGGAACATGAGATCCTGGAGACGGGTACACTGGTCCGATGAAAGTCGGTTCCTGCTTCATGCCACAGATGGTCGAACTCGTGTATGGAGGTCCAGACGCACGGCGTACGACCAACGTAACATCATGGAAGAAGTTCCATTTGGTGGAGGTTCCGTTATGATATGGGGGTGCATCTCATTTGATTGTAAGCTGGATCTGTTGACTGTACCTGGAACACTAAATGGACAAAGATATCAAGATTCCATACTGGATAGAGTTGTGGTCCCTCATTTTGTAAATCATGCACCTGGAACCCACCCTATATTCATGGATGACAACGCCCGACCACATCGTGCTAGAGCTGTGCATGAATACCTCCGCCAGAATGCCATCGAAACCCTACCATGGCTAGCAAGGAGCCCTGACATGAACCCTATTGAGCATATCTGGGACATTCTGGGAAACATGGTGAGAAGGAGGGATCCTCCTGTGCAGAACCTACAGGAATTAACAGACGCACTCCATCTTGAATGGCAACGAATACCACAATGGCGTATCAGTCGGTTGGTGACCAGCATGAGACGTCGTGTCCAGGCGTCATCCAGGCACAAGGTGGATATACCCGGTATTAATAATGACAGTCTCAAACTCGTGCACAGATGTTAAACTTCGTTTTCAGACACCATTAATGACAATCTAGCCACGTGTGTCAACTGTAGGGCAATAGTTGTCAGTTGTGTCAACGTAACCATATTCAGGCCTCGTTTTCAAGTTCAAACAAAAACATACAGTGTTTCCCCACCATCATAATCAGCATTCCTCTAGTTGCATTATTACCTCTTGCACTAAGATGGATGGGTACATAAATGTTTATGCTATTGCTTTCTTCATAGCACATGAATATACCCTCGCATGTGCGTAAAAATAGGGTGGTGCTTAACTTTTGCACAGGTGTATATATATATGTGCGTGCGTGCGTGCGTGCGGGCGTGCGTGCGTGTGTGAGTGCGTGCGTGCGTGCGTGCGTGCGTGCGTGCGTGCGTGCGTGCGTGCGTGTGTGTGTGTATGAGGGCCTCGGGAAGATCAGTTTACTGACGATGTATACCCTCCTTAAACAAAGATTATTATTATTATTATTATTATTATTATTATTATTATTATTATTATTATTATTATTATTATTATAATGATGAATCATATCTGGCACACAATTATATGACGTCATAATAAATTACGTCACATATTTAGGCCGACGCCACGATCGAAATGTGTAATGAATGGCGCAGTTAAGTCCGTGAGGAACTTTTAATGGTCAAGTCGGCAAGAAATTCACAGTGTAATGATTTTAAGAATGTCCAGCTGCAGGCCAAGAGAATACTATTTTTGATAATTTACCGCTAGAATGACTAGCTCGGTAACAGCCAGTCATTCCAGTGGTAAACATTAAAAAATACTATTCTCTTGGCCTGCAAATAGACGCTGGCTAATAAAAAAATCGAATTATCTTAACAATTTCCCCTTTGGCGGTGAACCCGGCCAAGCACGTTCTCAGTAGTTGTCTTGAGGGCAGAAAGGTATTTTTTTGTAACTATCAGTGGTAAATTAAAAAAAAAAGAAGTCTTCTCTTGGCCTGCAAATGTTATAATTTTATTGAAAAATCTTGGCAATTAAACGGTTAATTGATATGAGTTGCATTCTGGGCGCTTTGATGCGCTGTTGACATAAGAGTGGTTGACTACTTGACGGGCTTAACGAAGCGTTTATGACGGACTACATCGAGTCATTCATAACGTAATTGTGACGTCAGCCTACATGTGACGTAGTTGATTATGACGTATATAATTGACTGAGAAACTGGACGTCACAATCAATTACGTCACATGCAAGCCGATGCGTAATGAATGGCATAACTATGTCCGTCATGAACCTTGAGTAGTCCGTTAGTATTTCGAATCTAAGGCCGTGTTCTTCAGTATGGCCTTATTCCTGATTAACTCTCTAGTGAGAACACGGCCTAAGTTTACTGGGCGCTGTTGAATCCATAGGCGGCAACAACCGCCAGTCAAACTAGTTTCAAACGATTCAACAGTTTAGCTGTATAGTTACCATGGAATTGCGATTCTGGGAATTCAGGATTCAACGTATATAAATTGATCCCAACACGCTCAAAGCATGGGCGGGGCTTAGCTAGAGATGGGCGGGGCATAGCTAAAAGTGGATTCATCCATTCATAGATGAGACTAGATGTTTAGCGTTTACATCTGGAAATGCGCCGTCATAGCAGATATAACAGCTTCATCAGCCTGCCTGAATTCCCTTAGTTCTTTTTCTCCTCTTGTATCAACTTGTGGCTTATAATGGTAAAACCGGCCAATAGTTCCTCTGCACTTGTCTTGAGAACTGTCTATTTGCAGGTTAAGAGAAGACTATTTTTGAAATTTTACCACTGAAATGACGGGCTCGGTTACAGAGCCAGTCATTCCAGTCACAAATTTTCAAAAATCGTGTTCTCTTGACCTGCAAATGGACACTGACTAAACAAAAATTTTGATTTTCGTGACCATTAACCTTGTAATCATCAAACCCGTAAAAAAACACCTCTTAAAAATGATTTTCCTAAACTCCAGTTATAAACTTACCCAAAAAACAGGCTTCTCTTCGCAAGCAAATCGTCATTCACTGAGCAGAAATGTCAATTTGCTTGAAAACCATTGACAAATTAAAGGTTTGATTGATAAAAGTCGCCTCTTAAGCGCTTTGAGCCGCGGTTGACACACGACGGGTTAATGGCTAAATTTTGTCACGAAAGTCAACATATTTGCTCATTGAACGTCCATTTGTAGACCAAGAAAAATACAATTTTTGAAAACTTACCACTGGTATAGCAACAGCTTCTTGTCAAATTGGTTTCAAAATAGACAACATAATGCTCATCAATATAAATTCACCAAAGATATTCAATGGACTTTTTCAAGTTTATCCATCCGTCATATGACGTCATAACCAACTACGTGACGTGTAGAATAACGTCATAATCAATGACGTCATGAACGGCGTAGATAAGTACGTCACGAACGCGTAATTGAAGACGGACTAAGCGTTGTTGTACGAATTGTATGTCTTTACTATTTAGTAAACATTCTGTAGGCTTCCGAAGGCAGCAACAGGTGCCAGTTAAATTAGTTTCAAACTATTCAACAGCTTACCGGTATAGCTTTCTGGAAATTGATAGTCAGGAAGTTCAGGGATCGATCGATCCAAACACTGGCGGAGAGTGAGTGGAGCTTAGCTAGAGATGGGCGTGGCATAGCAAAAACTGGAAAGATCCATTCGTCCACTTTGATGAGGGCCATTTCGGCTTCATAATGGAACTATGCCATTTTGATTCCGACGTCAACAGCTGACGCCAGCCTGATTAATATGTCAGAACTTGAGCGACATATCCCCCAACCATACCCCCCCCCCACACACACCCACCACCTCCCTACCTCACCACCCCGCCACACATTTGCAACGATTTATATATTTTGCTTTAGGGCCTACATAGCATGGTTTAACGAGGATAACATATCGTAGTCTCGTTCAATCTAATAATAGAGGCGTGGCTTCTTCAAGAATACACCTCTAATGTATTGACCGACCATCTTATTACGCCATCACAACGACTAGACTGTTACACAGACTCCACTTCGGCGGGCAGACAGATCGGGACCCATTCTATCTTTGTAGCGGACAGTAAAAGGAACGCTGTGGATTGTGTTGATTTTGGTACCATCTTTACCTCTGTATCACTAGCTTGATGCAGACATTATAATCGACTTGATCCACCCAGTGGTTCGTGTGATATCAACATCCACGCAATGTCAGCAAATTCTTGACCTCATTTTGTGTGCAACAGATGTGCAACAGATTTGAATTTTACGACGAATTCAGAGGGGCTATTTTTCCGTTAACTACTTGTCATACAGACTACTATATGCTTTATATCATCTCGTTTTACGTGAATTAATATTGTCTGGTATAAAGAGAGTAGCGCTCGTGCCCTTTCAAGTTTCTTTCTACCACCATATTCTGGTGGAAATCACTACGCCAATGGCTACTCAATACATACGAGATACCTTTCTCGATCTCGTATCGAAAGAGATCTCGCGAGATACGAATGAGTCTCGTTATTTCTATAGCATCTCAATTCGTACGCCTTGTTTGGAATCCACGTTGATTCGTTACACTACACGGCGACTGATGAAGATTATTCAAAATCGAAAATCTATAATCTCAATTTTAAGTAACTTTGTAACTTGTAACTTGCAACATAGCATAACTTCCTTTGTATGCGAACCGCATTAACATGCGTAAGTGTGGTCTTGGTCATCACCAATTAACAATAATCAACAATTTGGTAGAGGCAGTAGCGAAATTGGTCATACTAAGTAGCTAGCATCTACGTGCATGAAGTAAGTAAGGTAAGTGTCTAGCATGAGACTTTAATTCGCTCAGGAACTCAGGCGTCAGTAGCTCAGGATCGATGATTCTTGTACAATCTAATATAAGATATACGAGTTCTTCAGTTGAATAATCACGAACACCTAAATGACAATTTTTCAGAAGGCAAGCGTGGATAGACTGAATGGGTGCTTGCCTAATGGATTCCAATGCTGGGCATCTGAATAGAAAGTGTCCCAACGTTTCCTGTTCAGATTTACATAATTGGCATAATGGATTCACGATATCTTTATGAAATCTACTTCGACCCTCTTGTAGTACATACATTCCAGTGAGAAGTTTCAATTTAACCGCTATACGGGCTGCATCTCTTTCAGAAGAGCAGTCGGCTTGTAGTAGAGGATGTAGTTTTCCTGGAATAAATGGTATTTCATTCAGGTACTTCAATGAACTGTACCATGGTACCGCCCTTGATATTTCTTCCTTCCAGTACAGCCAAATATTAACCTTTTAATGACTAAATTTGTTCAAAAAATTTAAATATTTACTTTTTGAAAGCCCATTTGCAGGCCAAGAGAAGACTATTTTTGAAAATTTACCACTGGAATGACTGACTCGGTTATCGAGCCAGTCATTCCAGTGGTAAATTTTCAAAAATAATCTTCCCTTGGCCTGCAAATGGGAATTTCTCAAGACCCCTGCAGAGGCTGGTCTTGACCGGGTTCGTCCTGAAAGCGTTAATGAACGACTTCCACCTTCCAAATTGTTACTTATTTCAACACTAATTTGCTATATGCTGCAACCGCTTCTAGTTTAATTAGATTTAAAATTTTCAACATAAGGTCTAAAGCCGTGCCCTCACTAGAGAGTTAATCGGGAATAACTTCAGTATGGCCTTATTCCGGATTAAGTCCCTAGTGAGAACATGGCCTAACGCTTTGGCGGAGGAATGCAGTTTTAGCTGTTCACCGCCCGCCCATCGTTAGCTAAAATCCACCCACACCTCGCCCGTGTTGGGATCGATCGATCCATGAACACCCTGACTATCAATTTCCAGAAACATCTACAGGTAAGCGGTTGAATATTTTGAAACTAATTAGACTGGGTGCTGTTGCCGAGCATGTTTATTAAAGGTGCATATTCACAGCAGAATGCGTGAAAATAAAATTGTTTAAATTGTAAACTTTTAAAGGTTTGATTTGTGTAGGCCTACCTCAATGTAATGAAGCGAACTAAATGATTTCACTCCGTACCAATTATTATAATTTTTTAAAATTGCGATGTTGAATTAGGGACGCGTGTCTCTAATTCAATTTCATAACTTAGAAAATTATATTAATTTATGCGTAATGAAATCATCATATGCCATGGTTTATTTAGTTTCATTACATGTAAGGTCGTGTTCTCATTAGAGAGTTAATCTGGAATAACACCATACCTCACTACAGCTGTACGCCGGTTAAGTCACTAGTGAGAACGCGGCCTAATACGGTTACTTAAGATTCTAAAAGTATAAAATTTTGACAATACTTTTCAAGCATTCTGCTGTGAATATGCGCCTTTAAATAGTAAAGCCATACAATTCATACACCAACGTGTAGTTCGTCATCAATTAAGCATTCGTGAAGAACTTATCTACGTCATTCATGACGTCATTGATTATTGTCATTCTACACGTCACGTAGTTGATTATGACGTCATATGATTGAGGGATCGCCTGGAAAGGTCCCTTATCCTCTTGCCCAACAAATTAATTTCACATTTATTCCATTGGGTGGGTATGGCTATGTCACACCGGTGCAATGACTCTGAAATTAATTTACAGACATACTCCATGGGATAAGGATAGTTCATTTTCAGATCCGATAAAGTAGTTTTTATTGTTGTTAGGAAATGATACACAACCTTATTATTATTATTATTATTATTATTATTATTATTATTATTATTATTATTATTATTATTATTATTATTATTATTATTATTATTATTATTATTACTTAACATAACTGCCCACGAACACACCGCTCTGAAATGGGGATAAAAACATGCAACTCACGCGGAGTGACTAATTGTCAGAATGAATTATTTAGGTTTTATCATGCTTTGTAGCGATTTTGTTGGATATTCTGTTATTAATCTACCCAATAGTATTCTTTAATGATGCCATTATGAAAGCAATCCATTATCTGTTATCTGACATTCGACCGCTGCCGCACCATTGAAGATTGCTATGGGATGCTATGAAAAACAATAAAAAAGAGCAATCGAGTGAATGCACAAAAGCTGTCCATATGATGTTTAGTCATAGATCTTACAAGCGTACGTAGATCACTCACGACCTTCTAAAAAGCGACATTTTAGAGTTCAGTATTTTCTCGTTTATATGAGAATATAATATTTATAACAAAATATTTTTTTCCAAATTCCATTATCTGGACGAATAAAATGTCAGATTAATAGAGACAACCACATTTTATATACGAGAAAAATTAATAATTTCAGGTCATGAGTGTATGTTTCTGCCTCTTATTGCCAATGTGTAGCTATTATGCTACTGTAGACAGCGCATGGCAACGTTAGAAACCTTTATGTTCGTTCTCTTTTCTGATTACTGACAAAAGATTAGAGACACGGTATTACGTATGCTGGCGCGGTATTATAGATCGTAATGATTGGACCGGGCAGTAGCCAGAAGAATGGGAAGAGCACTGAGAAACGTCACGATTTACTGATAGTGCTTACAAATTCCGGAGATGAAATGAACACATTCGCTGAACAGCTGCGATTGACATCTTGCTTTGAGGCGACAAGATGCACATGCTATATCTATACTACCTCTATGTGTTTAGCCTTTTCATTCTATTACGACCTCCTTGTCCGATTCCGCATGCACGTCCCGTAACTTGATTTATCTTGATCTGAACTCAGAGCTATGCTACGTATACGGGTCAATTTCCGGAAAAAGTACCAACTGTCGTTAGATGTTTTTGTCCGTAAATATTTGTGTTTTAAGCACGAATTTGTTTATCATTAAGCTATTTTCAATTGTTGCAAATATAATTGTGATTAAATATACAGCCTATATAAAAGCAATGCGGGTGCCTAATTAGAATGTGAGAATCACTTGTAAATCATGTCACCCCTCCACCCCTCCCCTAAAATGCCATGTCAGAAACTAAAACATATGTTTGGTAGATGATATAACATATAATCAGCATCTCTAGTAAACAATAAAATAACAAAACTCAGTGCTCTGTATGTGATAATGACAAAAACAGAGACTATAGCATTTCCTTCAATCGTTAAATTTTGCAGTAGCGAGAAACACTTTCAATGACTCATGTCAGACACTTTTGGTCAAGTCCGTCACAACCCATGGATATAGTCTTCTTGAATATATGTGACACTGAACCCAACAGAGTTATCTCTCCTACCAAAGCTCTCCCATAATACCACCTTGCAACATTTGACAAAGCATCACAGTATAACTATATTTAAACACAAAAAATTACATCTTAAGTAGGGTACATTGAAGAGTATATAAATTAAATGCCAAAATCGAACGCTTGTCCAAGTTTTCCCAAATGCATTTATCTATAATACATTTTAATATTTTGAAAGACAGCCTATTTTGATAAGCATAGGATCATTGCATACACTGAGAAAAATAAATATGACAGTATCGATAGACAAATAGCGCTGTCAAGACTATCACAGTCCAAATTATTATTCCATGATACTAAGGAAGAAATCATCAGTTTGTCACAGTTGTTTCTCCCCAGATGAGGATTCCTGTAATAGGTGGAGCATTCAAAGGAACGACTGGTCAGTTAGTCCAAGTTATCTGACTCCACCCTATGCCGATTCTGATGTGTCGCCGGCATATCAGAATCGGCATAGGGTGGAGTCCGAGAACTCAGACTACTGTCCAGTTTGTCTTTGTGGAAAGAATGTCTGCAACATCTTATCTTTGCCAGTTTTGTGTCATGCAGTATTGGAATTTGACTCCTTGTTCTGCGCTTACCTACCTTAGTATGGCCGCTTTATTATAACTGGACACACGTTAAGCTCACATCATTTAGGGAATTTGAGATTTATTTTCCATCCTAGAGGTCGAACAGGGGAATAACCCAGAGGAGGAAGGCGTTTTCTCAGAGTGTAATTAGAATATGAATGTATTGTCTGTTAGACTACAGACTTCGATCCTGAGCTCTTCTACAGACAAACGATAGACTGTGGCCAGTTTTGAGTATAATACTTTTCAACTCAAATGGCAGGAGTGTTGTGCATATGGAATAGTGGACTACCAATATTCTCGTGTATAGATGACTTGTCCATGATCAGTGTAGGTAGAGGAGATATTGTTCCTGATTCATGGCCCACACTTGGTAGAAAATGTGAGCAGCTATATGAAGGGAAGGAAATCAAGTCTGGGGATCGACCGGAAATCTGGACATTTTCTTGTTAAGAACGAGTCCGAAACTATAGTAAATTGGGACAATGACAGGAGTTCAAGGGGAATCAGATGAGATGGTAACTTGAGAGAGGTAGTGTATCCCAGCCTGGTTATCTGCCAATGACAGACCCGGAGTTATTCGAGACCGATATAGGAATCGGCAATGCAACCTGCGTATCTTTGATGCTGTATAGCTGTAGCAGCTGAGCAGCTCCAGAGGCAGCCCTGGACAGACTCGATGCCTGTCACCGCAAACACCTACACGCCATCACTGGACACCGATGGCCAGGCAGTATAATTTCCAATGATGCACTATACAAGATATGTAATACGTCGCCGCTATTTGTAAAAGTCGCCCAGCAAAGATGGCCCATGTTTGGCCATGTGCTAAGGATGCCAGAAGACACACCAGCACAGAGAGCCTTGGAATTCGCCCTACTCGGAGCCAGCAAGTACAACGCCAGGAGAGGACGTCATTGCATAAATCTGCTAAGCGTGCTACGAGGTGACCTCGAGAAAGCAGGACTCGGTACACTCAAGTCAAGAATGAACCTGAGGAAGCTAATTATTTAGGCTGAGGACAAGACACAGTGGGAAAAAGTGAAGCTATAGGCTGTTGCTATTACTGCAGCGGCAGAATACAGTAATCGTACATACATGCTTGCTGATTAGTACAGCATTGATTAGAACTTAGAGTTGGAAGCAGCCAAACATCATAAACTATTGTACCATAGAGATGTTAAGTAGAAAATGGTGAATTTGGGAAGTGCAGCACTAGTTTTTCGACCATTTTCACATCCAGCATTGTAGCAGCCTGAAAGTTCAACTAACAGGAAATAACATTTTTGAAATACCAGCCATATTTAGGAAGCACGGAGTTGATAGTACTTGGCGAAAATCGGACTCTGAGAAGGTCCGGTCTTTGCTACCAACAATCAGGTTTAGTTCCAGCTTGAATTACGTAGAGATTTAATACACGCTACAAGATTAGCCAGGGTGCGGGGAACCTCGGGAAAGGGAGCAAATCACGCAGTAGTGTAAATCCAACAAACTACTCATGAATTGAATATGGCGACTAGCGTCCATATCATTGACTGGAGCCCTGCGATTCGCATATTCAGGCTAGTAGGTTAACAGTTCAAATGCTCCAGAACCAGTTGTACAACCCTAAGACCGACAACCCATTTACCAGTTCGGGTTTATTAGAGCGGATTATGTTGGCCCTTTACGAGGTAGCAGATCTGCGGTAGCGGCGCCAAACCTATGCATATATTGCGGCTGCCTTTTAAAAATTCTAGCTATTATATATTTAATTGTGTTAGCCTGACGGGTGGATCCAATGCAACAAACGAACAAAGCATTTGACGAAACCCGAATCAATGGGAACAGTAACACTGAACTCTTACCTCATCTAAAAAGTAAATTCATTTGAAAGAACAACTACACGAATTATGTCAAATAAAAATCATTAGTATTTAAATTAGTCCTATTTGCTTCTACATATAATTAAACTATTCAAGTTGAAACAGTACAAACAAGACAGCTGCATGTCAAAAACTGCTCTCTGAAATTTTATGGGACAGACCCGGATAATGAATATGGCATGCTGGAAAAGACCACAAAAAGTTTGACTATAGCAAATATTACGCATTGATATGTGGATTACGTATGCGTATTGTGTGCACATTCAACATTCCTAGCATCTGCTGCCGGCTAATAAGATCTTCTGGGAGTAGAAATCCGAGTGCGTGGTTGTGGTGGGCGGTAAGGTGGTGGGCAGTGAGGTGGGGTGGATCGAAGCCAATTCCAATGTAATAACAGAAAGGATACCGTTTTAGAGGTCATGACAAAAGCAAATATGATATTTGTAGAGACAGGGAGAGTATGAAAGTCATCTTTATTAAGCCAACATTTGTATTTTCCATTGCTCAGTACCTTTCTTTATCAAACGTTCAATTTCAAAAGCCAACAATCTCTACCAAGCTGTTGACACTCGCTGCCCAGAAAAAAGTCCAAACTATTTGCAATCTTTATGAAATGTTCTCTTAAAGATTTTGAGACACGCTTATCTGAAGGCTGCTGCTGCCTATAGAAGCAACAGCTTCCACTTAAATAAGCTTCAACACATTCAACAACTTACCTGCATTGAAATTTGAGTCACGATTACCATGACGTCAGTGCTGGGTCTGAACGTGTTAATTCCGCATAACACCTTTATTAAATACCATCGGAATTGAAATTAGATTGTCAACTATAGCGCATTATAAAAATATTTATTTAAAGACCTCTGGTGGGATGGCGGAGTGGGATGGGCGCCAAGTGACCATAGAACTCACATACGATCGCGATTCATTAAGACGTTTGATCGAAAGAACCCATGTCTTAACAAGTTCAATCTGGAATTTGTTCAAGAAAATTTAAATTTTCTCATAGAAAATGCCCAATTGCAGACCAAGAGAAGACTATTTTTTTAAATCTACCACTGGAATGACTGTCTCGGTTATCTGGCTAGTCATCCCAATGGTAAATTGTCAAAAATAGTCTTCTCTAGATCTGCAAATGAATATTTCTCAAGACCGCTGCAAAAGCCATTTTTGGATGATACGAGTGCTGAGCGGTTAAAGAATCAGCATTCGGTCGCCCAATATATGTTAATGGACCTTTCCGGTTTTAGCTATGCCCCGCCCATCTCTAGCTAAGCTCCACCCACACCTCGCTCGTGTTGGGATCGATCGATCTCTGAACACCCTGACTATCAATTTCCAAAAAACTACACAGGTAAGCTGTTGAAGATTTTGAAACTAATTTGACTGGGTGCTGTTGCTGCCTATACATGTTTATTAAATAGCAAAGAATTACAAAGACATACAATTTATACAACGTGTCCGGCTTTTTTAGGTTTGATGACGGTCTATTTGGAACCCTTTATGACGTAATGATAATGACGTCATCATACACGCGTAGAGCTGATTATGACGTCATACGAGGTCAGATGAGGGATGGATACTCTGGAAAGGTGAATTATAATGATACTATCGTCAGATTTTGACGAAATTCGTGGAAAGATGTGTCAATCAATCATACGCTTCATGTTTATTCTACAGACGTCTCATTGACTGGCGTCACATTCAAACTGCGCAATAATAAAGGGATCAGGCTCTGCTATGCCCCGCCCATTTCTGGCTATGCCACGCCCACGTTTTGCGCCATTGAGACCGATTTATATACTTTGAGCGCTGAATTCCCAGAATCCCAAATTCAAGGTGACTATACAGGTAAGCTGTTGAAAATATTTTAAAACTAATTTGACTGCCCAGGTGATGTTGATGCCTATGCCAGCAACATCTCCAGGTCAAATTAGTTTCAAAATATTCAAAAGAACGACATACAATTCGTACACTTCACAGGCTTTCTAGCTTCATGACGCACTTATAATACGACATCACGAGTGTGCCGTCAGCCTACTTGTGACGTAATTGATTATGACGTCATATACTTGAGTAACAGATCGGATCAGTCATATGATGCAAATTGCCTAACCATTGTCAAAATAAAGCGAGGAAAACAGGACATGATATTAGAATAATATCTCAAGAATCGTAAACATACGATTTCTTTTAAACAAACTGGCCGCAGCGTGGTGAATGCCAAAATATGCATTCCGGATACGGAATTTGAGAGCAGAAAATACAGCTTCAACTGATGAACTAATTTTAATATTTCTGTGTGAAAATAAATTTCCATTTTTGTATATAATTACTATAGTGAAATATTGTTTTATTGCCGAAATAATAATTATATATGCGCGTATATTTAACTAAAATTAAAATATACTTGATTTTGCCTTATTTGAACCTATATCCATATAGTAACGGTATCGAAGTGGTCGGAGTTTAGAAATATACTCAAGCCTATCTTAAGTGAGTAAGTTATGGAGCACAAATACGTGATCAGTAAAGACAGATGATCTCAAACACCACAGCCCTAATAACGCATATTACTGGGCCAGTACTGGGCCCATACCGGGCCAAATGCGGCCCGGTATGGACTCAGTATCCGCGAATATCGCCATTGTGAATCTAAATTTCGATAGCAACTGTGCAATGGAATTTTTGTATTCACAAGGTGTTGCGATCACCTCTCTTAGGAAACCAAAATCTGGTGGTCTAAAATCAGGTGGCATTTCTAGACTGGGCCCATGTTCTTAACGCGATCGTTATTGCGGGTCTTAACCATATCGTTAACAAGGATAATGATACTGTAACGAGAGTGCTAACGAGAGTTAGCCGAAGCCTTCGTAACCGTCTCACTAAAGCGATGCTAATCTCATCTCAAATGTTGTACTGCACCGATAGAATATGGTTTATAGATTCCATATCATTCACATCCTGTCACATTCCGTGATCTGTATCGCAATTATCTGTTGTGTAATATCGAGTAAATGTTGAACAGTGATCGACACCATTTTGTCTCGTCAAGCTATTGAGTGTGATGCCATGTACGCTCCAATGCATCACATTCTTTATTATGTAATGCTCATCCCGTTTAATATTTTGAAACCAATTTGACAGGAAGTTGTTGCTGCCTATGGCAGCAACAACGTCCAGTCAAATTGGTTTCAAAATATTCAACAGCTTACCTGTAGGATTGATTTTATACCACATTGCCAAACTATAGCTGGCGCCTCTATGACTGAGCATATATACCTAGGCAGACACACTAGGGTTTTTCTGATTGGTTGAAAAGTAAATCATGACAGCCATCATAGGGTGTAGAAATGTACCAACATTTAACTACTAAATCCTGAATATCTTTCCTTAGCGGCGTGATAAAAAGCTTAAAATTACCTGGATAGTTTATGACCGGTGTGTTAGATCACCTGAAAAGCTATCAAGAGATGGGATTAGTTATCCTTTAAGCTCTCGTCATTAATACATAAAATTGGTGTAAATTTTACTTTAGCAATAGGCTACGAAGATCTTATTGTATCTTGTGCACGGTTGTGAGTGTTCGCTGTTCCCTATTGGCAGGATTTGCAACTGGGTTAAGGAGTTACGGGGCTCTATGCACTACGCACTATCACTAAGAAGCCACCCTCCTGTTATCCTTGCCTCAGACATTTCCCTATATTGAGAGCAATTTCTCCACACGGCGGAGTCACGACTACTGTCTGGCCAGCTTGCAACAATGTCTAAGAATCTGCCATCAGTACGAATAGCTCTCTGAACATTAATCGCATGCTTGCTTTTTCTACAAGCGTACACATTTTTGTTTTCACTGAGGGGAGGGGGGGGGGGGGCTATAAGCGGACCATTACACTTTTTGGAAATGTTTACGTTCATAAAATGACCCATTTGTCATCCTTTTGGATATGTCTCTGCAAAATCTTGTTAGCCATACCCACATCTAGAAAGAGAAAAGGCACCCCCCCCGCCCATCCCACCATCCACACAACCCCAACTGTTAGTTCCCTGCACAAATATTCAATAACAACACGATCAATTATATATTATTGGCACAATATCCTCATCATTTAATGTATCTAGATGACCGTCTCTGTTTCTAAGCACGCGCGCGACACGTTGCACACGATATATGTGCTGTAAAACATTCAAAACTGCAGCCATAATTCGAATTCATCATGAAGTCCAAAAGACACATTATTAAAATCATTTCAAACAGAGTGCTCAAAATGCCCTTTGTAAAATTTGACCAGCAAATCCATGTGAAATGTATGTACCTCTCGTAAACGTAACGATATCGGCGTCACTAACGATATCGGTGACACTAACGATATCGGTGACACTAACGATACGTTCGGGAACATGCCATTTTACATATCGATAGCTTAGTGAGAGTATAACGATATCTCTATCATAACGAGAGCTTCGGGAACATAGGCCCACTGGTCTGCAAGCTACAGTTACTTACCTTACTTTAGACTATTCTGTATACAAGTACACGCTAAACGAAGTACGTTTAAACAAGATTCGTTACAGTGTCCAAATTCTCGATTGTTGTTGTTTCTTTAAATTATTTATTTCACTTTTTAAATCTTTAAAAATTTATTTTTCCGGTTTTGTCTCGCCAAGAGTGTTTGTGTCAAAAATAATGATGACACACCTGGACCAGTCTATTCCCGTTCTTCCTACTATATACCGAAGAGTGAATTTAAAACAAATTATTTAACGCTTTAACACTCATAGCAGCCAAAAACGGCTTCTGCAGTTGTATTGAGAAATGTCCATTTGCAGACCAAGAGAAGCTATTTTTGAAAATTCACCACTGGAATGACCGGCTCGTTAACGAGCCAGTCATTCCAAAGGTTAATTTTCAGAAATATCTTTCTCTTGGTCTGCAGATGGGCATTTTCTATGAGAAAATTTAAATTTTCTTTAACAAATTCGAGTGTTAAAGGGCAAAGCTAGAGTCTCTTAACATTTAACTAATGATGACTATTATCAACTACTCATTTACCTTCGCGCGGATAAAATTACTCTAGTCAGGACAATTCACATCAATTGACTGTATATTGCCGTTTTCGCCTTCTTATAGGTGGATGAGAGTGAGGGATGCTTGCGAAGGTAATCGAACGTTATACGAGGCGGCAGCGGCGCTTGTGCTCGGTTAGATACTCACGGTGACAAATTTGCACATACCAGGGGTCCTGTGACGAGCTCGGTCGCTGAGTGGCTGAGGAGAGGAATTGCCTTTTCTCACCAAATTCTATGATCCAGATCAAACGTATTTCTTGAATATGTGGTAGCTTAATGATCTGTCCATTAATATTCATACACACAGGGATTTTAGAAGCCTATCAGAAAAGCGATCGGACATTGGAGATGCGAAATATCACACCACTTCGATGCTAGCGGCTCTAACGATGAAGTAAATTAATGTGTTTTTCTTTACCAAATATTGCTTTCCTCACCTATCTAAAACTAATGGCATCACTCCTACGCATTGCTCGCTCATGATATGTATTCACGAACGCACACGCACACGCCCACATGCCATGCGCATTGCTGCCCGCGTACACCCACATGTGCGCACGCGTGCAAGCACGCACATACGCACGCACGCACACACGCGCGTACATACGCGCACAGACACGCACGCGCGTACATACGCGCACAGACACGCACGCGCACGTGCACGTGCACGTGCACGAGCACATGGCCACGCACATGCACATGCACATGCACATGCACATGCACATGCACATGCACATGCACATGCACATGCACATGCACATGCACAGGCACACTCACGCACGCACGCACGCACGCACGAACGCTCGCACGCACGCACGCACGCAAGCACCCACGCACGCACGCACGTACACACATCTATGCACGCATCTTAGAAAGCACGTTAGCATGCAAGCACGCCACGCCACGCCACGCCACGCCACGCCACGCCACGCCACGCCACGCCACGCCACGCCACGCCACGCCACGCCACGCCACGCCACGCCACGCCACGCCACGCCACGCCACGCCACGCCACGCCACGCCACGCCACGCCACGCCACGCCCGCACAGATCGCACTCCAGACACGCACGCACTCCCGCACTCCCGCACACTCCCGCACGCACGCACTCCCGCACTCCCGCACGCACGCACGCACGCACGCACGCACGCACGCACGCACGCACGCACGCACGCACGCACGCACGCACGCACGCACGCACGCACGCACGCACGCACGCACGCACGCACATCTATGCACGCATCTTAGAAAGCACGCCACGCCACGCCACGCCACGCCACGCCACGCCACGCCACGCCACGCCACGCCACGCCACGCCACGCCACGCCACGCCACGCCACGCCACGCCACGCCACGCCACGCCACGCCACGCCACGCCACGCCACCCCACGCCACGCCACGCCCGCACAGATCGCACTCCAGACACGCACGCACTCCCGCACCTCGCACGCACGCACTCCCGCACGCACTCCCGCACGCACTCCCGCACGCACGCACGCACGCACGCACGCACGCACGCACGCACGCGCGTACGCACGCACGCACGCACGCACGTACGCACGCACGCACGCACGTACACACATCAAGCATGCAAGCACGGCACGGCACGGCACGGCACGGCACGGTACGCCACGCCACGCCACGCCACGACACGCCCGCACAGCCCTCACTCCGGACAATGAGCTGACCATGCAGCTTAAGCATCCACTAAAACAAAAACCACAGGATAATTACATTTTATCTCTCAGATATCTTGAGCCACATGACCCATTTATAACTTCCATATGATAATCACAAATACTCCATTGTCCTTCCTGATTACAGTTCACACCTCACCGAGAGTTAGGAACAGTGTTAGAGGCGTCACAAAGTCTGTCACGTTGGAAGCAATATTTAAGCGATAATTATGAACTACGCAGTTCTTTATTGTCCTTTGGCGGTACCGGCGAATGCGACATGCTCTCAAAACATTAAATATTTATGCATCTAAACCGATTTTATAGGCAAACCTTGGCGACCATCTATTTTTCAGGGTCATAAAATGTTTTAAAATCAATCTGTCATAGGTCCAGCATAGAAATTTACCATATATCATATGACGTCATAATCAGCTAAGTGGCGTGTAGGATGACGTCATAATAATTACGTCATAAATGATTCTATTTGGCCCCTCCTTAACTCTTAATGGTCCGACAGGTTGTACTAATTGTATGTCTCTACTATTTAATAAACATACTTTTCAATATTTTGAAACTAATTTGATAGGGCGCTGTTGCTGCCATAGGCATTATAGTTTTCTGGAAAATGATAGTCAGGGAGTTCAGAGATCGATCGATCCCAACACGGACGTGGTGTTGGTGGAGCTTAGATTGAGATGGACGTGGAACAGCTAAAATTGGAAAGGTGGCCGCCATATTAATTGATCTTCTTATATCCCTCCTCTAGATGGGAACACCCACAGATGTAGCTACGTCTACAGTTCGATGCATTATCTTTAAGCCGCAAAAACAATGTTCAGGCCTGTAGTGCATGAATATTTGATATCCTAAATGAGAATTGAATTGATATATAGGATAAGGTTAGTTGTCCTTTAATTGATATCCTAAATTAGAATTGAATTGATATATTTAGCATTTTATATATATATATAAAATGCTAAATATATCAATTCAATTCTAATTTAGGATATCAATTAAAGGACAACTAACCGTATCCTATAGTAATCATTCATGTAATAGAATTTGCCACTTATAATCTGTCCATGACATTTTAGCATTGTAACTTGGCCACAGCGAAAGCTATTCAGGCTTTCGTAGCTAAATGGTGATACATTTCTACAGCCTATGATGGCTCTCATCATTTACTTTTCAAGCAATCAGAAAAAATCTAGCGTGTCTGCCTCGGTTAACGCGCCCAGTCATAGAGGTACCGTCTATAGTTTGTCAATGTGGTATAAAAAGAATTATTCAGGTAAGCTGTTGAACATTTTGAAACTAATTTAACTGAAAGTTGTTGCTGTCATAGATGATTATTACATAATAAAGAAGGTAATGCATTGACACTTACATGGCACCACACACTATCACTCGAGGAGACAACATGGCGACTATGATTGTTCAATTTTTATCCGATATTACAAAGCAGATAATTGCGATAGAGATACATGAATGTAACAGAATATGAATGATATGGAATCTATAAACGATAATTTATTGGTGCAATACACCATTTGATATGAGATTAGCATCCCTTTAACATATAAAAAATACTGGTGATTAATGTTATTGTGTAAGACGATTAAATAGGAAGCTTCCACTAGTCCAGTAGTTAAGTGAAAGGATTGTGCACTTTATGATAAAAAGAATGGCATTGGTTACACTGCTTCTCGATGCCATAGTGGGAATTTTGAAGATTGGAGGGATTCTGCGCAAGACATCTGTTGACCTTGACGGCCGTTTTTAAAAATGACCACCAGTTAGATTTTCTGTTATTAGATAATTCGTCCAAATTGTCACATACAGGACTATACTTACCATTCAAGGGTTTCTACTGAGTACACTTACCACATGCATTAGAAAGATTGACATGAACTGATTTTAGAGTGTTCATTGGGGTTATTTGAGATTATTTTAATCCTTATACTACCTGCCGAACACAGAAGTTGTCATTTCCACCAATTATTAGCAGGAATACTGGCATTCATTTTGTGACAGCTGTAGCGAAAACCTGTCGGTGCCACAGACAACAACACCTTTCAGCTGTATACCTTTCCCAAAGTGGACACAGTTTTCATGCTAAAGGTAGCTGAATGTTGGAAATTTCGCTAGGTTAAAATGAGAAATTGTAATTTCTACGGACAACATTAAATAATTTACACACTGATTTCACAATTTAATTACATAAAATGATTACCATAACTGTTCATTTCCTTCCTTTCTGTACACAGCACACACTTAACTAGCACAGAATGTCCCATGCTAATTTAAGCAGTGCGGTTTTAAACCTGCGAAGACACATTTCAAAGATAAATAGTCTTGCACCAATCCTCATGCACACGGTCAGCACACTTGCAGATTAATGTGGATGCCAGCGTTTCCATCACATATCTACACCTTCCTCTATAGTCTTTCATAAATACACAACATGCTGCATCAGCGGGCGGCAAGTTCATCCAGTTCACTCCCCACTCATTGGATTCCTTCCCCGCGTCCACTCGAAATCAATTGGGTTGCGTAGTTGTGGCGCGTTCAGAATGGATTTGTCCATTAGATGCCTTGCTTGGTAGCCTACTCGCAGAACAAGTTGACAGACTGCATCCCATGGAGGCGGCATGTCTTTTATTTCCCAGCCCTTCTGTGTGAACAATGTCTGTCTGGACGAGTGCCCATTCTCATCAGAGCTTCCCCCTGCCATCCATCAGGGCGACGAACCGCTCAATGCTGGGAAGAAATTCAAATATATTAGCTGCTGTTGGTGTCACAAGTGGCCACAATGCTGGTGTGACATCCTCAAACATATTCCATGACGACAACGCTGTACGTTTTCCGTTTCCGGCATAACTTATCACAGCATCAAACTCTGTCAATGCTTGGAAAGCTGGCAATGCATTGTACTTTTCATTACCCAGCATCTGGGCCATGTGAATTGCATCCAGATACTGGAAATACTTGTTATTATACCATTTAAACTCTTCTTTCACTGCCTCTGTCATCAGACTAGAGTCATATTGAATCAGACCACATACTTCCCGCCTATTCTTTATTGTAGCTACATGTGAGTAACTATCTGCCAGTTGCGCAACATTCCTTCCAGATTTTGGTGACAGGAATGTATATTTGCTTAGTCCTACGACTGTCAATATCTGGGTCTTGAAACAAGGAGATGTCGGTACCATGGAAGGAACCACGCTCTCCAGTTGTTGTTGGATTCTGGGAAAAATTATCGGATGCGAACACACCGATCTTAAGTATAGGTGGAAACACTGTACCAAGATGGTTGAAGTGGGCAATGACAGAGTTAGCTAGGTATGTAAACACAGCTTGAATACGGTAATATGACGTGGGAAATCCCAGACTGTAAAACGTGTCAACGTGTGATCTTTCGATCATGATATTGATTGGATGACTGAACCTAGAAAGAGAGACAATGCCTTCCCTCGTAGCACTGAATGTTTGGTTCCTGATGAAATAGCAGTTATGATAGGGACAACCATGCTTGTGTCAGGAAATTCGTTTTATTATTAATATTTGTTCCATAAAAGATCATTGTGACAAAACTCAGAAGAGACTCAGGTACCGAATTTTCTTGGCAGTCTACATTGAATGAACAATTAAATGATAAAGATGTCTTTCTAAACATGTGAATAATGTTTACAGTACTTGAAAGATGTACTCCCTCAATGCCATCATCGAGGTGACATGGTGGTTTAGTGATCTACTAACATTTCCATGGACCACATGCAGCATATATCGACCTTCATTATGCGCTTCTAACTCAGGAATGTACCTGAGAATTTGGTTCTTAAACGTAGTAGAATGAATTATTAATGCCCCCTCTCCCAGCTGTTCAACTCTGTCAATAGAAAATGATTTCAGTACAGATAGTTGCAAAACATGGGGTAGTGTCATTAAGAATCATTTGTATGAATTAAATCAGTTCAGCAAATGCTGTGTTATGTACATGTTTGTGTTGTAGTCACCATGTGACGGACTGGTTATATCCTGGTGTCAATTGTACTAGAACACAAGGCATTTGGCTGTGATACTCAGCATCGGTCGCAATGGACCTTTCCGGTTTAACTATGCCCAACCCATCTCTAGCTAAGCTCCACCCACATCTCGCTCGTGTTGTGATCAATCAGTCTCTGAACTTCCTGACTATCAATTTCCAGAAAACTATACAGGTAAGCTGTTGAATATTTTGAAACTAATTTGGCTTGGTGCTGTTGCCGCCTTTGGTTTTACATTGTACGCACTGCTCAGCCTTTTGTCTAAGACCAAAGTGGAATACGTAACACATTGATTTGACACATTTTATCAAAGGTAACAGAATGCTGTCACTGACATTCTTTCAGGATCGTGATGGCGTATTTGAATGATTCTGTAGTTGAGAGCCTGGGGCCCGTGGTTTCGGAGATTTAGGTATTGAGTAAATTCAAGTTTTGTTTCACCACAGCTTTGCTTTGAACATTTGTTGCATGGTAGTAAATAAACCACAGTGTTAGATTGACAAGGGGAAAAACTGTTTTCATACGGTATCTTAGCCACGTGCGTAAGCCTCTGAGCGTGTATGTTCTGTCCATATCTATACACGGTTAGCGATGATTATTCCCAGTGTACTAACCTTTTTGGAGTCTATTAATTTGACACTAACGAATGTGTCTTTAACGCTGTCAATCAGAAACTGCCCAAAACCTGCATCCGCCGTGATCATGCGAAATGACCATTTGCAGGACAAGAGAATGGTACCTTTGGAAATTTACCACTGGCATGTCTAGCTCGATAAACGAGCCAGTCATTACAGTAATACATTTTCAAAAAACAGTTTTCTGTTGAATAAGCAAATATTTTGATTTTCCTGACCAAATTTAGCCATTTAATGGATAATTGACGGCTTACAGCGAGAACAAAATAGTCTAGATGTTCTAATATTCTGGGCTGTTTAGTAGTTGGTTTCAACTACTTCCTTTTAGCCAGATTGCTATATTGATATAAATCGGATATGTACAAATCATCGTGATTTCGGTTTTGGCTTTGAGTTGTTTAGATTGTAGAAGCTGGGAATGGTAATGTTCTATGATACTGGAAAGACTAGTTTTTAAGTCGTGTCAAGGATATTCTCGTGTTGCGTAGTGGTGGCCTATTTCCTGGGCCTGATTGAGGAAATGCTCTTCCTTAATGCAAAGCCTAATAAGTTAGTCCAGCAATTGGGAAAATAGAACTGAACTTATCACTAATTCCAATAGAATGCATTTGAGTGATTTTAGACCCGCACATATGCGCCACGTGACATATAAAATGTCATAAGAAATCGAGTTGAGGGAGCACATTCAAAAAGGCCAAACACGATGGCGACCACTAGCACAAGCCATTCTGAGGAAATGAAGAAATATCCATGTAATAATGATAAATTGGTCGTTTAAACTTTCGGGTTGCTCAATCAAGCTACCAGAAGATACATGCCTTTGATGTGGCGGTACATTGTCCTTTGGTAAATATTAGGGTAATCAATACAAGATGGCTCCCATTTCTCGCATAAGTCATTATAGCTGTCCACATAGCACGAGGAGAATAATGGTTTAATGTTATCGATAGTATTTGGCACGACAATATTATTGACATCCGGAGATCGAATTAAATCAACGCAAGCAAAGATACTATCATATATTTTAAAGGTGCATTCACAACAGAATGAACGAAAAAAAATATTGTTAAAATTGCATACTTTTATAAGCTTAAATTATGTGCCTATGTGTAATGAAACGAAATAAATCTTAACATATGATGATTCCCATTCCATATAAATTAATATTTTTTTTTAAGCTGCGAAATTGAAATAGAGGCCCGTACCTCTATTTCAATTTCGCAACCTAAAAAAATTATATTAATTTATATGTAATGGAATCATCATGTGTTAAGATTTATTTCGTTTCATTGCATATAGGCTCACAGTTTAAGCTTCTAAAAGTGTATAATTTAAACAATTTTATTTTCAGAAATTTTACTGTGCATGTGCACCTACCTTTAAGAAGGAGCCAATTCACAATTACCCACTGTGTAGTTATGATATGCTAAAATCAAACGAAAAGCGAAATGGTATCGCTAGCTAATCCCCAAATGCTATTTGGTGACGCATTTTATACGTGCTAGTGCATTCTATGATGCAGCGTATCTCTATTATGAGTGTACATGAGCTGTTATGTGATTAACACACTCACTGTTGATGTCTCAATGTATTACCGCGATGCAGCTAAGCTGACGCACATTTTGAATTTTATTCGATTGATTATTTTATATGGCGATGTGGACAGCAGACCTTTCCCGTGAAATTAGAAAACTGTCAACATATTATAATCTCAAAAAGACAATCTCAATTCTACAGACAATTATGCAAGCCACGCGTTCACGTGTATTGCTAGCAGGAGTGTTCATCACAAATTCATGACTGCGTTGCATCATATTTTCGGAACGATTTACTTCATCAGCATAGATTCTGCTGCTCCTAGCAAGAGGTATACATGTTTGGGGAAAATGCTGCTCTCATTTAAGGAACTGATATACCAGAATTAACATCAGAATGTGTTCATTATGCATCAGACAATATGGACCATAATATCTGACCACTAAATGGCGATTATACATTTCATGGTATGGGGCGAACTGATATCGTGACACCTGGGACAAAGACAAGCCAACAAGTTCCAAGAGGCCAGATTAATCCAAATGACATATACCAGACAGGAAGAATTAATATTGACTTCCACCGAGTGGAAAGCAGCGCCATGAAATCACTGAAATACCAGAACAATATCAACAGACGATCTAAAAATTCTCTGAAATACATCACTATTGTTTAAGTCCCCTGGGGCTGCATGGTCAGGTATGATGCAGTTTGTGTAAAAAAGTGAGCACCAGGACAAATCGTTGGTGGTGTTCCAGCCAATGATTGGCATGCGTTCGATTGATGCCACTTGTATATTTTCAACACTAAAGTTTGTTTGGGAACATGCACGACGCGACAATATTACACCAGTCATCACCTTTCACCAGCCACTGTGGTTTAAAGCTCTTACGATAACGGACCTTTCCAGTTTATCCATCCATCAAATGACGTCATAATCAACTACGTGCCGTGTAGGATGACGTGATAATCAATTACACCATGAATGACTCGACGTAGTACCTCTTAAACGCTTAATAGGCCGACACGTTGCACGAATTGTATGTCTTTGCTATATAATAAACATGCTGTTGAATATTTTAAAACTAATTTTACTGAGCGCTGTTGCTGCCATAGGTATCAACAGCATCCCGTCAAATTATTTTCAAAATATTCAACAGATAACCCGTATAGTTTTCTGGAAATTGAGAGATTCAGAGAGTGCAGCGATCGATTGATGCCAACACGAGCGAGGTGTGGGTGGAGCTTAGCTACAGATGGGCGGGGCATAGCTAAAACCAGAAAGGTCCATTTAAGCTGAAACTTGTGGATCAGGGCTACAAGGAATACTTCTGCGATTGAGGGGATATCATGCACAGACAAGCTTCCTTGAATGCATTGGATGTTTGATGGTCGAATCAGGCCTGCAAAAGCTATTGAGGTAGTATATGCACCTAACACATTTGAGCAAATATTAACAGGTAAGGCAATCGAACGAGCTATGCGAGCGCATCTCCTGGTTGATGCAGGTCTCAAAACACTTATTTTATCAAACATATTTGGAAGGCCTATGCTAAATCTGTTCCATACTAAAATGGCAATGAATATCGAGAATCCAGTGCATCTATTAAATGTGAATCTTTGGATATCACAGCTACGATGTCATGAAAGGAATATCAAGAATCTTAGGAAATTGTTGTCAAAGGAATTGGATATTTAGATGTAAATCTACCTGAAGTTGATTGATCTTGGTTAGGCGTTGATTGCAGATCCCACACCGGCTGCATATGTTAATATATCTAGTGTTCAGATACAGATCAATGAGCATGTACAGAGTAAAAAAGATCATATGAAGATTTCTAGGATGGCTATGCTCTGGTTGCATGATATGGATGTGGTAGAACTCTTGCATAAATTCATAAAAGCAGAGCGTACTGGTAACTTCTCTCTCCATCTTCAGGCGATATCATAAATGCTTCGTTATATGGCTGTTTCTGACCATAATCACTATGCAAAGTATGTACGTTTCTATGTTAAACACATGGTGAATCTTAAGACTGAACATCTAGATGTGTATGAGAACTTTGAATCTGGCTTATATGAAGCAGAGGTAGCTGTGTATGGACTGGGTTGCCTACCTAACCATAGAGCAAGTATTATAAGAAGTATTAAGGCTAATGGTGGCCTAACAATAGGGCGAGGAATAACAGAGCAGCATGGGTTACTTTGGCTGCTTTCTATGCCATCGTGTGCTGACGTTAATCAATAATTTCAGGAACAAACTGGTGTGCGATATTAAACTGGTGAGCAGAACAAAGAAATGTCCAAGACTAGACAAACACGTGACATGAAGGACTCTCACAAACTTATCAATTATTTAGAAGACGGAAACCCATTTACCTCTGATCCAAACATCCAGAACATAGCCAGTGGCATCACCATAGACATCAATATAAATGCTAACCAAACAAAAGTAATTGGCAGAGCTCTCCGTGACTCCATGAATGGAGAAACATGCTCAGAATATTCAGTCAAAAAGAAAGACCAAGTAGTAAAAATAGGGTCGGTGGGTGGGGGAGGGGTGGATGGGGTGGTGGTGGTGCGGGCTGGTTATCAAGATTAATGAGGTTAAAATATAGGTCGATCACCAGCAACTGTTCAAATGATGTAGTATTTCTGCAACAGTGTCAATACAAGTTGAATAGCCATCCACCACAAAAGGCAGTACTTGCTGAAGCAATCTGGACTTACATAGTACCACATAATGATGATATACCAAGTGATGGACAGTATGTTCGGGATGGTGGTGGACCGTTACATCATATTCGATGGCCATGTAGACCAGTCACATACAAAGATATGTTCATGATATATACAGATTACGTTGCGAGGTATTATACTGAGGCAATTATAATGTTTCGTTGATGGATATGACAGCACACCGACGACAGACACAACTCACACGAGAACGGCAGAGAGGAAATGTGGAGCAACGGCGACGTTTGCTGATGACATGTGCATCACAGTGAAAAAGAATGACTTTCTAGTGAACAATGCAAATAAACACTGATTCATCTAATAATTCAATCAATGCTTGCAGTCTGATAACTGTCAGACACACCATGCACAGGAAGATGCCGATATCATAACCATCCAGACAGAAGTAGATTCTGCAAAACGGATTAGCACTGCACTCTAAGGTGATGAAACCATCTTACTCTTCTATCTCACATGCCTGGAGATGCAGGAATTATTTTTTATACTTGAGCCTAAGAAGAGATCTAAGAGCCGTATCTAGAACATAGATGTTTGCAGGAACAGTCTTTACATATATGTTATTATTGGTTGTGACACAACCTCACACATTTATGAACTTGGAAAAGGAATTTCTCTCAAGCTTTTGACAACCTTAATGCATCCCAGGATTATATCACCGAGGCGAGAGAGAGAGAGAGAGAGAGAGAGAGAGAGAGAGAGAGAGAAAGAGAGAGAGAGAGAGGGGGGGAGGGAGAGGGAGAGAGAGAGAGAGAGAGAGGGGGGAGGGAGGGAGGGAGGGAGGGAGGGAGGGAGAGAGAGAGAGAGAGAGAGAGAGAGAGAGAGAGAGAGAGAGAGAGAGAGAGAGTCATTGTTAGTATATACAATGGTAACTTTGGCAAAGGCCTTGATGTTCTGCAACATAAACAATTTCGTGACTACAAAGAGTGGTTACAAAGAGTTTCTGTGTACAACCACACACTATACTACCTGCATCAACACCAATAAAGTATCACAAGATACATGTATGCTACCAGATACAATAGTTGAATGTGTCTTGCGAAACCTGTTACTTGAAGAATGGGGATGGAAAATCATTGAAGAGGGAATCAGATTGCGCATCCATTGCTATAGGGCTAATTGCTAATTTATGCACGTCTATCACTATACAGGAAATCAATAATTTATGCGTGTCTATCACTCAGCCAGTCGTATTGTGCATCCATCGCTGCAGAGGTAAACGATAATTTATGTGTGTCTATCGCTACAAGGGTAATCGGTAATTTATTCACATCTATTGGTCAGCCAACCAGATTGTACATCCATAACTATAGGGTAATCAATATTTTGATTGACAGTTATGGCTATAATTATTATGAGTGTCTATCGGTACAGCCCTAATCAATGATTGTATGTCCATCGCTCAGTCAATCAGATCGTGTGTCCATCGCTACAAGGGTAATTGATAATAGGCTCTCCTCCTCATTTCCTTATTTCAAGGAGGTGGTATCTCAGGCGGTAACGAGCAGAGCTGTGAAATTGGTGCCCCCGGGATCGCATCTCCGTTCGGCCAACTGACGATCACTGGAAACATGGGTAATCCCCTTCACTCCTCGTCCCCTCTCTCCACCCAGGAATATAACTGGGTACCAGTGTAAAAACTGGAGAATTTACTAATAATAGACTGAAATAAAACCAGCCTAGAATGGCGTGAATGGGACCTGGAATCAGGGACTCGATAGACGCCAACCAAACCAATAACCTCTTTCTCCTCATTTCTGTGACAGAGCGAGTTATGGTGAACATCTCTGTGTACTAGTAGTGGTGGGTGTTTTCATTATACTTATAGTGTTGCTAGAACTAGTACTAGAAGTAATGGATCTTATAGTTATTCGACTGTTGCTAGGAGTATTATTTAAGTGCAGCAAGACATTACTTTACGCGTTTATCAACCCATCTACAGGATTCGCAAAAAAGGAAGAGGAAACAAATGAAAATAAGTATTTAGAGTGTATTTTATAATATCTTAGAAAAAATAGCATAAAACCACAGTGTCCCCTTTAAAAACAAAGATTCACTAATTAGAACTGTCATTCTCACGTCTTGATCATCACTACCACTAACTGCAGGTGTGCGATAGACACACATTTTGATTGGCTGTCGCAAGTTACGTGATTTCGAGTTGGTGGGGAGTGGGGGGGGGGCGGGGTTGCTGATGGTTAATTTACCATATATGGAGTGCCAAAAATGGGCATGTTCCCGTGGGACTGTTTGCTTAAGAATGCCCACCAGCACACGCCCCTTTTTGCCACTCCATAAATGATCAATTAAGCTCCGCCCACTCGAAATCATGTGAGTTGCGAAAGCCAATCAAAAGGTGTCTATCTTACCCCCATTACTACTACTACTACTACTACTAATATGTGGCTAAGAATATGACGTAGCCCATATAGTAATCTGGGATAGATTTTGTCAGGTCTGAGGGATTTTGTGGTTTAAATTTTGGAATGTGGAAAACTTTACAATTTTGGGTGTGATTGTCAAATAATTTTGATGTGTCATTGTGTTTATTGTAAGTTACCTCTTATTTCCGTAAATATTGAACAATGTATAGCTTATTATTTATAGTGGTTTATTGATCTTCATTGCAAATGCTAGAATTTTAGTCATTGATGAGTATGTACCGTTAAATATTGTTTATCTGCTATAGAATAGATTGAACGCTTTTACAATATTTCAGAGAAAATTTCAGGAATCTTACTGTTTGAGGTTGTTTAGATCGTGTAAAATGATGTGGAAAGTTGTAAACCCATCGGGAAGCCAAATTAATTGATTTTTACAATTTACCTGTTAATAAGATGCTATGCTAAGTAGGTCATTAATATTAATTAAGCTTGATGTTTGGGATGTTCTCGAAAGTTCATTGTCTAGCGGGGTCTTGTAAATACTGTGATGATCCATCTGCCTATGTATACTGGGAGCGGATGTTGAAGAAAATAAATAGAAGAGGATTAGAAGAATAGTTCGCGTTGATATCAGAGCGTGTTTGAAGATTATTTAACCTGAGAAAGTGACTGACTGACACTTCAGCTTGCTTGGTGGGTGACCGATGAGATAGTGTTGCCAGATCGTGGATCGTGATTCAGGAGAAATTTTGGAAATCTATACTGGGAAGAGGATTTTGGCAGAGTGTGTATCGCTGTTTCATGTCACGACAGGAAATCAGGAACATGTAGTACGAGGGATCAGGCTGGAAGAACAACGTTGCCAGATTGCGTGGATGGAGTGGTTGACGATCACTATTGTAATTCATAGGCAAGTAGAGAGGCATCAACAGAATATAATTTATGGCAAACTGTATCGCTGTCAAAGTCAGAGACTACTAGCGCGAGTGACCAGGGGTCAACGAACAATGTTGTCAGATTGTGTGGATGGGACACGGCCTCTATCGTAATTCATAGGCAAGTAGTGAGTAATCAACAGCATCGCCTTAGGATAGGGTTGGAGTGGGGGTGGTGGTACTAGGCAAGTGCAAGAAACATTGTTATTGTAGGCTGCTACAATTTCAAGTTCACTTTATTTCTCCCAGGCTACTACAATAGCATATAGTGGTAACAGTTATTACATACAATATTTATGGCAGCGGAGCTAGTTTACATATAACATAGTAGTAGTAGTAGTAGTAGTAGTAGTAGTAGTAGTAGTAGTAGTAGTAGTAGTGGTAGTAGTAGTAGTAGTAGTAGTAGTAGTAGTGGTAGTAGTAGTAGTAGTAGTAGTAGTAGTAGTAGTAGTAGTAGTAGTAGTAATAGTACTACATATAACATAGTAGTAGTAGTAGTAGTAGTAGTAGTAGTAGTAGTAGTGGTAGTGGTAGTGGTAGTAGTAGTAGTAGTAGTAGTAGTAGTAGTAGTAGTAGTAGTAGTAGTGGTAGTAGTAGTAGTAGTAATAGTAGTAGTAGTAGTGGTAGTGGTAGTAGTAGTAGTAGTAGTAGTAGTAGTAGTAGTAATAGTAGTAGTAGTAGTGGTAGTGGTAGTAGTAGTAGTAGTAGTAGTAGTAGTAGTAGTAGTGGTAGTGGTAGTGGTAGTGGTAGTGGTAGTGGTAGTAGTAGTAGTAGTAGTAGTAGTAGTAGTAGTAGTAGTGGTAGTAGTAGTAGTAGTAGTAGTAGTAGTAGTAGTAGTAGTAGTAGTAGTAGTAGTAGTAGTAGTAGTAGTAGTAGTAGTAGTAGTAGTAGTAGTAGTGGTAGTAGTCGAAGTGAACGCACGCGTTTATTTAGCTCTGCAATTGCTGCCCGAATTTGCTAGTTTCTAGCGCGATTTTGTAGATAAATTTTATACATATGTTTCGTATTAGTGTTTCCTTTCAAAC
The DNA here is from genome assembly GCA_034401795.1 of Chaetoderma sp. LZ-2023a. Taxonomy (NCBI): domain Eukaryota; kingdom Metazoa; phylum Mollusca; class Caudofoveata; order Chaetodermatida; family Chaetodermatidae; genus Chaetoderma; species Chaetoderma sp. LZ-2023a. The sequence goes on from CM067364.1 coordinate 28,338,988, forward strand.
TCTATGTTTAATTTGTAAATTCTTGTCTTGGTTGGAGGGCATTTTGTGTCTCCATTTTCTAAAGGCATTCCTCTTAGCTGGCGGTTTCCGCCATTTAGTAGGGCTCCTCTTACTGTGGTCAATGCAATACATTTCTCGCTGCGCCAGTCTGCTATTTCTATAGTTCGCAGGCTAGCGCATTATATTTGGCAAGATCGCTTGAGTGAGTGGATTTAATTCCTTTGTCATTTGTAAGCACAAGCCTAGTTCTTTAACTATATAAATCCTTATAGTCAGTTGGCTGTCCCCGGTCAACTCGAACAGACTAACAAATATATGACTGTAATATGTTAGTATGCATTAGGAAACCACTTTAATCGGTTAGGTGTTAGTGAACCACTTAGAAAGTGGTTCAAACTAACAAATATACGACTGTACTCTCTATTCGTATATTTGTTGGTAGACGTCAGGGTTTCAAAAGGGGACACTATTTATTTAGTGTTTAGCTCTTTCCCCGACGTCTTGGTGTTATATATTTGTATTATATATTGTAGTAGTATGGGGTTCCTCTTTTTATAAAACACCATGGCAACCTCATATAAGCGTACCCTGAGTCTTAAAATCACGACAAAGGCTTGGGGGGTTTCGGCAATTGAGGTGTATCATGGGTTGAAGGATGTAGTTGGGGCAGGGCCACGGGTCCTTCAAGGTCTCGTTAATGTTTCCAAATCTGTATGGAATGTCACCGTAGTTAATGAAAGTGTGAAGGAAAAGTTGCTCGACGAGGTCCTTGTCGTGAAGGGTGAGGTGTGTAATGTGGAGGAAATAGATTCTGATCGTCTATTAGTCAAGATGAAGGTTCCATTAGAGATCACAGATGAACGGGTTATCACTGAATTGATCAAGTATGGCAAAGTGGACAAAGTAGAACACGAGACCTATCCATTTGATCGAACCTTAGAAAATGGCATCAGAAGAATTTGGTTTGAAAAGGTAGAACATCCTCTCCCAAGCAAGGTCACCATAGATGGCTGATTTATCTTGCCATTATGGTACAGGGGGCAAATCAAAGAGTGTAGAATCTGCTTAAGCACAGAACATCTTGCAACAGATTGCCCTAACAAAAACAAATGTCTAGTTTGTGGATCATCTGATCATTTTAAGTGGCGATGCCCGCAGAACAAATATGTCAAAAAGGGTGCTGATAAAAGTGCAGAGCAAGTTGTCTCTAAAGAGAATGTCATAGAACCGGTAGCTGCTGAGATTGTAGCTGAAATCCATACTAATGGGAAGCACGTTGCTAAGGAAAATGTCATCGAACCGGTAGTTGCTGAGATTGTAGCTGAAGTCCATGTTAATGAGAAGCATGGGGAAAAAACTAAGAATCCAATCGCTGTAGTTGCAGGCGATGAAATAGAGGTTCTAGATGAGGGGCTAAGTCTTACTCCAGTAACAAGTCAATCCAAGTTTGATGACAGAGAGGCTAATTCCACACAAGTTGAAGATGATGATCAATACCCTCTGGAAGAGAGTTTTAATTTAGGACAAGTAAAATTCAGGTCGCAAGATACTGAAACTAACTTTGATTTTCCACTGAGTACACTCAATCTAGACGATTTAAATAATATAGAGAAAGTAATTGGTATCTCGGATCGATTGAGTGGAACAAAGCGACAGAAAGATGGAGAGAGTTCTGAATCAGAAATAGAGGAAAGTGATATAGAAGACGATAATATGTCAGTCGCTGAATCTGATATATCCATTCAAACACAGAGTTTTAAATCACCTGATGAAATGGTCATGTACAGGTCAGAGGCAGGAGAGGTGTTAGTTCCATATGTGACGGCAAATGGTGTTAAATATAGGCATCTGCGTCATGATTCAGATATATTAAAATATAAGCATTTGGAAAAAGTTGAGCTAAGTAATGCAGCGTTTGTGAGTAAATTAGGTAAATGGTCTAAGAGAGGGTCGAAAAAACCAAAATCTAGTTAGCTTAATAATGGCGGTTTTACACAGCATTTTATTACCTTTTATGCTAATTTGCACACTCAATTGTAGAGGCTTAAATAGTGACATAAAGCAACGTCACTTACTAGAGACTCTGAAATATGAGCAGATTGACATTGCTTTGATACAGGAAACAAAAATTCAGAAGTCAGAATCATACGATAATTTAGAAAAGATTTCTGGATCCAGAATATTTTATTCGTTATCTCAAGATAATAGTGCAGGCGTAGCAATTGTTATACTCCCTCGATGTTCAGCCTATGTAAATATTATCTCTTCAGTATCAGGTGCAAATGGTCGCTGGGTGAGAGTCACTCTAGATATACAACAAACACGTATCACGTTGCTGTGTATATATGCACCTACATCTCATCAACTACGTCGTAATTTTTTTAAGGAGATGTCTAAAACAGCACTAGATAACATCACTGAAAACTTAGTAATGGGTGGTGACTTTAATTGTGTCTTAGACAAAGAAAATGACAGGAATGCAACTTCAACTTATACTGATACATCACATAGACTCTTAAAAGAAATATGTGATAATGAAAATTTAGTGGACACCTATAGAATATCAAAACCTCATGGTAAAGATCTTACATGTTTTTCGGTAGATGGTAAAGTTGGTTCAAGGATCGACAGAATTTATGTGAATAGTTTGTTAACAGGGTACTGGAGAGATGTTAATATTAAGCCAGTTGCATTCTCCGATCATAACATGGTTTGTGTAACCTTTGCCAATGCTGACTGGGTAACAAAAGGGGTCGGGTTTTGGAAATTAAACACAACACTGTTGGGAGAAGAATTTTATAAGAATAATATAGAGAGTTGTTGGCAACATTGGATTAATAGGAAAGCATCATATAAGAGCACATTGCAATGGTGGGAGGATGTTAAACTGGATTTAAAGTATGTTTCCCGAAAGTATGCTATTAGAAAAGCACAGGAAATACGCAAACGCAAGAAAACACTTCATCGATCACTGATGAAAATTAATGCTAAAGTAAATAATGGTGAAGAGAATTATTATGAATTACTGGTTAAAATTAAAAGTAAAATAAGAGATATAGAACAATATGAGTTTGAGGGTGCAAAAATTAGAGCAAGAGCCCAGATGCATGCAGAAGGGGAAAAGCCAACCCGATATTTTTGCGCATTAGAAAAAGCACGGGCAATAGATAAGGTGATGTGCTCATTAAACATGCCGGATGGTTCAACCGTCTTTACCAACAATGAAATGAGTACTATTGTATGCAATTACTATGAGTCATTGTACAAGTCAGGGGGAATTGATGAAGATGCAAAATTGGATTTGTTAGCAAATATAGACAAAAAGGTGTCAGACACAGGCAGTGAATTTTGTGATCAACCCTTAACACTAGAAGATTTAACTAAATCCCTTAAAGGTATGAAACTAGAAAAATCACCGGGGTGTGATGGCCTTCCAGTTGAATTTTACCAAACGTTTTGGCACCTTGTAGGTCAAATAATGGAAGAATTAGGCACTGAAATTTTTGAGAAAGGCCATTTACCACCAACTATGGCTAGGGCATACGTAAGGCTAATATATAAAGGAAATGACAGACGTCTAATTCAGAACTACAGACCAATTTCTCTACTATGTGTAGACTACAAAATAATATCCAGAGCACTAACATTGAAACTAGGTAGTGTTTTAGGAGAAATCATTGGAACAGAGCAGACATGTGCTGTACCCAGGAGGACAATTCTAACCAATACCATGGTAATAAGAGACCTTATACAATTGGTTGAGAAGGATAGCATCCCTTCAGCTGTGATTGCCTTGGACAATGAAAAGGCATTTGACCGTGTGGAATGGGATTTTCTTTTTAATTCTTTGCAATCGTTTGGGTTAGGCTCAAACTTTATTAAATGGGTAAAGATTTTATATACGGATATCAAGAGTAGCTATTTAGTGAACAATCAATTATCCAGAGAAATTGTCTTAGAACGTGGGGTTAGACAGGGGTGTTCCCTATCGCCATTATTATTTGTTATTGTGATGGAATCACTTGGCATAGCATTGAGGCAAAATAATAACTTTCAAGGCATATGTATTCGGGGCATAGAAAGACCACTTAAGCTGTCACAATATGCTGATGACACAACTGTGTTTACCAGTTCAAACAATGATTTTGCAATTTTAAACCACGTACTAGAAAAGTTCCAAAATGCATCTGGTTTGAAAATCAATAAAGGAAAATCCAAAGGATTATTTCTGGGGCCATGGAAAGAGCGGAATGACCAGCCACTTGAAATCAATTGGTCTAATGATACCATTAAGATTTTAGGCATCTATTTTGGCAGGAAACCGAATACAATACAAAATTGGAATGAACGAGTATCTAAGCTTAAGAGAATATTAGCAAATTGGAAGCGTCGTCGTCTTTCAATCTTTGGTAGAGGGTTTGTTGTCAACAACTTGGCATTATCTGGGCTATGGTATACAGCATCTGTTGTACACATGCCAAAACATGTAGAAAAGGAGGTTAATGAGTTGATATTGTCATTCATATGGGAAGAAAAGAATCATTTAGTTTCCCATCGTGTTCTCAATAATGCTAAGTTAGAAGGAGGACTTGATTTAATTGATATTAAAGTGAAATGTGTTTCTTTAAGGTTAAAATTTTTGGATGATCTTATTACATCAGATGAGACGTGGGCATGTGTTTCACGAGCTCTCATGGAGAGAATTGTAGAACCATTTCTGGCGGAGCATGTTTTTACCTCAAAGAAGCCACCTCCGAATAGCCAAATGATACCAGATGTGTTTAAAGATCAAGTTAAGGAGTTAGAAATATTTGACAGATACATGCCTCCACCTACGTGCTGGAAGGAAGTACTAGAACAGCAATTGTGGGGCAATAGTAATATATGTTATAACAATGCAGTACTTTATCTACCGTCCTTTGCAAAATATGGCATTCAACATTTATCGGATATGATACACCCTCAAACACGTAGATGGATTTCAATGCAAGACGTAGCTAGAAAAACACATATGAGGCATATAGATGGCCAGCGGTTGCTAAATAAAATAAAACATGCTGTACCAATTGAATGGTTTCGTCTACCAAATGTAAATAATAATAGTTTGACTCCACAACCCGCATTAGTTCTTGATGATGAGATGTTAAAATACAAGATGAGATCCAAGGAATGGTACCATATTATGAGACGAAAACAAGTAACACCTCCCATAGCAATTAGGAGATGGGATGAATCAAGCTATAAACCATCCAGTTGGAAAAATGTATGGAAAATCTTACATTCTCCATCCATACCAAATATGGCTCGTGATTTATTGTGGCGATTACTACATCGACGGCTATGGGTGGGACACTTGACATACAAGTGTAATATTACGACTTCTGATAGGTGTTACTTATGTCAAACAGACGAGGAAACAATCGAGCATTTATTTGCGGAATGTCCAATATCGTCACAATTTTGGGACTATATCAGCCAAATCTTGGCAAAATTTGGAGCGAAGCCCATTGTTCTAGACACGCATGTAGTCTTGTTTAGAGAGTTTGGATCAAGCGGTGTAAATATCATAAAGTCTGAAAGGACTATTTTAATAACAATACTAACCATAGGTGTTTGGGCCATTTGGAAACATCGGTGTGCACAGACGAAAAATCCATCTATGGGCAATCACAATAGAGCAATAAAGGCAATATTTCGTTCATTGCTGCTGAATCATATTCCTTGCGAATATTTTAGATTAAAGCAGCATGGTAAAGAAAAAGTATTCAAGGACATATGGTGCAAAACAAACATAGTTTCAATGGAGTTGGGAGCTGTAAAAATAAATGAGCCTGCACTAGCTTAAATCATTTAATTACTACAGCTGCTTTATCTGTGTCTTTTAATTGATCTGTGTCATGTAATTCATTTTAGTCTGCACTTTGATATTGTTATGTTTAATAATTCATGTTAAGAAATAAACAGACTGGGGTAATTTAATAATCAATCGATAAAGTAATTTGCCATTGAATTATAAAATTGTCCCAGGTAATTTTAGGAATTTGCACAGAGTTTTATAGGGTTATTTGTTCCCGGGTAATTTACAAAACCTTACAACAAAGTAAATCAAAAATGGAAACAAGTGCGCCATCTATTTCCATCTATTTTTCTGTAATTTTCTTGCTGACTATATATGTTATGCTACCCGAATGCTACTACGCCCGCTGATCTTTAAGACTCAGCCCACTGGCGTCAATGATTGACTTATTTGTCATTGATTGACGAGTCACTTTTCATTTGTTGAATAGTTGCACTCGCCACACGGGTCTACTACCACACATGGATTGAATGGTAATTTACAAACCCTTACAATAAAGTAAATTGAAAATTTAAACAAGAGGGCCATCAATTTTTCTGGAATTTTTCTGCCGACTATATGTATTATACTACCCAAATGCTACTACGCCCGCTGATCTTTAGAGAATCAGCCCACTGGCGTCAATGATTGACTTATTTGTCATAGATTGACGAGGCACTTTTCATTTGTTGGATAGTTGCACTCGCCACACGGGTCTACTACTACACCTCGGTTGAATAGTAATGCCTTTGTTAAGTTTTGTTTTGCTATCGGAGCTTTATCAGCATATTGTTTTGTATCTATACCTTTTAAGCCATATGTATTTATAGATTGTATTAATGCTCATTATTTATCATTGTTTTGGTGTAATATTAATCAAGATTACTAGTTCACCAGGTTTTTTTCTGGGGGTTTGCAAGCCTTTTTAAAGGAGTTCCTCCGTGAAGTTTGTCCGACTGCGTCAGCGTCGGTTTTTCAAAAAAAAAAAAAAAAAAAGTAGTAGTAGTAGTAGTAGTAGTAGTAGTAGTAGTAGTAGTGGTAGTAGTAGTAGTAGTAGTAGTAGTAGTAGTAGTAGTAGTAGTAGTAGTAGTAGTAGTAGTAGTAGTAGTAGTAGTGGTAGTAGTCGAAGTGAACGCACGCGTTTATTTAGCTCTGCAATTGCTGCCCGAATTTGCTAGTTTCTAGCGCGATTTTGTAGATAAATTTTATACATATGTTTCGTATTAGTGTTTCCTTTCAAACTCTATGTTTAATTTGTAAATTCTTGTCTTGGTTGGAGGGCATTTTGTGTCTCCATTTTCTAAAGGCATTCCTCTTAGCTGGCGGTTTCCGCCATTTAGTAGGGCTCCTCTTACTGTGGTCAATGCAATACATTTCTCGCTGCGCCAGTCTGCTATTTCTATAGTTCGCAGGCTAGCGCATTATATTTGGCAAGATCGCTTGAGTGAGTGGATTTAATTCCTTTGTCATTTGTAAGCACAAGCCTAGTTCTTTAACTATATAAATCCTTATAGTCAGTTGGCTGTCCCCGGTCAACTCGAACAGACTAACAAATATATGACTGTAATATGTTAGTATGCATTAGGAAACCACTTTAATCGGTTAGGTGTTAGTGAACCACTTAGAAAGTGGTTCAAACTAACAAATATACGACTGTACTCTCTATTCGTATATTTGTTGGTAGACGTCAGGGTTTCAAAAGGGGACACTATTTATTTAGTGTTTAGCTCTTTCCCCGACGTCTTGGTGTTATATATTTGTATTATATATTGTAGTAGTATGGGGTTCCTCTTTTTATAAAACACCATGGCAACCTCATATAAGCGTACCCTGAGTCTTAAAATCACGACAAAGGCTTGGGGGGTTTCGGCAATTGAGGTGTATCATGGGTTGAAGGATGTAGTTGGGGCAGGGCCACGGGTCCTTCAAGGTCTCGTTAATGTTTCCAAATCTGTATGGAATGTCACCGTAGTTAATGAAAGTGTGAAGGAAAAGTTGCTCGACGAGGTCCTTGTCGTGAAGGGTGAGGTGTGTAATGTGGAGGAAATAGATTCTGATCGTCTATTAGTCAAGATGAAGGTTCCATTAGAGATCACAGATGAACGGGTTATCACTGAATTGATCAAGTATGGCAAAGTGGACAAAGTAGAACACGAGACCTATCCATTTGATCGAACCTTAGAAAATGGCATCAGAAGAATTTGGTTTGAAAAGGTAGAACATCCTCTCCCAAGCAAGGTCACCATAGATGGCTGATTTATCTTGCCATTATGGTACAGGGGGCAAATCAAAGAGTGTAGAATCTGCTTAAGCACAGAACATCTTGCAACAGATTGCCCTAACAAAAACAAATGTCTAGTTTGTGGATCATCTGATCATTTTAAGTGGCGATGCCCGCAGAACAAATATGTCAAAAAGGGTGCTGATAAAAGTGCAGAGCAAGTTGTCTCTAAAGAGAATGTCATAGAACCGGTAGCTGCTGAGATTGTAGCTGAAATCCATACTAATGGGAAGCACGTTGCTAAGGAAAATGTCATCGAACCGGTAGTTGCTGAGATTGTAGCTGAAGTCCATGTTAATGAGAAGCATGGGGAAAAAACTAAGAATCCAATCGCTGTAGTTGCAGGCGATGAAATAGAGGTTCTAGATGAGGGGCTAAGTCTTACTCCAGTAACAAGTCAATCCAAGTTTGATGACAGAGAGGCTAATTCCACACAAGTTGAAGATGATGATCAATACCCTCTGGAAGAGAGTTTTAATTTAGGACAAGTAAAATTCAGGTCGCAAGATACTGAAACTAACTTTGATTTTCCACTGAGTACACTCAATCTAGACGATTTAAATAATATAGAGAAAGTAATTGGTATCTCGGATCGATTGAGTGGAACAAAGCGACAGAAAGATGGAGAGAGTTCTGAATCAGAAATAGAGGAAAGTGATATAGAAGACGATAATATGTCAGTCGCTGAATCTGATATATCCATTCAAACACAGAGTTTTAAATCACCTGATGAAATGGTCATGTACAGGTCAGAGGCAGGAGAGGTGTTAGTTCCATATGTGACGGCAAATGGTGTTAAATATAGGCATCTGCGTCATGATTCAGATATATTAAAATATAAGCATTTGGAAAAAGTTGAGCTAAGTAATGCAGCGTTTGTGAGTAAATTAGGTAAATGGTCTAAGAGAGGGTCGAAAAAACCAAAATCTAGTTAGCTTAATAATGGCGGTTTTACACAGCATTTTATTACCTTTTATGCTAATTTGCACACTCAATTGTAGAGGCTTAAATAGTGACATAAAGCAACGTCACTTACTAGAGACTCTGAAATATGAGCAGATTGACATTGCTTTGATACAGGAAACAAAAATTCAGAAGTCAGAATCATACGATAATTTAGAAAAGATTTCTGGATCCAGAATATTTTATTCGTTATCTCAAGATAATAGTGCAGGCGTAGCAATTGTTATACTCCCTCGTTGTTCAGCCTATGTAAATATAATCTCTTCAGTATCAGGTGCAAATGGTCGCTGGGTGAGAGTCACTCTAGATATGCAACAAACACGTATCACGTTGCTGTGTATATATGCACCTGCATCTCATCAACTACGTCGTAATTTTTTTAAGGAGATGTCTAAAACAGCACTAGATAACATCACTGAAAACTTAGTAATGGGTGGTGACTTTAATTGTGTCATAGACAAAGAAAATGACAGGAATGCAACTTCAACTTATACTGATACATCACATAGACTCTTAAAAGAAATATGTGATAATGAAAATTTAGTTGACACCTATAGAATATCAAAACCTCATGGTAAAGATCTTACATGTTTTTCGGTAGATGGTAAAGTTGGTTCAAGGATCGACAGAATTTATGTGAATAGTTTGTTAACAGGGTACTGGAGAGATGTTAATATTAAGCCAGTTGCATTCTCCGATCATAACATGGTTTGTGTAGCCTTTGCCAATGCTGACTGGGTAACAAAAGGGGTCGGGTTTTGGAAATTAAACACAACACTGTTGGGAGAAGAATTTTATAAGAATAATATAGAGAGTTGTTGGCAACATTGGATTAATAGGAAAGCATCATATAAGAGCACATTGCAATGGTGGGAGGATGTAAAACTGGATTTAAAGTATGTTTCCCGAAAGTATACTATTAGAAAAGCACAGGAAATACGCAAACGCAAGAAAACACTTCATCGATCACTGATGAAAATTAATGCTAAAGTAAATAATGGTGAAGATAATTATTATGAATTACTGGTTAAAATTAAAAGTAAAATAAGAGATATAGAACAATATGAGTTTGAGGGTGCAAAAATTAGAGCAAGAGCCCAGATGCACGCAGACGGGGAAAAGCCAACCCGATATTTTTGCACATTAGAAAAAGCATGGGCAATAGATAAGGTGATGTGCTCATTAAACATGCCGGATGGTTCAACCGTCTTTACTAACAATGAAATGAGTACTATTGTATGCAATTACTATGAGTCATTGTACAAGTCAGAGGGAATTGATGAAGATGCAAAATTGGATTTGTTAGCAAATATAGACAAAAAGGTGTCAGACACAGGCAGTGAATTTTGTGATCAACCCTTAACACTAGAAGATTTAACAAAATCCCTTAAAGGTATGAAACTAGAAAAATCACCGGGGTGTGATGGCCTTCCAGTTGAATTTTACCAAACGTTTTGGCACCTTGTAGGTCCAATAATGGAAGAATTGGGCACTGAAATTTTTGAGAAAGGCCATTTACCACCAACTATGGCTAGGGCATACATAAGGCTAATATATAAAGGAAATGACAGACGTCTAATTCAGAACTACAGACCAATTTCTCTACTATGTGTAGACTACAAAATAATATCCAGAGCACTAACATTGAAACTAGGTAGTGTTTTAGGAGAAATCATTGGAACAGAGCAGACATGTGCTGTACCCAGGAGGACAATTCTAACCAATACCATGGTAATAAGAGACCTTATACAATTGGTTGAGAAGGATAGCATCCCTTCAGCTGTGATTGCCTTGGACAATGAAAAGGCATTTGACCGTGTGGAATGGGATTTTCTTTTTAATTCTTTGCAATCGTTTGGGTTAGGCTCAAACTTTATTAAATGGGTTAAGATTTTATATACGGATATCAAGAGTAGCTATTTAGTGAACAATCAATTATCCAGAGAAATTGTCTTAGAACGTGGGGTTAGACAGGGGTGTTCCCTATCGCCATTATTATTTGTTATTGTGATGGAATCACTTGGCATAGCATTGAGGCAAAATAATAACTTTCAAGGCATATGTATTCGTGGCATAGAAAGACCACTTAAGCTGTCACAATATGCTGATGACACAACTGTGTTTACCAGTTCAAACAATGATTTTGCAATTTTAAACCACGTACTAGAAAAATTCCAAAATGCATCTGGTTTGAAAATCAATAAAGGAAAATCCAAAGGATTATTTTTGGGGCCATGGAAAGAGCGGAATGACCAGCCACTTGAAATCAATTGGTCTAATGATACCATTAAGATTTTAGGCATCTACTTTGGCAGGAAACCGAATACAATACAAAATTGGACTGAACGAGTATCTAAGCTTAAGAGAATATTAGCAAATTGGAAGCGTCGTCGTCTTTCAATCTTTGGTAGAGTGTTTGTTGTCAACAACTTGGCATTATCTGGGCTATGGTATACAGCATCTGTTGTACACATGCCAAAACATGTAGAAAAGGAGGTTAATGAGTTGATATTGTCATTCATATGGGAAGAAAAGAATCATTTAGTTTCCCATCGTGTTCTCAATAATGCTAAGTTAGAAGGAGGACTTGATTTAATTGATATTAAAGTGAAATGTGTTTCTTTAAGGTTAAAATTTTTGGATGATCTTATAACATCAGATGAGACGTGGGCATGTGTTTCACGAGCTCTCATGGAGAGAATTGTAGAACCATTTCTGGCGGAGCATGTTTTTACCTCAAAGAAGCCACCTCCGAATAGCCAAATGATACCAGATGTGTTTAAAGATCAAGTTAAGGAGTTAGAAATATTTGACAGATACATGCCTCCACCTACGTGCTGGAAGGAAGTACTAGAACAGCAATTGTGGGGCAATAGTAATATATGTTATAACAATGCAGTACTTTATCTATCGTCCTTTGCAAAAAATGGCATTCAACATTTATCTGATATGATACACCCTCAAACACGTAGATGGATTTCAATGCAAGAAGTAGCTAGAAAAACAGCGGTTGCTAAATAAAATAAAACATGCTGTACCAATTGAATGGTTTCGTCTGCCAAATGTAAATAATAATAGTTTGACTCCACAACCCACATTAGTTCTTGATGATGAGATGTTAAAATACAAGATGAGATCCAAGGAATGGTACCATATTATGAGACGAAAACAAGTAACACCTCCCATAGCAATTAGGAGATGGGATGACTCAAGCTATAAACCATCCAGTTGGAAAAGTGTATGGAAAATCTTACATTCTCCATACATACCAAATATGGCTCGTGATTTATTGTGGCGATTACTACATCGACGGCTATGGGTGGGACACTTGACATACAAGTGCAATATTACGACTTCTGATAGGTGTTACTTATGGCAAACAGACGAGGAAACAATCGAGCATTTATTTGCGGAATGTCCAATATCGTCACAATTTTGGGACTATATCAGCCAAATCTTGGCAAAATTTGGAGCGAAGCCCATTGTTCTAGACACGCATGTAGTCTTATTTAGAGAATTTGGATCAAGCGGTGTAAATATCATAAAGTCTGAAAGGACTATTTTAATAACAATACTAACCATAGGTGTTTGGGCCATTTGGAAACATCGGTGTGCACAGACGAAAAATCCATCTATGGGCAATCACAATAGAGCAATAAAGGCAATATTTCCTTCATTGCTGCTGAATCATATTCCTTGCGAATATTTTAGATTAAAGCAGCATGGTAAAGAAAAAGTATTCAAGGACATATGGTGCAAAACAAACATAGTTTCAATAGAGTTGGGAGCTGTAAAAATAAATGAGCCTGCACTAGCTTAAATCATTTAATTACTACAGCTGATTTATCTGTGTCTTTTAATTAATCTGTGTCCTGTAATTCATTTTAGTCTGCACTTTGATATTGTTATGTTTAATAATTCATGTTAACAAATAAACAGACTGGGGTAATTTAATAATCAATCGATAAAGTAAGTTGCCATTGAATTATAAAATTGTCCCAGGTAATTTTAGGAATTTGCACAGAGTTTTATAGGGTTATTTGTTCCCGGGTAATTTACAAAACCTTACAACAAAGTAAATCAAAAATGGAAACAAGAGCGCCATCTATTTCCATCTATTTTTCTGTAATTTTCCTGCTGACTATATATGTTATGCTACCCAAATGCTACTACGCCCGCTGATCTTTAAAGACTCAGTCCACTGGCGTCAATGATTGACTTATTTGTCATTGATTGACGAGTCACTTTTCATTTGTTGAATAGTTGCACTCGCCACACGGGCCTACTACCACACATGGATTGAATGGTAATTTACAAAACCTTACAATAAAGTAAATTGAAAATGTAAACAAGAGCGCCATTAATTTTTCTGAAATTTTTCTGCCGACTATATGTATTATACTACCCAAATGCTACTACGCCCGCTGATCTTTAGAGAATCAGCCCACTGGCGTCAATGATTGACTTATTTGTCATAGATTGACGAGGCACTTTTCATTTGTTGGATAGTTGCACTCGCCACACGGGTCTACTACTACACCTGGGTTGAATAGTAATGCCTTTGTTAAGTTTTGTTTTGCTATCGGAGCTTTATCAGCCTATTGTTTTGTATCTATACTTTCTAAGCCATATGTATTTATAGATTGTATTAATGCTCATTATTGATCATTGTTTTGGTGTAATATTAATCAAGATTGCTAGTTCACCAGGTTTTTTTCTGGGGGTTTGCAAGCCTTTTTAAAGGAGTTCCTCCGTGAAGTTTGCCCGACTGCGTCAGCGTCGGTTTTTAAAAAAAAAAAGAAAAAAAAAGTAGTGGTAGTAGTAGTAGTAGTAGTAGTAGTAGTAGTAGTAGTAGTAGTAGTAGTAGTAGTACTAGTAGTAGTAGTAGTGGTAGTAGTAGTCTCAATTGCAACGTAAAACTAGAAAACTGTTGAATAATTTGAATCAAATCCGACAGGAACCTGTTGCTGCCATAGGCAGCACCCAGTCAGGTTAGCCATAACATACCCAACCAGGATATTGTGAATGATTTTGGTGTGTTGACCTTTCGGGTGGATCGAATTAATATTAATGGTTCGCACGCGTGTTGCAAAACAGTTACTGGAGTCATTGGCCCAGTTCAGTGCATATCATGTTGGACGCCATTTAGATGTCTCAAGATGATAATCAGTAAGCGAGCCAGACAATTACATATTAGTTGACAATCATATTCATTAGACCGCACATGTTTGTCATATTTTCATTTTTGAAAGTTGTAAAGATATATGCATAATTCTATATAGACGGGGTTATTACATATTTTGAAGAATCTTATGTAATATTTGGATACATATTTTCCCCTCTCATTTGCATGTTTACTACAATAAAATAAAAAATGTAATTCATCATAAATAACATTGCATCTGTCACAAGGTCTGACCCTCCTGTCCGTACCTGTCCTACGTTTTGACTCTATCCGTAGTCTGTGGTTTAGTCATCTGAAGTGACACAGATACTTATGGCTTCCCGGTAGGGTAATTGTTTTAAATAAGTTTCTAGGAAGAAATCCTCTTTAAAGATGTAAAATGTTACTCTGCTTGAGGTGTCTAATTCAGATTTCCATTTAATAACATATGGCTGCTGTAGTGTTTCTTTAACATATTTACTGTTCGTTTTTTTGTCAGTGCTTCATAAACGGTGTTTATGACATAATATGATGGATGGATAAACTTGGAATATTCTGGTGTGTTGACCGTTATATATTCCATTGATTTTTAGGTCTCATCTTCAGTTATGGGATGGTCTAATACCGGACATGCTTATACTTGTAGATCGTATATTAGTCGCCTCAATGCTTGGATCGCCCAGGTTGATATTTTTGTTAATACAGTATTGTTTTCTTGTTTTAAGCTATTCCCGTTTTATTGCACAATATTTTCGAAAACAATATTTATTTTTGTCTGTGAATTTCCCCTTATATACAGTTCTATAACCAAAAGACTTCACAGCACTTTCACAAAACAATTCACATATCAGACTAGCTATTTTATTTATGGTCTGTTGTGTTTTATCCATTTTAGCCTAGTCTATTATTTGCTTTATTCTGTTTAGTAGAGCCAACTCTAGGTTTTGAATGAAATTGTCTTTTTTATTTTGGTTCCATTTAATGTAATTATTATTATTGTCATTAACTTTATTACTCTTGTTGTTGTTGTTGTTGTTGTTGTTGTTGTTGTTGTAGTTGTTATTGTTGTTGTTGTTGTTGTTGTTGTTGTTGTTATTGCTGGTGCTGGTGCTGCTGCATCTGCTGCTGCTGCTGCTGCTTCTGCTGCTGCTGCTTTTGTTGTTGTTGTTGTTGTTGTGGCGGTGGTGGTGGTGGTGGTGGTGGTGGTGGTGGTGGTGGTGGTGGTGGTGGTGGTGGTGGTGGTGGTGGTAGTTGTCGTCGGCAGCGGCGGCGCTGGCAGTGGTGGTGATGGCTGTGCCTGCCGTAGTGGTAGTCTAGTTATTGTCGTTGGAGGCGATGGTAGGAATAGAGGTCGGGGACATTCGTACGAGCTACAGATGACAGTGGGCAAGGCTAAGAAATATCTTAAAAAATCATTTCTTGAACCTGAGATCTGATACAGTTAAGTAACCTGAACTCTGGATCGTGACATAGAGACGGTAACAAGATCTGAACATTGGCTACCATAATGAAATGTAATTTTGTGCTATATATGTATCTATATTGATTGATATATTGATTGGTGTCCGTCCCTATTGTATGTATGATTAACGTATTCTGTGGCTGTCGTAGTAGAAGCATCCTACAGCTACAATCCGTCCTGCTTCGCTTTTGACCGCTGTGTCTTGTCCTCACACAAAATCCTTAGCTTCCTCAGGTCCATTCTTGATTTGAGTGCAACGAGTCCTGCTTTCTTGAGGTCACCTCGTAACCCACTTAGCAGATTTATGCAATGACCTCCTCTCCTGGCTTTGTATTTTTTGGCTTCCAGTAGAGCGAATTCCAAGGCTCTCTGTGCTGGTGTTTCTTCTTACATCCTTGGCACATGGCCAAACATAAGCCCCTATTAGAAGACACTATATTATTGCTTACTGTTCTGTTCATAAGTATTTGCATCAATCTATTCTAATAAATGTTGTATTTCAAATTGTTTAGTGAGTTTAATCTGTCCAGCTTAGTATTTGAATGATCCGTGTTTATTTATCTCTTTGCAAAGATCGTTATATGGCAATGATGCATACAGAAGTTATTTGGCTCTGGTAATTCCTGCTAGGGATTGACGGATCGGCACTATCCGGTTCAATTGACCTTTCCAGTTTATCCATCCATCATATGGCGTCATAATCAAATACGTGACGTGTAGGATAACGTCATAATCAGAGACGTCATAAATGACGTAAATAAGTACGTCATGAATACGTAATTAGCTACGGACTAAGCGTTGTTGTACGAATTGTATGTATTTACTATTTAATAAAGTTGCTGTTGATTATTTTGAAACTAATTTGACTGGGCACTGTTTCTGCCATGGGAAGCAACAGTAGGGGAGGGTGGGGAGACTTGGGACAGGGATGAAGTGGGACGCCTTCGAATAAGCCACCATCTTTTGACCAATGAGGAGCCTGATAATATTTTCATGCGATCCTCTTCCATGTCTATTGTCTGCAAATACGACACATTAAAGCACGCCTTCAAGTGAGTAGAAAATTAAATTGTTTATTTTAACACCTCAAAAGTTCTTTTTCATGAATGTGTATGATTCAGATGTAGCTAACTACTTTTACATCAGGAAAGGGGGAATAGTGCTGTGTAACACGTTTGGGTATATATGATCAATAAATATAGTGACGTTAGCAACATTCTTTGTAGGTTTAGCAGTAGTCGCCATTTTGTATGTCAAATCCACATGGGGAGAACTGGGATATAGGTGTCCCACTTCATCCTTATCTGTCCCACTTTACCACAAAAATGTACTACATCATTTTTGTTACACTGACAAAAACTGAAGAATGTCTGAGCACCACTGTCTGATATGACTAGTAGCACTTGACCTAAAGTATATATAAGTAATTCTAGAATGGTGGTATTCCTCGTGTATTATGGTCAAAAATGGATTTCTCAAATAATGTCCCATTTCTCCCCAACATACTCCAAACCTTATATTTTGTAATCATTGGAGTACATACGTGTGCTCATTCAACCATGCATACGTTGTTTAGAAGATATTCATTCATTCATTCATTCATTCATTCTTTCATTCATTCATTCATCCATCCATCCATCCATCCATCCATCCATGCATTCATTCATTCATTCATTCATTCATTCACACCCAGTGATATCATAGCATGGTTCAGAGCATCTGGAATCTGGCCTTGTAATCGTGATATCTTTAGTGACAGTGCATTCCTGCCTTCATCAGTAACAGACCGGCCACTCTCTACGGTCACGGTCCAAGACAATACTGAAGAAGGACTGGACAATGAAACATCTGCTCAGAATGTAGATATATCTATAACTAGCCCGTCCACTGCTGGACACCTGAGTACACTTGGACGGTATACAGTCAGTAATCTACCTGGCTTCCTGATACGACATAAGATCTTAGGGCATCCAAAGGCGCCTGTCAGAAAAGAAACAAATCGCGGGAGACAACGAGGCACGGCAATGGTTGCCACATCAACGCCAGAGATGAAAAGACTACAGGATAAATTAAATGAGAAAGCGTTGAAAAGAAAACCAAAAACAGCATCCACAGCAACCGGCAGCAAAGGCTAAACGAAAGTTAACTACAATGCAGAAATCTAAAAAACAGAGTAAAGTTCCCATTCACGAAGATTCATCAAGTGGAGAAGACGTTGAGTTAGCACCATTAGAAAGTGATGATCTTCTAAGTGAACGCGATAATAAGATTTGGGAAATAAGTCTTGTGTTAGGTGATGTTGTTTCCAATGACATAAAGATGGGCGCATATCCACTGTTTGAATACATGCAAAAGAACCCCAACCCATCGATCTACTATGTAGGGGAAGTAATGCGAACAATTGATGACGAAAGTGAGTGTGAAATAAACTTCCTCAGGAAATCACAAAAACTTGCCAGCAAATGTATTAAACCAGTGGTACAAGATAGTGCTACTGTTGATCTAAATCAAATCAAGGTTGTCCTACCAAAACCTACATGCAAAGGCACAACTAAACGTACCAAAGATGGTGTAGTTTTTCCAACAGAGTTTGTACGGCTGGATGTTCGTTAAGAAAGTTAAACCTTTGCGCACTTATGTAGTATTAATTTAAGTATCTTACAACGGGAAAACTGGCGTACATTTTTGAAACAATGTTACTGAAAATGTATACTGAGCTTTTGCATCGAACAGCTCCCAGCAACATTCTTTTCAAAAACCAAAAACATAGGCGTGCACTAATAGATCTTTACTGGGTCAGGAAACAGTATGCCTAAATAGTTTTGACATCAGTGTAAATTAGGCTTCTGCTATGCAGTTCATGTTCAGAGTTTACTTGAGTTTTGCCTTAATTGTCCTGAGAATTTAACTGTAATAAAATTCTTATGGTTGTAAAATGTATAATTATTGTTTACTTGACTTTAATTTTTGTTGCCAGTTGTCTCAGTTCTCCCCTGGTGATGCCCTACTTCTCCGTTGTGTCCCACTTTACCTCAGAAATATACCTTGCCATTTCTGTTACGCTGACCAAAAACTGATTAATGATTGAGCACCAGTGTCTAATAAGACTAGTAGCACTTGACCTAAAGACTATATAATTAGTCAGAGAACTGTGGTATCTCTCATGTGTAGAACACGGTCGCGGTCCAAATCGGATTTCTCAAATAATGTCCCACTTCTCCCCAACCCCCTCCCCCCTATCCAGTTAAATTAGTTTCAAAATATTCAACAGCTTACCTGTATAGTTTTCTGGAAATTGATGGTTAGGGAATTCAGATATCGATCGATCCCAACACGAGCGAGGAGTGGGTGGAGCTTAGCTAGAGATGGGCGGAGCATAACTAAATCTGGAATGGTCAATTGCATATACAGATTGGTATTCTCCTAAAACATCTATTTTCTCATTGTTATTATTGGTAAATTGTATCTCTTGAGTGTTACCAGGTACGTGTTTAATCTGAAATTCGAGACAATGCTTTTCGTCTTGGATTGGACGTAAATCTTTTTTGGGAGTTTCTGCTTGACGCTTTTGGTCTTACTATCGTGCTCTAGGTATTTTCACCCAAAGTCGCGTTTTTATCTTAGATCTCGTAATTCTATCCAGGGGAAAATTATGTTTGTTGCTGTTTATATTTCTCACAGGGATGTACGTATTTCTTCACTACATATACAGAGGATGTAATTTCATCAAATATCCTAGATTCTGTTATTTTCTGGTCATTACACATAATCATAATTCTGTTTTGTTTTCTCAATACATCTATGCAATATTTGTGCCTGCTATAGTGGCTTGCAGATCAACATCATGCGGTTCGATCGATCACAACACAGACAAAACGCGGGCGGAGCTTAGACAGACCTGTCTTATCGCACTACATATACAGAGGAAGACAAAAAATAAATTCTGTTTAAACCAAAATGTTCCTTGTCAGCGCTTTGTCAGTAACAGCATTGCGCTGTTACCAGACTTTAAGAAGGCTAGCGGCCAAAATTGGTGACCTCAAGACTGTATCATATGCGATGTTATGCTCATTTAATTTATCACTTTCACATAGTAGCATTCTTAGCTATTTTCGCAAAGGAGATTCTGTCAGTTGTTATTTGACTGGGCGCTGTCAAATTAGTTTCAAAATATTCAACAGCTTGTAAAGCTGTATAGTTTTCTGGAAATTGAGATTCATCGAGTTCGTGGATCGATCGATCACAACACAGGCAAAACGTTATGCGGTGTCTCGTAATCCCGTGTGCGCGCACGCGCGGGCGCGCGCGTACCTGTATGCTAGCGTGAGCGCGTGGGTGCTTACATGCTTGCTTGTGCTTACGCCCAAACTCTGACGCGGATGAGTAATCTGGTGATGCTAATGGAGTACAAACCAGGGGAGATAATAATGGATAGGATTCGATGTAGATGTAAGATGTAGCAGCTGCTTATCTCCCATGATGTGTTTCCTAGCATAGCTGCTCTTACCGCTTACTTCTGCAGCGCAGACCATCGATAGAGCAGCAGCAACAATAGCAACATTAGGAGCACCAGCACCAGTATTAACTCTTATCCTGCCAGACACAGCTAACACAATGTATCTCTGTTGACAGCTGGAATAGTCGTGTTCATTTTGCGAATGGCGCAGCTGAAAGGTGGTGCTGTCTATGACAGCAACATCTTTCAGATGCACTATTCACAAAATGATCAGCAGTCACCAGCAACTGGATATCAGAAACTGGAAACCTGGCAGCGCAAGGGTTAACAGCAGCAGCAGAGCAACAACTAAGAGCCGTAGAACGATTGTAACATTCGGTGGGTGTGAACACGGGCCTGGGGTTAGTCCAGCTACAGTTGGTGTAAATGGCGAGAAACTACAGATTCGCTTTTATCATTAATATTTTTATTGCGCTCTCTTCACAGTTTCTTCATTGTTTCATTGGCAATCACATTTAGACCCATTATGTAAGTTATAATGGTTAAATTACAAATAACTTCCAAAGATAAAAGGTAGGTATTTGGAAGAGAGCCCATCTATGAAACCCAGACATCCCTGCATCAACGTAGCAGAATGGGTGAACTGTAAGGGGTCAACAAGGATTGGAACCCACGTGGTGTGAAAGTGAGCTATTGGCCCCTATGCTGATAGATAGTCCAGAGAGTCAACGTGACATGATTGAATGAACAGGACGGCCGTTTAACAGACGACGAAAGCAGCAATGAATGTGATTAATTACCATCTGACAGTGACAGTGGCTAATTGATGATATGTTCATAGACCTGATTAACGCCATTCCATGAAATATATGGACGATGGCCCTGTATATTTGTCTTCACTTATAAAGATGTTAGCACCAAAATATTAACATCTTTTCAGTCACAAAAATGCACAGTTTTCAGATTTTAAGCAGCGGCCAGAATTGGTGAGCTTTTGACGCTTGGTGACTTAATTACTTACCTAATTTGCATATGACATATATGAAATTGTAGAGGCTACGACAGGAAATATTTTGAATTGTTATCCATTACTGTAGCTTATGGGGATGTGGTATTATGCCCATTTCATTCAGTACCACAATGGACCTTTCCGGTTTTGGCTATGCCCCGCCCATCTTTAGCCAAGCTCCACCCACACCTCGCCCGTGTTGCGATCGATCGATCTCTGAACACCCTGACTATCAATTTCCAAAAAAATACACAGGTAAGCTGTTGAATATTTTGAAACTAATTTGACTGGTCGTTGTTGCTGCCTAAGGCAGCAACAACGCCCAGTCAAATTGGTTTCGAATTATTCAACAGCGTGTTTATTAAATGGCAAAGAATTACAAAGACATACAATTCATACAACGTGTCGGACCATTTGAGATTTGATGACTGTCTATATGGAACCCTTTGTGACGTAATGATTATGACGTCACCATACATGTGCGGAGCTGATTATGACCTCATACGAGGTCTGATGATGTATGGATACTCTTGAAAGGTGAATTGCTCTTTTCTTATTTTCAAAGGTATTATTATCACTTCGTCAGCATTAACAATGCACTTATTCATTATGGGTCATACATACAACTTTAACCCATCAAACATCATTGTGAGTCCCAGCTTATTTCATGTTAACATATATATATATATATATATATATATATATATATATATATATATATATATATATATATATATATATATATATATATATATATATATATATATATATATATATATATATATATATATATATATATATATATATATATATATATACATATATATAATTATTATTATTAATCAGCATATTTGAAAGTAACAGAAAAATATAGTCTAGCTGATTGGTGGGTGGAGTTGGGTTGGGTGCTGCGTGTACAAGGTGGGTCGTTGTAGCCTATGGACTAAGTCCAAGATGGCCGCCAAATAATGTATGCTAGCAAAATTCTTATCAAAATTAGATAAGCTTGGGCATAGATATACAGCGCTGCATCCAGTCCGATCAGCGGTTATAAAGAAAAGCTAAAAGAAGAATACACTGGACAAATAGACAAGTAAGGATCCCAGTTTATCCATCAATCACATTACGTCATAATCAACTACGTAACGTGTAGGCTGGCGTCAAAATCAATCACGTCATGAATGATGTAAATAAGTTCGTCACAACGCTTAATTGAGGACGGACTAAGCGTTGTTGTACGAATTGCATGTCTTTGCTATTTAATACACACGCGGTTGATTATTTTGAAACTAATTTGACTGGGTGCTAATAGTCTCAAAACACTCAACAGCTTATCTGTATAGTTTTCTGGGAACTGATAGTCAGGGATTTCGATCGATCCTGACACGGGCAAAGCTTTGGTGGAGCTTTGCTATAGATGGGCGGGGCATAGCTGAAACTGGATTTCTTCAGTACGTTCCTTCCAAATTAGTAAACGCTGGCGCCATGGAGTAATTCACATTTCCAGAGTATCCATCGATGATTTGGACGTCATATGACGTCATAATAAGCTAAGCGACGTGTAGGATGACGGCATAATCATTACGTCATAAATAATTCCATTAGGCCCGTCCTTTTGACTGAGCGCTGTTGCTATCATAGGCATCTGGGCGCTGTTGCTATCATAGGCAGCAACAGCACCAAGTCAAATTAGTTTCAAAATATTCAAAAGCTTACCTGTGCAGTTTTCTGGAAATTGATAGTCATGGGGTTCGGAGATCGATCGATCGCAACACGAGTGAGGTGTGTGTGGAGCTTAGCTAGAGATGGGCGGGGCTTGGTAAAAACTGGAAAGTTACATTAGTTGAGTGACACACGAACACGAACACGAACATCCCGCTTTGAAGACATGCAATGAATAATATAATTTTCCTCAATGTAGCATAAGAGGACGACGTCTAGCAGTATTTTTCCCAATAGTTTGGCTACTTGGTCAGTTAAGAGCAGGACATGCCCGAGGCATTTTTGAAGAATGTTGATATGTTGGTGTTCTTCTAGTCCTTGAAGACTGGACCCCAAGGCGAGACAGGTAATACAATTAACCCTTTAACCCTCGAATTTGTTCAAAAAATCTTTTTATTTTCTCATAGAACATGCCCATTTACAGATCAAGCGGAGACTATTTTTTTAAATTTTACCACTGGAATGACTGGCTCGGTTATCGAGCCAGTCATTCCAGTGGACAATTTTCAAAAAATATTCATCTCTTACTCTGCAAATGGACATTTCTCAGGACCATCGCAGAAGCTGTTTTGGCTTATATGAATGTGAAAGGGTTACGTATCAAGTATCAAGTAATTATTACATATTCAAAGCGAATGAACAAATAATGAGAATACTAATTACAACATTTTGCGATAGGTTTCCTGCCAGCATTCTGGGAGCCTAATAAAGAGAACAATCATAATGATATACCAGAGCGGATCTCTTGAAATGATAATTCTATCAATTTCCTTATACTTATAGCTATAATAGCCTATATATGACGATTTTGTAGCAAAATTGTCGATCGTAATACAGCGTACTATACATTATCATAAAACATTTTCAACATAAAAGCACGAAAATCTTCATATATTTTTTCTTTCTTTCCTCCTTTGTTTTTTTTGTTTCTTTGTTTGTTTGTTTGTTTGGGATTTTTTTCTCTCCTCTTTCTTTCTTTCTTTTCTTTCTTTCTTTCTTTCTTTCTTTCCTTCTTTCCTTCCTTTCTTTTTTTCTTTCTTTCTTTAGTTCCTTTTTTATTCTTTCTTTCGTTCCTCCCTTCTTTGTTTCTTTCTTTTTTCTTTCTCTGCCTCTTTCTTTCTTTCTTTCATTCTTTCTTTCTTTCTTTCTTTCTTTCTTTCTTTCCTTCTTTCTTTCTTTCTTTCTTTCTTTCTCTCCACATATTTCAACAATTGACATAGCCAAAAGATCACACGTGTTAATTGATGTCACAATTCAAGACTGATAAGAAATATCATGTTGAATATTTTGAAACTGATTTGATGGCAGATCGCTATCAAATTAGATTCAATATATTTAATAGCCCACCCTGACAGTGACCTTGAAAGTAAGATTCTACCAATTCAAAGTTCAAAGTGTTACATTGATTTGTACGCACCCACACACATGCATAAACTCTTGGCGGAGTTGAGTTAGATGTCTGTTCACCAATGGATAAATCCACTTTTAACTGCACCCCACTCCTACCCCACCCCCGGCCATATTTAGCTAATCTCCACCCACGCTTTGCCCGTGTCGGGATAAATCAAAACCTAAACACATTGAATCTCAAAATATCCAGAAAACTATACACGTTGATACTTTGAAACTAATTTGACTGAGTGCTGTTGCCGTCATACAGCAATAACGTCCAATTAAATTAGTTTCAAAATATTTAGCAGAATTTTTATTAAATCGTAAAGACATACAATTCCTACAATTGACGGACCTTTACAAGTTCATGACCGACTTCGCTATGTCATTCATTACGTACTTAAGTGTGACGTCAGCCTACATGTGACGTAATTGATTATGACATCATAAACTTGAGTGACAGATTGGATAAATCAATTACAAAACTTGTGTAATTCACATGAGCTTGGTCCAGCATTAATCTCAGCAACACCACATGGCCATGCGTCTTCTCCGACATTTACCTATGCAAGCTCCCGCAGATGACGAAGCTTTGCCTGACCATACTTTGTGTGTCTACAGAACAGTTTCAGAAACGTGATCTGTAATTCCCGTGTTTTCCATGTGTACAATATCGGGTTGAATAAGCTGTTGATCATCAGCAGAGATACCAAACTGTTGAAATAATAATAATAATAATAATAATAATAATAATAATAATAATAATAATAATAATGATGATGATGATGATGATGATGATGATGATGATGATGATGATAATAATAATAATAATATTAATAATAATCGAGGAAAATAAGAATTTCATGTGAATCGATGAAATGAAACAAAATAAGAGGATCCGGAAGATGAGAAAAGAAAAAAGAAACGGAAAAAGAGGAGTACGCAGAAGACGATGACGCAAAAGATGAGATTGAAGAATATGGAACCCTGTTTATTATTGTACTTTATTTACGAATTAAAATGTCACATTTACAAATTATCATTGAAAACATTACAATTTCGAAAATTTGCATTGGAGACACCACCAAATACATTGGAGAGAAGAGGAGCCGTGCTAGTCTTGATAAGATAAGAAATATTAGAGGTGATACCTTTTGTAGACTTTAACTTTAATTATTTTGACGAGCTTTCGCACATAAATGTGCTTCACAGCGATCAGCTGTCTTTTTGGAGACGCGTAGGTCCGGTCGAACATTTCCATCACGGCTGGGTGCCTGTACGTGGCTAGCCTGCAGCGACGTGATTGCTTCATCCACGGTGGCTAGTGCGCAAGTCTCGTCCTCGTCGCCCGCAGACTGGAACTCGAGGCGTAGTGAGGCCCTGCCAACCTTGGTCTTCTGGGTGGCGAGGTTGGTCGGGAACGCTTAGCTTGGTGTAGCTTTTTCTTCTCCCCCCCCCCCCATCCTTTCTCCTCAGTCCGAGCGGAGGAGTGTGGCGTCGATGACTACGCTTGGCCAAAAGGCATCCCCAGGCTGACGGGTGGGTCCTTACGGGGAGAGGGGTCCGTTTGGGTTAATCTGGCGGGGAACAGCCAGTGCATGCGGATATAGGTGGGTACGGTGTGGGAGGAAAAATAGACTGCAGGTAGCTTTCTGTTTTTCCTGGCCGGCGTTCAGGCCAAGCGCTTTTGGCGGTGGGGTGGGAAGAAGTTTTTAGTCATTGCCGCCTAGTTGATCCGAAGTTCTCTACGGGCGTCCAGAGGCAGGCCTTCTGTGTGTGCCAAACTCTACCATTTTTAGAGGGGATCCTGCACGAGGCAGTGGGTTTAGGCTAACAAGAGTGTTTTGCAGCTTAATGCCTCAAGTGGTCGCAGACGGATGCGATCGGTTAGTTTATGTGAGAACCTCTTCCCTCGCAGGTTCGGGTAGATCTTTGGCTTAGAGCTATTATACTGCCTTGAGCGACGTCAAAAGGGCTTGATGCAGTCCAAGGGATGATTTTCCCAGGTTGCAGATGTCCAACAGGACCGTGTAACTAAAGAGGAGAGCGTTTAGGGGAACCTCTCCCGAGTTTGGGCGATAAGAAGATATGACGAACTGGGAAGGGATTCCTGAGACACTGGTTCGGTCACAGGAGCCGGTGTTAACCACAGTGTCACATAACTAAGCCTATGTTTGCCTATGCCGCTGGCCAAGTGGTCGAAAAGAAAAAGTATGCCTACCAGCAGGGGAGGGATAGTTACTTCACTCAGTAAGGGAGACACGTTCAGGCATCCTAGTGGCGGGTGCAAGCTTTTATGGCGGCGAACTTTCCATACAAAACGTAGGAACGGGCTAGAAGACCCGTTTGAACAGAGAAGGAAAAAGGCCAGGGTCTATTCGAGGCCTGAGGTGAGCGAATCCGTGGGGAGTGGTCTTACGTGGTGTGAATCAGTATCGTGACATCCAAGCCATTTGCTATGGTGCTCGCAGACGGGCGACGATCGTCGAGCGAGGTTAAAGTGAGCTGAGAGGTGCGGAAGACTGAGGAACTCAGCTTTCCTAATCCTAGTGGCATATCCTAATATTATGGGCCGAGACAGCGCAGATCGAAGGCGAGCATCTATTGCAGCAGTTTTGCTGGAGGGGGTGCTAACCACGAGAGAGCGGTGACTTGGCTGCTTGCAACAATTATCACTAGTTAGAAGTAGCGCTGGTGAAAAACGTGGGGCCTACTGAGTATTTAAATGATGGTGGAATATTTCTACAGCAAGCGCACAGGGCGTTCCCCCACTCAAAAGAGCTGTGAAAATGTGTGGACGTCCTTACTGGTAATAATACGTGGTGAAGCCGATGCCGTTACAATGCTAGTAATTTGTCTTCATGTTGAATGGTGCGCTAGATCGTCATTCACAATTTTACGGCTATGACGGACGATCTCCAATCTGAATGTGCCTTAGGACAAAACAGATCAGCTGTTTGGAAGCGGTAGAGAATTAATAAAAAAAGGGCGCTTAAGGCGGTATCTCTGAAGATTCTGCAAAAGAGGAAAAATAAGAACTGGATTAGCGCGTATATCTTATGAAGCTTCATCAAGCGCTTAGAGCATGCTACTGCATGAAGTTTTGCGCTTTATAAATGTACTTATTATTATTATTATTATTATTATTATTATTATTATTATTATTATTATTATTATTATTATTATTATTATTATTATCATGCACAGTTCAATTCCTAAGTGCCGTAGATACAGTCACGGTTATGTGGGGTCTAGGATGTGCTATTGCGGGTGTTGTTGGTTTTTAATTAGTCTCGGTAGATATATTCCCAAGGTACAACGTCACGCAGTTGTTTACGCCTCGAGAGCCAGATATCACAATAAGCCAGGTGTGTGGAACTTGCTTAAATTGCATGTAATAAGCGGATCTCAAGAGGTGGCACAGATGAGTTAGTTCGTCCCATGAGGCGGCCGAATCTAGCGAATGACAGAGCTAGAATTCAATAAGCCGGAACAGTCATTTTGGGTAGTGGCAGAAAGTATTCTTTTCCTTTGGGAATGAAAATAACAAGCAGTAGAATGTTTCTCAATGAAGGCCATAAGCGGCGGAAGCCGAGCTCGCTCGGAGGCGGGTATCGAGCAGAATTTTCTGAGTTCTTCTTCGCGGCAGGCGTAGTGCGGCTGATTTGATTCAAGCGAGGTATTAGTGGGAAGAAAATTGCGGTTCAGCTGGATTGTAGGCAGAACAGCTTCTTTCCAGAGTCAGTAGACGGTGGCGAGGTCTGGGATCTGAGGGATTTTCAGAGCTGTGCGGAGGTGGTGATATGCTGGAGATGGAGAAATTTAAGTTGTTAATTGGGCTTCTCTTGCAACTGGAGTTGTTGGCGAGGCAGTGACAGGGCAACCTTTCAACAGCTTGGTCTAGAGATCACAGAGCGATCAGCTTTTATACTTTCTGCTCTGCATCTCATTATCTTTCAGCGAATGGCTGGCTTTCTTAGGAATTTCGCAGCCAATCAGTATTTGTCTTTTCGAATGTGGTGGTCTTAGAAGTAGCAGCCGATGTAATGGCGATGTTGTGCTCTAAGTTATTTCTCTACAAGGGTTTCTCTTCGTCTTGACCTGGTATTATCATGGCATCTTTCCAGAGGTACCAAACATTCTCTGAAACCCTTGCGATCATGGCCGTTATGATGAAGAAACCCTGTAAAGATCATGTATATGAAAAACTAAAATGCCCACCCAGTCATCAGTTGCGCATAGCGTGGCCATGTCCCATTATGTGAAAGAAAACCCAATGGTCAGGCGCATGCGCAGAGGGGTCAAATCGTGTCTTAGATATTCTTGCCATCGTGCATGCTTGGGTATAGCCATCCATAGGGCAGCCGCAGCAAGCCCCAGGTGATGGGTTACCAGTTCCAGGTTGGCTAGTCCCTCCAGTCACCTGACAACACCAGTGAACGTCATTTGTTCAGCGACAACATTTCTCTTCAGTGAAACAAGACTTTCTGAGCTACCATCTGGTCCTCCATGTTTAGTGACGGGTGTATGTGCATGTGGGCGGATGTGGGGGTGGAGTGTGTGGGTGGGGGTGGGGCGGGTGGGTGGCTGGGTGGCTGGAGGCGGGTGGGAGGGGCGAAGGGGTTGAGGCGGACGTCCAGTAAGACGGTACTAAAATACAGTGAAGAAATTAGAACTGTCTGGAGCCATTTAAGACAGGTGGATGCCCTTCCGTAAAGTTGCATTCACAACGTCCATCAACTTATATATCCATTGCACATGGAAGCAGATGGAAGCTATCTTGTTGCTTCCCCATCATCAGCAGTTAGAGGCTGCACATTCAGCTAGATCCACATGGAACCAGAACGAACCTTAGGCTACGTCTTTATTTCTCATGCTAATTCCTGCCTTTGATCCACCGCCATTCCAGAAGCATCAGCTATCAAGATTGGGTGCTTTTCCAGCTAGTGTAGGGCTGAGGCTAGGGACCAATTCCAGCAGGCATCTTCCTCCGAGTCAACTGGCAAACAGATTTACATCGTCACACTGAAGGAGCGTGGGACCTCGCTTCGAACATAATGCGCATTACATTTGCCTATTTAGCGGATGTTAGATGTCACACTCCAGTAGTTGGCCCGTAAGTGACACTTCTGTATCCACTCTGCATCATCGTTACTGACGATAAGCTAAACGCTGTGCCAGAGTTTGCGGATGTTCCAAAACTGTTCTCATCATCGTTAGTAATACGGTGTCCGTCGGAATTCGATGCACCGCTGTTTTGAGGACAGAGCTTCAGTGGCATTGTCAACAACACTCCATTCCACCCCACCACTGTCAACAACACTCCATTCCACCCCACAACCAGAACACGGACATGTTTGAATGTAGGAAAAGTTTAATATATGAAAGAGAGCAGTTTAATACTTACGGACATGTTTGTAATATATTACTAATAATATCTCCCAATATATATATATATATATATATATATATATATATATATATATATATATATCCGGCCATGTCTATTTATAGTTATAATTTAATATGATTATTATATCACACCAACAGTAATTCTTTAACCTTCAACACTTAATTAGTAAGACCATATAGTTAAGGAGACTTACATATAGTTCAATAGGTCAGTATTGTTAACACAATAACTGTTAGCAATTTCCCACTAGTATTCAGAAGGTTAGAATTAGGCCACATCACATATTAATGATTGATTACTAATGATTCCTGAAATCAGAACGTACTTTCCACATCTCTTCGTAGTTCATGTAGAAATTTACGGTCTACGTTAAATTTGGTAACAGACATCGACTGATTGCAACGTCACGTTTCTTTCTACTGCTCTTGCAGACAAATTGTACACTTGGTCTGGTCGCATCTTGTACGGGTTAAATACTGAGGCCAAATTTGATGATTGGTAGACGTGCCAACTGACAGTCGCGGATGACGACAATGGAACTTAATAGACTGACGGGACATTGTCCACAATATGAACTGATGCTTTTTTCATTTACTGTTATATGTTATCGATATTGCCATTCTCAGAAAACGTTTCTTGGTGTATCTCGTAATTATCCACTTCCATTATAAGTCATTGGGACTTGTCCGGAATCGGTTTATCTGTGTTGGACTGGATCTCTCCATGACACGTGCACGAGAAAATGGTCATATAATGAATCTCTGAAATGAATCTACTGTTAACTGAAGAGTTGAGAATGCGTTTGGAGGTTCTTACTTATAGATCGTAGAAGCCAGGCTTCTAGTTAAATATTCTATAAGAATTGGTTCATCATCGATTTCCTTGTCATTTAGACGTTAGAAGCTAAGAAATCAGTCACTTGAGTGGAGTAGGCTGGAAATCCATCCGCTCTAGCATACGCTATTTCGTCTTAAAGAATTCTGTGTGGGCTGTCCCTGCGTTCTGAAGATTGCGTATCTTATGCCACTAAATGATGGTAAGTTTTTGTGTCCTGATCGTCCGCTGAAGTATTTCAGACTGTGTTCCTGCAGTCCTCATTTGTATTTCCCGCATCAGTCTCAATTTCAGCAACATTCTGTCTAAAAGTCAACAGTTCTGAAAATGGTACGAGATATTTGCGCAGTTATTTCTTTATTATTTTATCCTTGACAAGAGTTATTGCTTCAATGAATTCCATATATAACCTACGGGTATTCAAATTTACAAATTATCCTCCTATTAATAAATTTACATCCAGCCTCTTACCGGATTATCATCCGCACAATGCAGCTATGGTTGGATGATTTATATTTACAACAGGTTAAATTCGTGAACTCGGAAATGAATAGCTAAGTGCCAAGTTTTATATATACAAATTATTTTGCCATGATTATTTTATTACTTATTATTGTATTGCATTGAGTAACTTGTCGTAGGACTTCGTAATTATCCTTTCTTCAATAAATGCTTTTGCTGCCTTGTTAGTCTGAGTTCTG